>OW203724.1:23883527-24326577 GCA_934045075.1 Yponomeuta sedellus
TGAGTCAAACTCTCGCACTGAGAGTTCCGTACCACATCACTTTTTTGCAAATATGTAAAGTACTACTCGGTGAGTCCAAACATTTTTTTTTATAATTTGTTACTAGAATGACACTTTATAAATTATAGATTATCACATCACACTAATATTATAAAGGCGAAAGTTTGTGAGTGTGTATGTATGTATGTTACTTCTTCACGTCTAAACGGCTGGAGCGATTTTAATAAACTTTAGTATGGAGTTATTATTATATTGCGGGCTGTTTCTGCCGCGTTAGTTCCGCGTCGGAACTCGTATTCAAAAATCACTCGAATTTTCGCAGTATCCATCTTTCTTGTCTAAATTGAATAACAAAAACAATTGAAAGTCGATATTCAAATGTTTCACATTTTTAAAAAAAGAACATCATAGAAACCATTTGAAAAAAGTTTCATTCTAAAACCTCAAACCATGAAGATTCTATGTCAATTCAAAGAACCTATTGCAATAAAACGGCAATTTCATACTTTAACCCCAATATTTAATGAGTCCCATAATCACGCCAAGTCCTTTGCCTGTTTGTATTGCCGTTTTTACGATAGTGCATAAACCAAAAACGGCGACAAACACATGTGCTGTCTGTGTTTGTCGTCTGACTTCCCTGATATTTCATTATTTTTGGAATTTTCTTATTTGTTACGTAATCCGTAAGAACAGCCTGTAAAAAAATCAACTAATTACCTATTACATTGAGTGGAGACCGCGACTCGGCAAACGTAGCGTAGGACGCCCTCCAACTAGGTAAGATGACGATCTGCGAAAAACTGCCGGCAGATGCTGGATGCGGCGAGCTGATGACAGGGCGCTAAGGCGCTCATTAGGGGAGGGCTATGTCCAGCAGAGGACTAATATTGAAAGTGAAAGTGAAAGTGAAAAAAGTTTTATTTACCACACAAAAAATAAAAAATAATAACTATTGTCACATGTTTGTGGTAAAAAGGAATGGGCTCAGCGTTATTGCCGTGACTGCATGCGTAGTCTCGGCGCTGGTTTTCAGCCCGTCCCTTTTAGTAAATTGTTATTATTACATAATATTATTCGCCATTACATTAAAAAAAAATAAAGAAAAATATATATATCACAGACAAAATAGCAACAGTACACAAATAGTAATTGTTTACAAAAAAAAAATATATGTATAATAATAAAAATGTTACACTTCAATGACAAATTAAAATTGATTAAATATAGAGCAAATAAATTGATTACAACATAATACACACTGCAATTATTATCAAAATTTCATTGTATTCAGATTTAAATGCCAAAAAAAAAAACAACAAGTTAACTTTTTTCCACCGGCGTGCGTGAGTGGTATGGAATTTCCCCATGACAGTTTAATTTTTAATTATCATCGAAATATGTATTATATAAATATAGAAGCTAGCAGCTACAAGGTTCTTTGTTGTTGCATTAGTTTGCATTTTAAGTTTTTCTTGAAACTTACGTTAGTCATAAATTGCCGCAAGGGTGGTGGGAGGTTGTTCCAGATCTTTGCAGCTGCGTACTTGAAACTTCCTCTAAAGCCCGCGGATCTATGCCTTGGTGTTAACATTAAATTCAAGTCCCTGCTGCGAGTGTTGCGAGTAGTGTTGTCATTAGCCCAAGCAATTTTTTTATAAAGGTACCAAGGTCTCCTTCTGTGTACTACCTTATGGACCAGATTTGATAGGTGTAGTTGTCTCCTCGCTTTCATTTTTAGGAGTCCCTTTGCGTTCAAAAAAGGTGTGATATGTGCTCGTTTTGGGACGGTGAAGCAGAACCTGGCACAAGCGTTTTGAACGCGTTGAATCGCTCGTTCTGTTTTATCGAAAAGACGTGGACCGTAGACCACATCGCCGAAGTTTAAAAGAGATAGTACCAGGCTTTCTACGAGTGTAATGCGTATCCTTTCCGTTAGGTACGGTCGGATATTATACAGCACCTTAAGTCATAAATATAGCCTGACGGCGACGACGACGTCGACCTACTACATTTCTAAAGATAGTGCCCTTTAAAGGTCGGACGGAAGAACGAACGAGGCGACTGTCGTCAGTCTGTCACCAGAGATTGCTCTGCTTTTTTTGGGCATATTATGCAGTCATGACGTCATACCCTAGAGAAGCATATCGTTTTGGGCCAGTTAGAGGGCAGACGAGCGAGAGGCAGAACACCAATGCGCTGGTCCGATGCCATAAAGAAGGCAGCTGGGGGATCCATTCAGCACGCATCCCATTGCGCATATGACCGAGACAAATGGAGAACTATTGTATATAGTCACGATCCTGAATTGAGGGACCGATTAACAAGAAGAGTAGAAGGAAGAACGCACTGATGGGCTCAGGGATGGACGCACGGATGGACGCAGAGACGGACAGACCATGGAAGCAGAGTAGTAAGATCTCGTCTCGGCTATATTAGTCCACTGCTGGACATAGCCCTCCCCTAATGAGCGCCATAGCGCAAGGTTGTTCCATCATTGGGGGGTAATGCCCATAATACCCACACTGGGCATGCGGGTTGGGATCGCAGTTTGGTGGGATTGTACTGCAGGGGGCGCTGCTACCACCCCCCTGTTTGTGCCCCTTAGTCGCCTTTTACGACACCCGTGGGAAGAATTTGGGTTGGTGCTATTCTCTAGGCCGACACCACTCAACAAACCTACCCACTACAACCTAGCACTCGGCACAAAAAGTAATAACTATTAGTCCGTACCCACAATAATACATGACGTGGCCACCATCTACTAGCTTGAGTAATCATCGCAATAAAAGCTCCACTTGATTTAACTCATTCCTATAAATCTGCAGGAACAAACCTTATGATCGGTGCATTCCACGCGTACCCTGACTCTGGTCCCAAAATGAATGGCTACATAGCTTTGCTTTCAGTACTGTCATTAATTTCCCTGGGTCGAGTGTTGTATTATTTGTCGAGAGCTTTATTTTTTCCTAACGACTATAGACTGCGGCTATAAGCTGTAAATTTTAGGTCGACATAAAAATAGGTTTTAAAAAGTTATCCTCAGCACGGGTTAATGCGACAAAAACAATATAATCTTGTGGGTACAGCAATATCATTCCGATGTATAAAACATAACTGCAAAGTAGGTGCTCGGGGCTGCAAGTGATGCAAATTACTTCAGCCAGATGTCGCTACCTGTAAATAATACAGAGAATATTGTGAAGAGATTGGAAATTTCGTTAATGCCAGCACTTGCCCATTATCTCAATTGGGAGAGCGCTGGTACGGTTAGCCAGAGGTCGCGGGTTCGAGTCCCGGGATGGTTGGAATTTTTAGCCTCTAAATAGGCTTTTCAAAATGGTCCTCAGCACGGATTAGTGCAACAAAAAGAATAATAAAAACATCAAATACGTTTTATAAACCTATTTAGAGGCTAAAAATTCCACCCATGCCGGGATTCGAACCCGCGACCTCTGGCTATCCGTGCCAGCGCTCTTTCCAACTAAGCTAATGGGCGACTCACCGGCATCAGTGAAATTTTGAACCTCTTTACAATATTCTCTGTATTACGTACAGAGAATATTGGAATTTTTAGCCTCTAAATAGGTTTTTAAAATTGTCCTTAGCACGGGTTAGTGCATTAAAAATAATATAATCAAATAAGTTTTTTTTTCAATTATAGAAGAAAACATTATTCAAACATTTTCCAGACCCTAAAATGGACATAGCTCAGCTGAATGCCGTCTGGATTGAATGCCGTCTCTAAAAGGCGCTGATTTTCAGCTATCCCTATGCCAATGAATAATGCTATAGGTAGTACTTAGGTGGCGCGTACATATATTTGGGAATACAAGTTTCATAAATTATGACACAAACAATATATAATACATCTTATCTTTGGTTTCAGAGATAAGCATATTATGTATTTCAGCATAATTATTATGGAGGCTATATAAAAATAATTTTAATACAGTTGCTCAAAAAGTGGCGTATTACAGGGACGTATAGCGTGCGGGATGTGCTTTTTTTTACCTTTCCCGCACTAGTAAGTTCTCTTTCCCAACTGTCAAAATAATGTCTATTAAAAAAAACCAACCATGAAGTTTTTACTAAAAAAAAATCATAGAATGGGTATTTTTCGTATTTTTCCTTATGTCAAATCTCTATGGTTTGCTCACTCACTGCTCTATGGTTTATAAGGAAACCACAGATAATAGACCGAAGTTGACAGTTATAGCTACAGAATTTATTTGTGAGGAAAAACGCCCATTGTTATGATTCGAATAAAATTATGGTTCATGCAAATACGTATATATTTCTAAAAAGAAGCTACTAATATGTTTCATTACTTTATTAATAGGTTTTTTTTTTCATTTCATCTCATTAAATTTCATTTTCATTTCATATCAATAAAAAAAATCTGTTGAAGACTTGGCTGTATGGGCAGAGTTCCCTTTGCCTACCAGGATGGGTGAAGAAAAAAAAATCTCTGCTTATATTCTTTTACGGTTGGCGCCATTTTCCAAAAAAAATTCTTTTAATAAATTGCTTCATTTTTCGCAACTGTATTAAAAATAGTCTTTCAGTACACGTGCGGAACCGTCATTGCAACTTGTTCCGGAACTCTTTGCAATGACAGCCTTTCCGCACTTGTAATGAAATATACTATTATTTCTTTTGCAAAGTAAATATCTTGGAAACCAATTTTTCCACATTTCGCCCATCTCCGGCGTTCAAATGAGGTAAGGTTTAAACTGAGTCAGAACCAATAATATGCAGTGAACGAGCGGAAAGTGCAAAGGTTAGCACTGTAATGCCAGGTCAGACGTACACTCAACTCCCGAAGGAACTACATAACATTGTTTAAATCCCATCTATCAGCAACGGCTTTGCTGACGGCCCGGAATTAATTTGACGTTCATTTGATGTTCACATGATTGAGAATTCTTACCAAAAAACATATAGTAAATCCTTATGATATATTGATACTGTTCGGGACCCATGTCTCACCACTACAGCTTAATTCTATGGTAGATCTATCAGTCAATAAACTGCAGGCACATCGGAGCACTGTAACGTGATCGACAGCCAATCAAAAGAAGCTGCGATGTCGTGATAATTATCTTGATTGGTTAGAACAATCTTGACGTCGCCCTCACCAGCATTTAATTGAAAATCTTCCAAATTGTAGAATTTCTTACTGCAATATTTACGATAACGTAGCGATCGCACACGCCCCTACAGGTACATTTCACGTAAATTGTTATGTCTGGAGGAACTTTCAACTTGTAATATTTAAATCTAATTGCAGATTGAATGACAGGATACGCTATAGTCTGATTAGAGAACGTTATGGACTGAAAGAGTATGTAGTGACTAGAAATGAGAAAGGAATGTTGCGTTGTTTTGGCCATGTGGAGAGGATGAGGGAAGAGGGATTGACGAAACAAGTATATACTGCGAATGTAAGTGGAAGGGCAGGTAAGAGACGTCCCAGGCGGATATACTTCGACAAAATAGGGGATGTATTAGCAAAGGGGAAGATAAAAAGTACCCGGAACCGGCGTGCGTGCAATCAACGACTTTTGAACGTTGATGAAGCGAAGGTGATCTGTCAGGATCGTGGCAGGTATCAGTCCCTGGTCTCTGCCTACCCCTCTGGGCTAGGGGCGTGAGGTTATGTAAGTATGAATCGATATCAACCCATGTATGTCCCCACTGCTGGGGCACGGGTCTCTTCCTGCATCGGAGGAAGGTTAGGCCATACTCCACCACGGTGTGTATATAGATTTAGATACATACATACACCATATGTATGTATGTATCTAAATCTTTAATAATGTATACGTACTCTCTCATTCTCTCATACACACACGCACCCAGCGGTAACAGCAGCCTTAATTATTATATGCGTGACGTCAGAAGGTTTGAACTTAGGATAAGCCCAACACGAACAGATTATAAATGCCCCAGTGTAATCTGCAACATGCTGCAAGAGCCAGAAAGTTCAGCTTTGCGCTACTCACGCTAAATTTTGAACGCTCGATCTGTAAATATTCAGAACTTATAAAAGGGATCTATTTTAAAGATTCGCCTTTGTAATAATGATATGCAATAATCGCAGGAAGGTTAGGTCGTACTTCACCACGGGGGCCAAGTCCGTTGGTGGAAGCTTATATGACAGTGGCCGTTCTTACTGTCAGAAATTACTAAGCCGCCCATAAGGCCTGTGACATGTCTTAAGGATTCCCATTGACAGCCGGCACCAACGGCTTAAAGAGCACGGAAGCGCTCGAAAAAATGCCACTACCGGTAGATTAGATTAGATTACTTTATTCATAATAATAGTATTACATGTCAATGTTTCATTATAAAATTACAGTAAAATAAGATAAGATAAGGTAGTCACGGGGGTGTCACCCATCCAGCGCCACGAGCGTAGACGACTGATAATGAGTAAAAAACCAAAACATAGATAATTTGCAATTAGGTAGGTTAGTAGTAGCGTAGTAGTAACTTTTCATTCGTACCTATCAGCAGTGGTAGCTCAGTGGGTAGAACCATGGACTCACAAGCGAGAGCCCCAGGTTCGATCCCCAGTGCGGGCATGTTCCAATGACTTTCTTTAGTTTCAAAGTTGCATACATTTGCGAATTTGTAGTCGCAATACCACACGCTAACTGTGAAGGAAAACATCTTGAGGAAACCCGCGCTTGGTTGGCTCCGCACGTATTGACTAGTCTTTCCTGTGGGTTAGGCCGACTAAGCTGTCAGGATGGTATAGCAGCTGGGCAAGCCTACACCATCTATAAAACCATGTCCCAGGCACTACAGCGTTGGAGTAGTCCCTTCACCCATCTTGTATGAGTGAGTGAGGCCAATATAATAATAGTAGTAACTTTTCATTAGTAGGTGAAATAAGTAGCAAGTGAACATCCAGAAGAAATCTAGAATGGGTGACGTCATTTTAAATTTCCAGTCTATCTAAAGGTTCTCCGGAAGATGTCACTTTTAGTGATAAGGCCGCCGTCTGTACTCTTAGGTTAAGAAATATCTGTGTAATTTCCATTTTTATGTATAATAGTGATCTTTATCTATCTATCTATTCTGAATTTAAAATTATCTAAAAAGATTTACACCGTTACAAACTCCTTTACGTATTAGATCGCTATTACACTGTACGTCTGTTTGAACTGATGCTTGCCCCTTTTCCAGGCAGTGGTATAATAGTTACCACCTTAAAATGAACCTTATGACTTTGAAATAAAGTTCAAAACCAACGAAAAACATTTACTAGCGCTGCCCATTACAGGCTTTAAGCTAGGTATGGAAACAGTTTTCGCTTGACCTAAATAACAAATAGGTTCCATGCAATAGCTTGAACTTAATTAAACGTTTCGACTTTATTTGCTGTCTTTCTTGCTTTTCATACATAACTGGAAACTTCCTCGTTTTTGTAAAAGGAACAGCTTTTTCTTTGTGCAGAACCGGGTTATTTAGGAAGAATATTTCCTGCGATGCGGGTGCCTTGTACCCGTGCCCTAATACTAGTAGGGGCATACAAAGAGTTGATATCGATCGATTTACCTTCGTGTACATACGAGTAACTACCATTGTAAGTGGTAATCTATGAAAAATTAAGTAAAATGTATTTTTAATACAGTTGCCCAAAAAGTGGCGTATTGCAGGGACGGATAGCGTTCGGGATGTGGGCTATTACATACTATTGCGTTTTCTTTTCCAACTGTCAAAAAAATCTCTATTAAAGAAAAAAACAACCATGAACTTTTTACTAAAAAAAATCATAGACGTTTTTATGATTTATGCAAATATTTCTAAAAAGAAGCTACTAATTTGTTTCAACATCAGATTTAATGATTTGACTTAATGAGTTAGGTTAGGCTACTGACGTCTTGGCTGTATGGGCATAGTTCCCTTTGCCTACCCAGAATGGATGAAGAAAAAAAAAGTCTGCTTATATTCTTTTACGGTTGGCGCCATTTTCCAAACAAATTCTTTATTAAATTGGTGAATTTTTTCGCAACTGTATTAAAAATATTTGTTCAGTACACGTGCGGAACCGTCATAGCAACTTGTCAGAACTCTTTGCAATGACGGGCTTTCCGCACTCGTAATGAAATGTACCATAACAAACACGTTCAGCTATACCTAAAACATTTTCAGTAGCCACGAGGTTGATCTTGAACCTGCAAAGAAGGTAGGTTTATTGGTACATTACCCAGTTTTGAAGGTAGAATATTTTTTCTAAGGAGCGACGGTAGCCTAGTAAGTAGAACAATGGATCGTAAAGCGATAGACCCAGGTTCAATTCCCAGTGCGGGCATGTACTTTGGTTTTCTAAGTTATGTACATCTGTGAAGTTATAGTAGCAATATCACTCTGTACAGTCTATTTATTCTTACTTGTCCAATTTAGTAAACAAGATTCTAACCATAAAATTGAGATTAGATGCCTAAACTAGACATTTTCTCGCAAATTCATGAACTATCATGAACTATGTTTATAAAATTGGCAGCGTGTTATCTAAAAGAGTGTTCCAGGTTACTTCATTTATGGAAATATGGCAGTTTTGGAGTCACAGTTTAAGGGTAGAATCTTGTTTACTAAATTGGACAAGTAAGAATAAATTGACTGTAACTGTGAAGGAAAACAAATGTGAGGAACCCTGATTATCTGAGATGTATAACTCAGCGCTTGAAATTTTGAAATTGCCAATCTGCGGTGGGCACTCATGATAATTAAAATGATACTCTCTCTCTCTCTGAGAGAAGGCCTATGTCCTGCAGTGGGACGTTTATAAGCTACTTCAAATAAATCTAGTAATGTAATGGAAGGGGCTGCCTCCTATCGGGGATGGCAATCGCTTCAGTTTGAGTTCGCCTATCCTGGTTTTTGAGGTAGCCTCAAACTAATTTTAATTGTTTAATTTCGATTCTTGTTATGTTGACGGCCCCGGTGGCGCAGCGGTTTGGCACGCTGACTGTTAAACCAAAGGTCTCGGGTTCGATCCCCGGTCGGTTCAAACTAGGACACAAACTTTTCCAGTTTGTCTCGGGTCTTGGATGTTATCTATGTATTTATTGTACTAAATTTATCGTCGAGTTAGCACCTACTCGTATAACACAAGTCATTTAGTTGTACTTAGTATAGGGCTAACGAGATCTGAGTAAAATGTCCATGAACATTTACTTATTTTATTTAAATAAAATGTTATATTTAAGTGTTAGTTCTAGAAATATGTTTAGATTCACTATAGAAGAGCGGTGTATCACAGGCATCTTTTTGTTTAAATGAAGGCTCTAAATACTGTAAACACTAATATACTTTAATTTGATGAAATAAAGATTATATTTATTTGTTATTTACCACTACATATAAAGCACTGATAATCTGTTCAACCACTGTCGTACTTGTACATGACTTATAAGAAGTCCTTTTCATTAAAATTTGACCAAAATACGGTTAGGTTAAGAAATATCTGTGTAATTTCCATTTTTATGTTCAACTAGCTGACCCAGCAAACTTCGTACCGCCTAACAGTCAATTCTTTAATATATTTTTTAGTTTTCTCTCCGTAAGAACCATCCTTGTACTTCAAGGAATAATCTAAAATATCTCTATCGAGATTTGCGCTTACGAACACATTCAACGATTCATTTTCATATTATAGAATAGTGTTCTCTATCTAATATAACATTTACATACAGGCACATACATTGCTTCTGGCCCCACACTAGGATACCCTGTGTCGTGGGAACCAGAAACAGCGACATCACAAACATGTAAACATCCAAGACCTGGGGTTTCTTTGTCCTCAGCCGGGATTCGAACCCGGGACCTCTTGCATGGTAGGCAGATGCTACCGCTACGCCACAGAGGTCGTCGTCTATCTATCTCTCTAAAGTAAGGTTTTAACTAACTATTAGTAAAGATTTTCTTTGTCTTTTAGTCACTTAACCTCTTTTTGTATGTAATACACTGATGAATCATTACTACGCAGAAGAGATACCATAGCCAGATTTGTAGTATTTACCGTCTAGGTAACGAGTTCAATTTAATGAGAATTTAAAAACTTGTCTCATTAAAGTTTAGCTATTTAAAGTTAATTGTATCTAATTGTAAGTATAGGTATCAACTCATGTTTGTAGGAGTAGGTAGCAATTGATGCTTAATGTGATTTGAGAAAATATGGTCAGAGTTGAGTTCGTTTTGTTTTCGCTGTCTTTTTCTCTACTACAAATACGGCCCCAAGGCAGCGGCAATCGTTCAACAGACAGAATATAACATATAACTCTATACGTCGCAATAAATAATTGATTTCTGATTTCATTTACACTCGACAAAGGCGGTTTGATTTATCACTATTAACCCAAGATAGACCTTGACCTCTCATAATTCACTGAGGGACTTACGCACTCCATAGTTCCTTCGAGCCTCTGATCTACACGACCGGTCGGAGCGATTGGCACTTCAAATATCTTAAATCTCTGAATCAAATGATCGTCTTATAAGAATATTATGCTTAGACAATGTAAAGTAAGGTAAACAATGTTTATGCAGTTTCAAATGTTTATGTTTATCTCACAAAGTTATAATTACGTATGTTCACCTGAAATTGATGATCCACTGATAAGTCTTCTTAGCTTCCAACACAAACGTGAGGTCTTTGGTTCAAACACCAAGTGCCAATGACCTTTCTTTCTACATATATCTACGTATATTTATGAATTTGTAGTAGCGGTACCACTTTTCAACCGTTAGGATAAACCAAACTTTCTAGTGTAGTAGGCGTGTAGCCTCATTATTACAATAACTTGCACTTTATGTTTAGCCAGCACTTAACATAGAATATAAGCAAATGCACAATGTTATTTAAGTTCACTTCATACAATACACGAGGACACACTACAACTAAGATGTGATTTCTATTCTCCCACCTACGTCCATCTCCTGATACTACATGGCGATCCTGCCACTACCTACGACACTAATACTGAAAAAATGTACGTCTACGGCTGCTACAAAACTTCCTAGCTACGACAATGATACTAAAAAATTGTTCGTGCTACAGCTGCCACATAACTTTATAGCTACAAATCTAATACTACGAATTTGTGTGCTACGAAACTAATACTACGAAAATGTATGTACTACGCCTGCTAGAAAACTTTCTAGCTACGAAACTAATACTACGAAAATGTATGTACTACGCCTGCTAGAAAACTATCTAGCTACGAAACGAATACTACGAAAATGTATGTGCTACATTTGTACGGCGGCTACGAAAAAGTTGTAATAACTCGCTCGCACATGAGCGGTGGTATAGGTAAAGGAGCGTTAGAAAGCTTTTTCGGACGTTTTAGGCTACATAAAAAAAATTGTTTACGCGCTATCTATCCACTGCAATTATAAAACCGTTTAAAATTAAAGACTCCACGAAAACAAAGGCTGAGCGGATGCAAGAATTCGTTGGCAATCTTCTCTACAAAATTGACTGTCAGGAGCAGAAAATACGGTAAAGCCGATGCTTCTAAGCCTCGCCCCAATCTTTGGACAATCAGTTAACTTCGCTATACACTTTACACAGATTGAGGCCGGTTTCAATGCGGGTAACAGGGACGCGTAAAATTTTAATTTAAATTCAAATTACTTAGTCGGTTATGCTTTTTTTTTAAAAGGTGTTTAAAGGGGAACGCGTACCTTATGTAAAAAATACCTTGCTACTCTCGTCTTCGCTCAGTCCTCTATATCCTCAAATTGTATGAAAGAGATTTTAGTAATAAGATCGAGTATCAACACACGATTGTTTTATAACTACCTAAACCAAATTTAATTTCTATCTAATAACTACGTATGAAATTAATTCTTTTGTTCAATTTAAGTATAGTAAAAGTACTTAGGGAAGTACCTTATCTGTGTAAATAGATAGATAGAGAACACTTTACTGTACATAAAAATGGAAATTACACAGATATTTCTAAACATAAGAGTACAGACCGCGGCCTTATCACTAAAAGTGATATCTTCCAGACAAGCTTCGTGTAGCTTCCGTTCTTCGCAAGGCACGTTAAACCGTTGCCCCAACAGTGGGAAAATACAAGGGTTGAAATCGTACTCTACCTGCCTCAGTAGCACTTCCAACGACTAGAAACCTCCAAACCCGCCCACCAGACATAGTATACGACCAATCACCTTCTTGTAATAAAAAAAAATAGTTTTTTAATTTAACAGGTACAATGATGCACTCTGCAATATTAGGTACTACCTTCTCAGTGTCAAGTAATAATATCACCTGCCGTTAAAGTAATCCGTGGGGCGTTTAACAAGGTGATTAAATTAAACCAGCCTTTGTCGCACTTCCAGTATCGCTCCGCGGGTAATTATAGCTAAATGCATTTCGGGGCTAATTTAACCTTCTTTCGAGCGTAGAGCCATTGTACTTACGAGTATATGAAATGGCTCCCATAATAAGCTTTTATACGCCTGTCTACAAACGAGCAGGCTTATATCACTGGATCAGCTGAGGTTTGAGTAGGTACTGGAAATGTCAGATTGCGAAAAACTTTTTCCACCACAACTAGTTCTTCATTTCTAATAGTTTTTCATTTCTATATAGTTGTTCATTTCTATATAGTTGTTCATTTCTATATAGTTGTTCATTTCTATACAGTCATTCATCATTCAAATCGGTCAGTATAGGAAAGTCTGAAACTATAAGACATACGAAGATCTGTTCTGAGGAACCATGTCATCGATTTTAATAACAAGAAAAACTGCATTCATACATTTTAAAAAACATCTGTACTCTTTTCGGAAATCGAACCCGGTTGTTTTGAAAAAAAAATCTACACTCTTTCTATTTAGGTACCGATTGTGTAGGTCTTAAGCAGTAAATGTCTGTATGAAACATGATGTCTAAAACCATTTATCACCACTCATCTAAATACACCATGAATATTTTGTTTCGGCGTGCGTGCATGCAAAGAATAATAAACATTGATAAACCTTTGGTAATATATCAGGATCGTAGCAAGTGGCAATCCCTGGTTTCTGCCTACCGATCTGGGGTACAGACTTGAGGTTACGTTATTTTATTTTGATTCGAGTCGCAGTTTCCACATGATTTGGGATATAAGCCACACCTAACTTACTTAGCATTCAATTTTAAACGGCCGGTTTCAATATTCAATATTCAATAACGGACAAGATACCTGATACTGTCTCGTCTCAAAAATTCACTCCATATGTAATGATTTTCATTATTTTTAAAAAACCCAAATAAGGACCCATCTCATGACATTATGCATTTTAGGCTTTTTCGTTTGTTCGTGCAATTATATAGACTTCTTCACAAACTACTTACGAACACTTCTACAGAATTTCCAAGCCAATTTTGTTTTTAACGAGAACGTCGTCTTCTCGGCATTAAAGTTCCTTGAGAATTTTAATGTCACTTCTCAACAAAGTGTCATACATAATAGGACGCAAAATGAGCCTTTTCAGGCACAGATTGTGATTTATATTGCCTTGGCATTTATTATTCTATGCATATAATATTGCCTAAGGCAGTAAGAATTTAACTTTTCATGGGGTTTCTTCCCCAACACCACGATTCATGTCAAGGTTGCGATTTTAAAAAGCTTTATGACATATCTTTAAGACAACATTTGATGCGTAGATAGAGTAGTTTTACTCCCTCTACGATTTGATGGCTTTTTAACAAGCCATCAAATGTTGTCAGACAGCTGTAGTATGCCCTGTGACCAGAGGAGTAAGTCTCTATGATGCATTTTTATTATATAGAGTCATATTAATCCGGTAATAGTCGTTTCATTCACACTATCGGTAGTTTAGGTTCCCCGTGCTACTTAACTCGGCGCCTCTCGCGATTCGATCTTCTTCGCGAGAGATGCCCATTTAATTTGCTCGGGTTGTACCTCTGGTTATAGCTTTTTTGGGCATATTATGCGGTCACGACGTCATAGCCAAGAGAAGCAGATCGTTTTAGGCCAATTAGAGGGCAGACGAGCGAGAGGCAGAACGCCAATGCGCTGGTCCGATGCCATCAAGAAGGCAGCTGGGGGATCCATTCAGCAAGCATCCCATTGCGCATATGACCGAGACAAACGGAGAACTATTGTATATGGTCACGATCCTCAGAATTGAGGGACCGATTAAAAAGAAGAAGTATACCTCTGGAATGACATTGTGCTTATATTGCTTTGTACTACTAAATTGAGGTAAATAATATCAACCATTGTCGTGCTTATTTCATTCTATTGAAAAAATATGTCAGTATTAGACTCAAGGGCCAGGTGGAGCGACGACGTTCGTAAAACAGTGGGCAGTGACTGGGAGAGGAGAACATGGGAGTGGCAAGTGGCAGCCCCCGGTCTCTGCCTACCCCTCTGCGATACAGGCGTGAGGTTATCGATGTATGTAATTATTTTTCTTAATGTAGACTATTGGTCTTATGTACACGAATCCTTAAGTTGCCGATTAAAATGGTCAATGGTGGAGATTTTACAAGGAATACATGTAACCAGCTCAAACAGAACGCCTCTAGGAGTTTTTAGTGGAATCGTGTTTTTTTTTATATTTAAGGCTATTTGTCTTTTAAAACATAATGAGCTTAAATAAAAATTCGCGCAATATTTTTTTTATTTATTAAGGACAAGAAACAGAAGTACAATGTGTTTTAAATAGGTAACTTAAATAATACAAAATGTACTAGTTAGTTGTACATCCAACTGCGTTATCCACATTTTACAATAATATTTTCTTTGTTTCACTAATAAATGAAAAGAAACGAATGCAAGCTTAGTTCAAAGATTGTTCAACAAAGAATTCCTGGAACGAAATAAAGAGACAAAAAAATATTCAACTAACTTCACAATAAAACTTCAATCCTTAACTTTGAAGTGAATAAGGATGATTTTACAATGGATCTTGTTTTTGATGTCGTAACCTGTAAAGGAAAATACATCAGTCCAGAATACCTACATAGAGAATGCTGCACGTTGCTTTTTTTAAAGTCGGTTATAAACTGATCAATAATTTGCTAGGATTTTTTTCAGTAGTGGATATGATAACACCGAATGAAACATTTAAAAACCTATTTAGATGCTGAAAATCCGCCCATACCGTGATTCGAACCCGCGACATCTGGCTAATCGTACCAGCGCTTTCCTAACTCAGCTAATGGGCAAGTGCCGGCGTCAGCGAAATTTCGAATTTACAATATTCTCTGTATTATTTACTGTATTAAATTGAGCCTCTAAATAGGTTTTTAAAATTGTCCTCAGCACGGGTTAGTGCAACAAAAAGAGTATAATCAGGGTGTAAAGAGGTTTGTATCGTTACCGTAAGTAACGCAGGAAAAAAAGAATTAAAACGTGTAGTCCTAAATAATTTAGTCTAATTGAGGAGTTCCTAAAACTCGTCTGCCTGTAACTAACTCTGCCGAAGTAACTCTGTTAGGCGAAAGTAACGTTTTAATTAAAAATTTATGTAAATGAAGCGAGTGATTTCGCTCGGCCGCAGGATTATCTGAGGCCATTAAAGATGTTCCATTATCTTAATAGGTGATTAAAAGAGCCTTTTTGGTTTCTCTCTAATCCTGGTATTTTAAATTTTACGCTCAGTGCAGGTCTCGCACTTGCATGCCTTACGTTTTGAATGTTTTTAAAACTTACACATTGTACTATACTATAATCACTAGGGCTCGGATAAATATGTGCTAAATAAACGAAAAAATATACATTTAATATGGATCTAAAAAACGGAAATATGGAAGAATATGGGCTAAAAAAGACAACCAATACCAAACACAAAGCACTTGTATGCTTATATAATTGTTTGAAAAATTAAAATGAACGAAATTAAATTGTTTAGTGACAGTTTAGTCTACCTCTTTATTCGAGTTGTTGCAGTATACAACCATATGTTTCTTCAAATTATCAAAATTGAGGCTCTATCTGTTTGGTCGGAAAAACGCTGCGCAACGATTGTATTCTCGCGGCGCTATGACAGCACACATTCTGCAGTTTTTTCAGTTGAAGTAAGTAGGTACTATAGACAGGAAATATGGAATAATGTATTATTTATTCTAAAAATATGGTCTTAAACCTAATATATGGAAAAATATGGATTTCAAAAACCTAATTTTCTAGTTCAAACCATGAAATTTGATGTAGAACACTAAATAACTAATGCAAATGATTCAAATAAAAAATATGTACTTACATATTTATCCGAGCCCTAATAATCACAGTGAAAATAGACTAAAATAGACTCTACAATAAAGTGCTAATGGCCACAATTAGCTGGAAAATTGTATGGAATCAGGCGTTACTTTGCTGCAATCCAAAATAGCATTAAAATGTGAAAATTACTTTGCTAAATTTCGCCAAAAATCCCACAAGCACCATGCGGTTAGTTAATGCACGGCCCTCCCTCCCACTTGCACTTGTGAGCCTGAGGATGCCTCGTGTTATAACCGAAACGCACCGCGTATTTTCTCACAAAAGTATTGGTGTCGATGGTGGTGTGTTTATGTCTTTCTTCTGCTTGAAAAAGTGGGAGGGAGGGCGGTGCATTAACTAACCGCATGGTGCTTGTGAAATTTTTGGCGGAATTTAGCAAAGTATTTTTTTTAATACTTATTGCACCATAAAAACTTAATGCCATAAGCATTCACTTTTTCATGCTATTAGCTCGGAATTCGATGACTTCAACACGATCACGCTACATTTAAGAGAAGCCTGACAGTGAAACTAGCCCACCGATTGCATGTCACTCAGCGAGCTATGGAAAGGTGTATGCTCGGAATCTCGTTAAGGGACAAAGTCCGGAACGAGATCATCCGACAAAAAACCAAAGTCACTGACGTAGTTCAGAAGTGTAGCAGGCTGAAGTGGCAGTGGGCTGGTCACATCTGTCGCAGAACCGATGATCGTTGGAGCAGACGGGTTCTCGAATGAAGACCACGACTCGGCAAGCGTAGTGTAGGACGCCCTCCGGCCAGATGGACCGACGACCTGAAAAAGGTGGCTGGTGGTGACTGGATGGCAAAAACGGGAGATCGGGTCTTGTGGCGCACCCTGGGGGAGGCTTATGTCCAGCAGTGGACTGCAATAGGCTGAAATGATGATGATGATGATGAAGAGAAGCTCAGCCAAAATCTTGAATTCATGAGGCCGGGGCGGTTACTGAATTGAAAATTTCCCTAAGTAAATACTTAAGTAACGTTCTGTCTCGATATGTACTGTACCCCTATCCCGAATATTTCACAGCTCCGTAAACGTTGCGTATCGTTTCATCTATACGATACCGCATTCGAATCTACAGTGAATCAATTTTGGTAGCACGAATGTCTGTGGAACTCTATCGATCGATCGATGCGTAGAACGCTAGGTAATTCGCAACTACGTTTAGAAACCTGTCTTCCTGATTTTATTATATCTTAAATTTTGTATTTCCTTTGGTTTTAAGAAACATATAACCACTATTCTACAATATTATTTATACAATTAAATATTCAATGTTAAATTAAAAAAAAATATTACTTGTTAAAGCAAATTTTCAACATTTTATATCGTGGTGATTAAATTTTTGAACGAATTTCATAACCTCAAAATTTCGCGCTTTTGATAATAAAAGTTTTAGTTAGTTTTGATTTCGAGTTTTCGATTTCGACTGAAGAATTCTTATTCTTAAATATGAATACTAAGAAAGTGTTCACGAGCTCGTCTCAATTTGACATGATTGTAGAGTTCATGGAACAGTAAGTACTTACCTATAATATTACGATGTGCTCAATAGTGGAATGTTTTATTGAACTAACCCAAACTAATCAAACTTTTTAAGGCATGGTGATTTATCTAAGCCTCTGGGTGGCCCACATGGCAGGCAGTCAGTCCTTAAGAAGTGGCAGGAGCTCACTAACCTCCTCAATAGTGATTCCCTAGGCGCGGAGAAGACTGAGGAGAAATGGAGAAAAGTGAGCAGTTAAAACCTCTTTATAGCATATCATATTATCAAACTCAAACTTATTTCTGGTTTCTTGCAAATACAATTCATTTAATTTCAATACAAGAATATTATCAGCACTGTTTTTGTTCGCCCATATTTTACTTGCTCTTTATTTATTTTAATCCTTTGCATGATTTTTTTGCACTA
Source organism: Yponomeuta sedellus (assembly GCA_934045075.1). Taxonomy (NCBI): domain Eukaryota; kingdom Metazoa; phylum Arthropoda; class Insecta; order Lepidoptera; family Yponomeutidae; genus Yponomeuta; species Yponomeuta sedellus. The sequence goes on from OW203724.1 coordinate 23,901,711, forward strand.
CTTTTTATACTTATAAGGTCTGGAGTGACATGAAGAACAATGCCAAGAAAAAAGTGGCCAAAATTAATAGGTCTATTAATGGGACTGGTGGTGGCCCTCCGCTGACCTCCTACTTGACGGATGTAGAGCAGCGGGTGGTGGCGGTAGTGGGTATCCAGGCAGCTACTGGTCTGGATAATGTGGAGGAAGTTGGTTTTGCACAGGTTACTTAACATTTTGTACTGACTCTGTTGTATGTTTTTATTAGAAGAACTAGATACACAATCAGTGCTGTAAACCATTCAATATAAATTTTACTAGATCACATATACGGCCAACTCAATAATTGCATATTTTTTGTTAAACTTGTCCTAGTGATTGTGAATCTTGTTCTTTTAATGGTATGTATATGTATCAATGTATTTTTATTTATTTATTGAAACAAGTATGTAGGTAAGGAGATATATCTTATGCTTATCAACTTTAAGTGTTTTATTGTATACCTACATTCAATAAAACACAATGTCTTTATCAGCGTGAAATGTATTTTAGTTAAATATATCTTTACAGGTTCAGGTAGAAACTGAGCAGACCGACCATCCACCCATCGAACCATCTGTCCCCTCTACACCGACAATACCCGGTAAAAAATATATTTTTTATTTAATTTTTTGATTTTAGTTTATTTTATCATTAACTAATGACCACTCCTGCTACACACATCTTATTTATGATGATGACGTATCCAAACGAGAAAAAATTAAAGAGCTTAATCTGTCGCTTGAGAATGGGTCGACCATTCTCAAGCGACTCGCCTAGATAGATGAGCAAAAGATTTTTATATATAGATATATTCCATATACATACAATCTCAAGGTATGCCACATGGTATCACTCCATGTGGCATTCCTTGGGAGAGGCCTATGTCGGATGATGATGATGATTATCACTATGACTCTTTTACATTGCAGACTCAGGAGAATGGAATATGCCTGGATCCAGCCAGGCATCAGTACCATTTATTGTGGAGATTGAGGAGCCACCACCACCAGTCCGTGAAGAGTCGGAGCAGACATGGCAGCCACCTCTTAAGAAAAAAAAGAAGGAAGGAAGGGGAGGGGAGGAGACTAGTAGGATTTTTTTAAATTGTGAAAGGGAGGCCAGGGAGCGTGAGAAAGAACGTGATGATCGTATGTATGAGTTAGAAAAAGAGAGGATACGTCAGAGAGACATTGAGCTGCAGCAGAGGGATAGGGAACTCCAGCTGCAGGCTCAATGGCTCCAGTTCATGAGGGATGGAATGAACTTAATTGAAAGGTTTTTGAATGAGAGATCATGAAAGAAGTATGTCTGTGTATGTTTGAGATGAAAGAATGTTTTATTTTAAATAAAATTTGTTTTTTTACTACTCTGAATTTATTTTATTTGAAAAGAGCAACCTTAGAACCAATTTAATGTTAACCATTGTATGTACAAACATTTTATAACTTATTTTTTTACTACAGGTACTACAGTAAACTTACAATTATAACTAATGTTTACCATTGTACACTGTACAAACATTTTATAAATATGATATAACATTTAATTACCCCGCAGGACAGCTTGTGACGGGTTGCATAGGTTTCTAGTTATTAATATTTAAATAATAGATATTATGTAATAACTACATTGTAGGCAGTATATTGTAGAATGTAGAACATACTTACAATTTCACCTACATCTGAAATCTAGATTCAATACAATATTACTTTATTGTACAACTATGTAGGCACAACTACATACAATTCAACAGTGTAAGTACATGAAGTATTAAAATATAGATTCAATATAATATAACACATTATGTATAAGTATACAAAACAATTATTAAATACCTAGATGGGTAGGTTTCCTATCACAATGTTTACATTTAATGATAGAGAAGGCTGAAAAAGATTTACCGATGATACCTATAGATGGGCAGGTTTCCTCTCACGATGTTTACATTTACCGATGTAAATGGTTAAGTCTTTCCACTAGTGCACGTCGTGTCGCCCTTCCCAGAACCAAGTCTTCTGAAGAAGACTCCCTCGGTCTAGACCCACACACTGCTGCACTTTCCACAACTTGGACTTGCTGCGGACCAGTTTCAACCTCCTCGGGTAGTGGGACCTGATAATCGATGGCGATGTTATGCAAAACTGCACAGGCGGTTATTATTTTAGCACACTTTTCTGGAGCATAGTGTAGTGTGCGATCCTTGTTGAGGCATCGCCATCGATTTTTGAGTCTTCCAAATGTGTTTTCAATGAGAACCCTCGCTTTCCCATGGATGCTGTTGTATTTGGCCTCAGGGCTTTCGTCTGCAGCATCATTTATTGGCGTCATAAGCCAAGGCCTTTGAGGATAACCTGAATCACCTGGAAATAAAAATAGTTTCATACTCATTGTTATACATATATGTACCTATGTTTATTTAATGATTGCAATAATAAATTGGATTTGAGAATCTAATGTTGAATTAATTAGGTAAGTACCTACCCAAAAGCCATCCTTGCTCTCCAGTCCTATTTAAGTTTTCCATAAAGTCTCTTACTTGACTGTTTTCCCAGATAAAGGCATCATGGGTCGCACCACCATATTTGGGATTAATATTTATAATTTTGCAATCACTATCACAGATCTGTAAAAAAAGTATACTTCATCAATTGTCAAAATTATATAACACTCCTTCAATTTCCTTATAGTACCTATCCAAAAACAACTTACAACTTGAACATTCAAAGAATGGAAATTTTTTCTGCAAAAAAATAAATGTTCCACAGCCTTGTTGGGTTGGAAAATGTGGAAGTGGGACCCATCGACACAACCAAGGACTCCCGGTATTCCAAACTTAGTGTAGAATCTGTAAATATATTATTTAACTTTTCATGGAGGTAATTAACTTCACAAATTGTTTAGAAGATTAGTTTAGTAAGTAAGTATACCTTTGTTTAGTTTGGATCCTCTCTTGAATCGTGGTGGGAAAGTGGATATGCTGGTTGACTATGTCTGGGCATGTCAGCGCATTTGTAACCTCAGTTACATATTTGCTGATGGTTGATTGCCCAACATATTTTCCCATACCAACAGCCCTCTGGTATGATCCTGTGGCATAAAATGATAATGCACACAATACCTGAAAATAATACCTTATGTTAAAATGATCATAGGATAACTTAACAGAAATTCAAATTAAATTACTTGTCTCCATACCTTATGTTTCAGGCTTATTCTTTGTGAAGCTCTTAGTGTGGTTTTTGCCTCCAACTCCTCACAGAGGAATTGGAAAGCCTGAGTAGATAGGCGATACCTACACCTAAATTCCGCTTCTGTCAAAGCAGTATGGTCGAATGTCCTCCGCAATTGGACTCTGCTCGATACTTCTCTGGAATTGGATTATAAGCTCCAATAAATAAGCCTACGACATTTCATAAACAAAATAGTTTGTATTTACTACCCTAGAAATATACAAACCTCGAATCTCTTTGATTTCTGCGTTCTTCTTCAACCATACGCCATGCAAAATAGTAATGGGCAGGCCTACGGGCAATCCTTGGCGCACGGAGCATTTTAAATTAATATAAATCTTTGCAAATCACTTTCGTCACCGAAGTCACTTTAATATTTAGGGTGATTAAAGTTTCGAAATAATCTACCGCTAACGTTCGAACTTCACTCGAATCTATACGTCAAATTTTGTTCGTGATCGCAAAAATGTCAAAATGGTAGGGCTAACTAGTTTCGAATCTATACGCATTCGATACTACAATCGATAGGCGATTCGTGATACCAAATTGTTAGTTCCAAAAGTGAACACGTTGGCGCTGTTCAGTTTCCATACATTTGTATCGTATCGAACAACGCTACGAAAGTGCCTCATTTATTCGTGATTCCAGTACAGATATATACAAATAATAATAGACATAAATAGAAAGTGATATAAAAAATATATTTTATATAAATACATGATGATTATGTTGATGTTGAATGTGCATGCTAAAGACTACAACTAAATACAATCTGTTAGCTTTGAGAATATACCTCAGGCTCTAGAGTAGGCTTCAGTTTTCGCCGAAAGCACACGAGAGGCCATGTTGAAAAGTAAAGTTATAATAACAATACAAAATAAAACTTACTTTATTGCAATGTTATCGGCCTATCCGATAGTAGCCGAGGATATACTAGGATACACCAAAAACAAAATTTTAAAAATTCAAGACTGTCCCTTACTTATAACCAACGTAGTGAGACATACTTGACGACTTTTTTTTTATTAAAAATTACATCTTTCATCAAAGCGAGATCTTTCTTTTCATCTAAATTCATTAGCCGCTGCATTCACGCACGCCGTTTTCAGGTATTTTTTATCCTTTGCAAGCATTGGACTATCCCGTTATGTCAACCGAACGGGACAAATTGCCTCAACTTTGTAAAGTAATGACGTGTCGTTAGCCCAAGTTGCGTACAAACCCATGACCATTCGTCCAAATATGATTTGTCACTCGAAATCCCGACGAGTGTGTGTCCAAACTTAGCTACATTATTCTACAGTCTGTTAAGGGGCCTCTAGACGGGCTACACTTTTTATTTGGCTACACTATATCCCGAAAATACAAAAAACTTTAATGCAGCACATGGCTGGAAAATGTATATCACGGCCATTCCAGGCAACATTTCTACAACAGTATATGGCTCAATATTTTGTCTTTACACGGGCTACATACATAAACACGAACGAACCAAATATAGAGAAACAAAATAAACACGAACATCGAGCTCTAGTCGAACGATTCGCAGCAAACTTCAAAAAGGGACGCACTTAGGCCGTAAAGCGAGACGGGTTGAGAAAATATTGCAGTATTTTCGATTGCAAAGCGATTGTTCCAGCCATATGGCTGGGATACTAAAAATTCATCGGATACACAAAAAATATGTCAATATATCCCGGCCATACTAAAAATATTGCCAAATATTTCATAGTCTAGCCGTTAATGATGGCTGATGCTACCGGCCACACATTTGCAGCTACACATGTTCGTGAAAATATGGTCCGTCTAGAGGCCTTAGCTTTTAGAATATACCTCGGGCTCTAGAGTAGGCTTCGGTTTTCGCCGAAAGCACACGAGTCTAATACTACTTCCTGCTCAGTGTAAAACATTTCTTCACTATTTTGTAAAGTTATGATTACACGAATATATCCGATAGTAGCCGAGGTATATTATAAAATCTGACAGACTTCTACATAAACAGACAGACTACATAAAAAATAGGCTTGATTGCGTGCAATAATCCGAAAATTAGGTGGCTGGATGTAGTGAAGAAAGACCTCACAGAGAGCCTCTATAAATGAGGTCATAATAAAAACTGTATTTACACGGATTTTACTCGTTTAATTTTACATTTTTCAGACTTCCGACTCAGTCTTTCGAGACCACGGCAGTTCAAAAAGTGCCGAAACGTCGGAAAATTGTATAAACGTAAAATTAAACGAGTAAAATCCGTGTAAATACAGTTTTTATTATGACCTCATTTATAGAGGCTCTCTGTGAAGTCTTTCTTCACTACATCCAGCCACCTAGTTTTCGGATTATTGGATTATACAGTTTTTATCATGTCTAGCGCTCGTGTTAACCTTAGAAAATACTATAATAAGGTCATGAATAGAGCGAAGTGGAGAGAGAAAATAATGAAAGCTGACCCCACCACCATGTGGGAATAAGACTGGGTAGAGAAAGAGAGAGAAAGAAATAGGCTTGATAGCGTGACGTGACAAACAGTTCTAATACGCGCGGAAATGTGGATATCTCGACACAAACTCGAATACTGACTCGAATACTTATGGCACTTTGGGGTGCTAACGAGCGCCACCAGCGGAATAAAAATCATAATATATATTTTTTTAATTTTATTTCTTTATTGCACTTCTGAGTTGATAACTTCTGACAGTAAGGCCCGCCACTGTCTTACAATCCTCCACCAACCCGGACTTGGTCCCCGTGGTGGAGTATGGTCTAACATTCCTGCGATGCAGGAAGAGGCCAGTGCCCCAGCAGTGGGGACATACAAGGGTTGATAACGAACGACGATTGCATTAATTACATCTTATTTATTGCACTAATTACACTAAATAACGCCAAAACTGCGGCTTAATGAACGTTACAATTCAAACGAGGTGTCCATTTTAAGATCTATATATCAGTTTGGAGAAATATGGAGAGAATAACACCAAACTTAGTTTTTTACCCGCGGCTTATTGATTTGCCCATGGGAATAAGATATTTTCCCGCAGTAAAACGTAGCTTATGTGTTAATGCAGGGTGTCAGCTAGCTCCGTTTTAGACGGGAAGATGTAACAAACATACACACTAACATACTTACAAACTTTCTCCTTTATAATATTAGTGTTTTGTTTAGTGTTTTATTTATTTAGTAATCCAACAGCCACTTAAGTCTCAGTTTAAATTTACTTCTTCTTTTTCGTTGTCTTTGCCTCTTCCCATTATTTGAGGTCGGCTCTCCTCGTTCTTTTGCTCCAGGACTTTCTGTCCTGGGTTGTCCGCTCGCTCAACTGGGCTCGCTCCAAGTCCTTCGCTACCGTGGCCCACCAGGTGGTTTGTGGACGTCCTCTACCTCTTTTGATGGTGGGGATCTGTAGGGCTCGTTTGACGACATGATTTTCCTCACGTCTCATCACATGTCCGTACTATCTAAGCCGTGTCTCAGTTTAAATTTACTTATAAGGCCCAATTATATTGTAATGTGATTACACAGAATTTGTGACTTATTCAACGTTGCAAGTAAAACTAGATGTATATTTTAAAGTCATCATTTTATAGAGTATCATTTTATTTTATTTTATTTAGATCATTTAAGAGAAAAAAATAACAAAAAACTAGTAAAAAAGTAACACAGTGGTCCACCAATCTGAACAAGCTTTCCTATGAAATTAAACCGACCGTACACAGTATTCAAACCCGTTTTCAATCCATATAGCCCAAAGCGCACTCGAGTAACGCTTATTGTACTCGACATAAAGGCGAGAATTCAACAAAACGACGAGGGTTTGCTATACCCATATTATTCATTCGGAGCCATTCGTGCGCCATTTAAATATCATCCTACTAATGGGACAGGGAAGGATCAACTTAGAACAGATTTTTTTCTGTTGGATAAATCATTTCCAAACCACGTTTGATATTTTTTGTTGTAGCCTAAATACGTCCTAACGCAGGGCGAAGGCCTTCTCTCAGACAGAGACGGGTCTGAGGTGGCCTGCCAGTCAATTATTGCAGTAAGGGTAGGTGGTCTACCTTCAAGTCGATATCAACCCTTGCATGTCCCCACTGCTGGGTCACGGATCTCTTCCTACATTGTAGGAAAGTTAGGCCATTCTCCACTACGGGGCTAATTTCCCTTTTCATTTTTCGCCGCGGATGACACACAATATTTACTACGTTCGCGGAAAGCTCCCGTGATAAGGCGCGCAATTTGTATTTATTTACTTAGCACTGGATGACACGTACTTGAAAGCTTGAAATTATCCTCTCTGTTGAAATTCTTGTGTTTTTTTCATTTCATTTGTTTCCCGAAAGATCTTTCGTTAGTAATGTCGTTAGGTTGAGAGAACTTTCGTTTGCTGTAGCTTGATCCAGTGGTTTGTTCCGACCTCCAAAAGATGTTCTTTAGACTTTTTAAACTTTAGCCTACTCATGGTCGTCCATGGCAATTGCAACGCGGCCGAAATGTCGGAATTCAGGTATATGCGTATATATGATTAGGTCTGTTTTATACATAACTGTGTGAGCATCGGGAGTCATTAGGAAATACTGAAATCATTATGGTCATCATAAAAATCTCTAGTATAGATAACAGCAGGTCAAGCTTTCCATTTCAGTTGCAGTCACGCGAGTCACCTGTAACATAAGTGAGTAGAGTACACGCATGTAAAGGCTGTGTGCTGTCGACTGTGTGCTGTTTTGTATTCATCCAGGGCCTATTGAACAGATGCACCAAATTACACTTTGACACTTTTATTGTCTAGAAAACACTAATAATACTCGTAACACAAATTAAACAGATAATGTAACAGCTAAGTAAACTATGAATGATAGGCGGGGCCTAACTATGCGCGACCGCTGTAATAGATCTTTATGTAAAACAGCAATGATTATTATATTTATAAAACACGATTCCTCTAAAATCTGTGGTTACATCTTTTCCTTGTGAAATATTCACCATAGCGAAAATAGGTTTTTATGTAAAACAGTAATAGTGTTACGAAAAAACAATTTGTAGTGTTTGAGTCGGAATTAATGATACGACGCGTGTGCTGGCTCAAGTAAAACTCATTTATTTCAGACAACCCACATACAATATTTTAAGAGTACCTACTACAACATCTCTCTCCTTATACATATATACATGAGTTGTGAAAGTTATATAATTAACGATCTATACAATCTAAGTTTACTGAAGTAATAATGAACACTATTCTAATCGAAGCAATCAGTATAATGACTTACTGGTAGGTTATACAATATTCTACCATCTAATTATAAATTAAGAAGCAAGTTATTTATCAGTTCACCAATCCAGCATTAACCAAAACTAATAATATTTATAATTAAGTAATCTGATTAAGAAAACGTAGGCGCTTGGTCCGTATTGAGCACTGAAGTAATTATTCACAGGATACAATGCTAATCGATATAAATCTAATATATTTACATTCATGTTGCAACTGAAATAAAATTCACTTACACATTAGATAATTTGAACAGGGTGAGAATATGTGTGAATTAATCATATTAGTTGTATCCCCAGCGATCTGGTGGACGTACCTGTCTATCTGAACGAGTTCTATATGTACCTGATGATCTAGCAGCGGAGTCATTTTCAGCTGTCCCTTGTTGAGGTAGACTCTGTGGAGGGGTCAGCCCCAAATCACCTTCAAAGTCATCATAATGGCCAGTGGGATTCCTTCCAGATATTATCTTTGGCCGTGTTGGTGCGATGATGTGTTGTCGATTGCGCCGATAGTGCGCACCGCGTTCTGTGCGCAGCCAGTAAGAGCGAGGCTCGGGGGCGGCGCCCTCGACGCGCGCGCGCACCCAACAGCCGCCCGCCCCGCCGGCGCCGCTCGCGGGGTCACGCATGCGCACCTCTTGCCCGGGTTCCAAACGTCGTAGCTCTTTTGTTCCCCGGTCGTATTGCTCTTTCGATTTGACTTGGCCGTTTCTACGCTGATCATTTATTTCTCTGCTTGATGGCACGTTAGGTATGAGCAATTTTTTTGAGATCGGCATCCTGGTATTTAGCCTCCGTCCCATGAGCATTTGAGCCGGTGAGTATTTTTCTCCTGTAATTGGGGTGTTGCGAAAGTTTAGAATGGCTAAGTATGGGTCCGAGTTCTCCGCCTGCGCTTTTGTTATTAGTCGTTCCATTGTTTGTACGTTTCTTTCTGCAAGACCGTTAGAACGCGGATAGTATGGAGAACTCGTAATGTGCTCGAATTCCCATTTTTCGGTAAATGTTTTAAACTCCATACAGCTCCATTCAGCTGACATGCCGTGCCACCATAGGACATCTCGAGCCCTCCGTTTGGATTTTTCTATACCGAGATGCCCTTCATGTATCCTCTGCAGCATCTCAAGTTTCATGCTTGCAGGTATTATCACTCTATCATTCCTAAAAACGATACCATTTATTACATGTATTTCGTTTTTTATTGACCAAAAAGGTTTTTCTTCGCTTTTAACTAGGTTTTTGTTTTCTGGCCAGCCCTCTTCATAATAGGTTTTCACCGCGCACAGAGCCCGATCATTAGATGTGTTATACTTTATAACACTTAGTTTATCTGCACTGAAATTCACATTTTCGTAAAGCGCACTAACATGTACTGCTATTTGTTTATGTATGTCGCAGTCGGTCGTCGTTAGGTCGCGAACATTAGTTTACCAGGAACATACTTAATTTGAAGCGTGTATTTTTGTAAACGCAACAAAAGCCTCTGTAACCTAACTGGTGTGTCGTTCAGTGGTTTTTTAAATATGGTCTCCAAGGGCTTGTGGTCAGACTCGACCGTTACCTGATTATGACCGTAAATTAACTGGTGATATTTCTCACAACCGAAAACAAATGCCAACATTTCTTTCTCAATTTCCGCCCATCGCGTCTCAGCCGGCGTGAGTGTGCGCGCGGCGTAGGCCACGGGCCGCCCCCCACCCCCCCTGCAGTAGGCAGGCGCCCAGCCCGCGCGAGCTGGCGTCCACAGACACCACCACCGGCGAGTTCGGGTCGTAGTAGCGAAGCGTTGGTGCTTCTGCTATACATACCTTTATCTTGTTGAACACGCATTCGTGCGGTTTGTGCCATTCAAACAATACATTCTGCTTTAATAAGTTTCTGAGTGGTTCTACCAGTTCTTCGTAGTTAGCAATAAAACGCGCTAAATAATTTGCCATTCCCATGAAACGTTCCAGCTCTTTTTTAGACTGTGGTGCATGCAAGTTCCGAATCGCCTGGACTCGCTCGGGATCCGGGCTCATGCCGTTTTCATCGAAGATGTGCCCGAGAAACTTGACCTGCGTAGCCACGAGCTCGCACTTGGCGCGGTTGAAGCGCACGCCGCAGCAGCTCGCGGAGGCGCTCGTCGTGCTCCTCGCGCGTGCGCCCGTGCACTAGCAAGTCGTCCACGTACACCTCGACTCCCTCCATGCCGAATATTTTGTACATCATGTTATGGAACACCTCGGATGCACTATTGATACCAAATGGCAACTTTAAAAATTTAAAACGACCAAAAGGGGTCGCAAAAGTGCAAAGTTTCGAGCTAGCATCGTCTAGAACTATCATGTAGAACCCTTTACTGGCGTCTAATTTTGAGAAAAACTTTGCCCCAGATAAATTACCTGCGATTTCGTCCAAAGTTGGCAGTTGAAAATGATTTCGCTTTATAGCTTGGTTTAAAGGCTGCGGATCCAGACAAAGTCTTAATTTACCGTCTGGTTTTTCTACCAAAACTATGTTTGAAATCCAATCAGTTGGTTCGTCCATCCTAGTTATTATGCCCAGACTCATAAAACGATTCAGCTCCTCGAGCAGTCCAGGTTTAATTTTTATAGGTATTTTTCTCGACCCTCTGACTACCGGTGGAACTGATTCGTCTATGACCAGTTTATGAACCCCTGGTAGTCGACCAATGCCTTCAAATAGATGTTTGTGTGATTTAAGTAATTTATTTAATTTGTCATTGTTTTTGTCTACAACATTCTCATTAATTCTCATAATAAGATTTAAATCTACGCATGCCTCCCTTGACAACAAGTTGTTACATTTTACATCTAACACAAATATCTTTCGCAAAGTATTTTTTTCTCCATACATTAAGTCCGCCATAAAATACCCTACAACAGGTAAAGTGTTTTTACTCACTTCGCGCAGGATCGTATCCGTCTGAGTCAAGTTTTCTTTACCGAAACCTGATGACATGTAGCTGTGCAGCGACATGACGCATGCATCGGCGCCGCTGTCTAATTTGAAGACCACCGGCACTCCGTTCACCGTCACCGTCTCACGCCACGCTTTTTCGTCGACCGCATTTAATTCGATTCCATTTATCACGAGCTCCCCGGCTTCACTGTCATCCTCATAAGACGAATAATAAACTTCTCTAACACTGCGCGCTTTGCAACATCTCGCGAAATATCACAACGGAAACACATCACATTGTAAGCATTCCTCTCATGAGCACTATCACAGCGCACGCATTTACTCGATGACGACGACGACGGCTCGCGGGCGCGTCCCGGGCGGCGGCGACCTCGTCACGCGCTGCACCGGGCGGCGGCGGCGGCGGGGCGCGCGTCCAGCGGCTCGACGTAGGCGCGCGGCGCCGCGGGGCCCGGGCCCAGCCCGGCCGTCACGGTCGCTGCCTGCGCGCACGCTACTTCGGCCGCGCGGCACCATCCTACCGCCTCCTCCAGCTTCAGGTCACTCTTACGAAGCATTCTCTCCCGCAGCTGGCCATCCTTGATACCTCTGATCAATTGCGTCAACACCATACTTTCTCTTAGGTTACCAAACTCGCATGATCTACTTTTAATCTTTATGATCGCCAAAAATTTCTCGAACGGTTCTTCTAACTGATAAGATTCAAAGAACACATGACGCTCAAAGTTTACATTTTTCAAAGGGTCGCATCGCCGTTGAAATTTTTCACATAAAAACTGGTATTTCATGTCATCGCCAGACTCAAACTCAAGTTCGTTGTATATTTCTCGACCCACCTTTCCCATGACATGTAGGAATAAGGCACATTTTTCTTTGTCCGGTGCTTCGTTCCGTCCCGTGGCTATCAAGTACCAATCAAAAGTATTTTTCCAGTCAAGCCAATTATCCGCCATGTTGCCAACTTCCGACAAAGACGCAGGTTGATTTAGTTGTTCCATTTTCACACCACTTATCACTTTGATATTTTACTACAACTTTTGGGAAACGCGGATTCTAGAATGATATCTAGATGACTTCGACCCGATTCTAGCCACACCTGACACGATGTAGTGTTTGAGTCGGAGGTAATGAAACGACGCGTGTGCTGGCTCAAGTAAAACTCATTTATTTCAGACAACCCACATACAATATTTTAAGAGTACCTACTACAACATAATTCCCCTTAAACACTCCTAGAGGCAGTTTATTTAATCTGAGTTTACATCTGTTCCTTGTGAAATCTGTGAATCGATTTTATCAAGGATTTTTGTGTGCGTTGGTTTTAGTAACGACTAATGAACGTCGATGTCTCTGCAAACGTCTCTAGGAAACAGGCGTGAGTATATGTCACGTTACGTTACGTTGTGTCGCGTCACGGCACGTGACGTTACGTCACGTCAGTCATGCCACGTTACGTTGCGTTATGCTATGTTATTTTCGAGTGATTTACGGAATCATGTTTTTTTACATTATGTAAGACTATAAATCTATACCAAACGTTGTGGATGCTGACTATTGCATTTACAAGCATTGTAATGGGGTCGTAACAAACCATTTGATCTCTGAATGAACGGTTAGTTCCACCTTTGATGTGCAGATCCCATTGATAGAGGATACTATCGTAAAATGAAATCTCCGCAGCATTTTAGGCAGGTAGAATTTTAATAAAACAGTATCATGTATCTTGATATGAAGACCTGTCAAGTCAAAAAGAATTTACGGCACACGGCTTAGCCCGCTGGAGGAAATAACGAGGTTCTTTTTTCTGTAGTTTTACGCGTAAACTTGGTTATTGGGAATCTGACAAAGGACGAGCAGCTTTTCCTAAGAAACTAAATTGGACACTGGTGGTTTTAATAATACGTTACGTTACGTTATTAACCCTTGTATGTCCCCATTGCTGGGGCACATGTCTCTTCCTGCATAGCATGAAGGTTAGGCCATACTCTCACGGGGGCCAAGTACGGGTTGGTGAAGGATTGTAAGACAGTGGCGAGCCTTACTGTCAGGAGTTCTCAAGCCGCCCATAAGGCCTCTGACGTGGCTTAACGACGGCCATTATATGACAGCCGGCACCAACGGCTTATCGTGCCTTGCGAAGCACGGAAGCTAAGCGCTCGGAAAAATGCCACTAGCGGTAGTCACGGGACTCTCAACCATCCTGTACCTGACCGCGCCTGTTGTTGCTTAACCAAGTGATTGATTCCAGTCACTCGGTTCGCCTAGGCCACGAGCGCTTTAATAATAATTGTAATGAAATGAAAACGGCCTAGTGCGTGATAAAGCTGTCCGTCGCAATGTTCTTGGACGCAACTGGTAATAACGATTTTTACCTTCTTGTCCATCTTCTGGCAAAATATGTTGAAGGAAAACTAACATATTAATGATATATCTAAGAACGAAGCAGTGCATGCTATTACTACGTTGACCTTTTGACATATATTTATGCGAATAAATTAATGTTCATCTTACGGTACAAACGTAAAAAGAAGATGACCAAAATAGGTGTATAAATGGTCCAGACTACCCCATGTAGAGTATGCCCCATACGCTACGTACATGTATCAGAAACGTGTTCTTGAGAGGAGACGGCGACTTGGCAAACGTAGCGTAGGAGACGCCTCCAACCAGGTGGGATGACGATCTGAGAAAAACTGCCAGCAGTTGCTGGATGCGGCAAGCTGAAGACAAAACGCTGTGGCACTCATTAGGGGAGGGCTATGTCCTGCAGTGGACTACATAATACAGCCTGAATAAGAAGAAGAATTATTGAAGAAGAATTTTATCAGAAATTGCGCATCTTAGAAATAACAATTTATTGGCTGTTTATTTTATTTCTTGATTTAATTTTATTTATTCTATCTGATCTGTTCCGTGCTTCGCAAGGCACGTTAAGCCGTTGGTGCCGGCTGTCATACAATGGCAGTCGTTAAGCCGTGTCAGAGGCCTTATGGGCGGCTTGATAACTTCTGACAGTAAGACCCGCCACTGTCTTACAATCCTCCACCAACCCGGACTTGGCCCCCGTGGTGGAGTATGGCCTAACCTTCCTGCGATGCAGGAAGAGACCCGTGCCCCAGCAGTGGGGACATACAAGGGTTGATAACTATCTGATCTCACTATTTTTATTTTTAATGCACTAACCCGTGCTAAGGAACAAATTTAAAAACCTATTTAGAGGCTAAAAATTTCACCCATGCCGGGATTCGAACCCGCAACCTCTGGCTATCCGTACCAGCGCTCTACCAATTGAGCCAATGGGCGACTCACGGCATCAGTGAAATTTCGAACCTCTTTACAATATTCTCTGTATTACGTACAGGCAGCGACATCTGACTTAAGCAAATTGCATTACTTACAGCCCCGACTACCTACTTTGCAGTTAGGTTTAACATCGGAACGATATGCGGCATAAATGCTTAGGTATTTTTCTCGACCTAGCTAAAGCCTTCGACACTGTGTCTGTCCCCATACTACTGCGTAAACTTGAAGGTGCTGGTGTGCGTGGTATACCCCTGCAGTTATTTCAAAGTTAACTCAGTCAAAGAACGCAAGGTGTTAGGATTGATGATGTGATGAGCGAATATCGAACTGTAAGCTATGGAGTGCCACAGAGTTCGGTGCTCGGACCAATACTATTTTTGACCTACATTAACGACCTCTGTAATACTGAGTTAAAAAATGCTCGAATTATAACATTTGCTGACGATACGGTGCTGTTGTTTAATGCGCCCACTTGGGACGATGTAAAAAAATCTGGCGAAGAAGGCTTCCGCGCTATAAATGATTGGCTTGGCTGTAACTTGTTGACACTAAATTTAGACAAAACCAAATATATTGCTTTCAGTATTTACAACAATGGATTACCTAAAAAATTTAGTTTGAAAGCTCATCACTGTGACCAAACTTTGGCTTGTAACTGCCCTGATTTGGTATCTGTCACCCATATTAAATATCTGGGTGTAATAGTTGACCAGAACCTAAATTGGAAACGCCAAATAGAGGTACTCTGTGGTAAAACTAGGAAACTGATATGCATCTTCAAAAAAGTTAGAAACCTCAGGGACGCTCAATTAACTAAGTCCATATATTATTGCCTCTGTCAATCTATACTATCCTATGGTATCGCTGCCTGGGGTGGTGCTAAAAAAACACACCTTTTAAAACTTGAAAGAGCTCAGAGGGCAATAATAAAAATTATCAACTTTAAAAAAATCCGTCATCCAACGACACCACTTTACAATGAATATTCTGTATTGACTGTTAGGCAACTATATATTCAAGCTATCATAATAAAACAGCACAAAATCAAACCTCCACCTACTATTTCGAATAGACGCAAGTTTGCTATATATCGTATTCCCCAATGTAGAACTAGTTTTGCCCAAAGTTTTTCCTATTACAAAGGTCCCTATTTATTTAATAAAATATGTAAATCCGGCGTAAACCTAGGAAATCAATCCAAATTTATCATTAAAAAATCGTGCTAAATTTCCTTTTACAACACGATTATACTACAACTGAAAAATTATTAATGAGTTTTGTGTGATATAATATGCTTATTTAAGCCATAACATAATAAAATATAATATAATATGAGTTTTATTCAGCTATTAATCTTATTTTATGTAAACAAAAGTAAATATTTATGTATGTAACTCTTTATATTACAATTATATAAAATTCCTATATATTATACACTCTTAATGCATTTAATTTTATTAAATATATTTATTGGCACAGCTAGAATTTTTTTTTTTTATTTCCTTTCAAAGCAAATTTTAGAGATTGGTTTTCTTCTTTTTTTTTTTGTTGTTTAACTGATTATGTCTACTGTATCTTGCATGCCTTTTTTCTCATAGAAATTACATAAATTTCACTTACTTACTTACGTAAATATTTGTATACGCTCTGTCTGGTTTTTGTGCATATACTGTACCAACTCACAAAAAGCGTCCAATCTGCCTGAACCTATCACTCCTCAAGAACAACTATACTGTATGGGTCAGCAATACTGGTCACGTCATCGACGATTCCTACTCCTGCCGCAATACAGTTTTTTAACTAGCGCGGAGGGTAGTTGTTGCTCCTAGACTGTTACCTACTGTTTTCTTACCGGCTGATTAAAATATTTAATATGTGTATAGTATGAGATCCTATACCAAGTGTTATTACGATGGGCTGATTCTATTGACGTTTTTGTTTTATATTTGCATAAGCTACTAAGACTATACCTATGTAACAGTATGAACATTATCTTCCATGTCAATAAACCATTTGTATTTTGTATTTTTTTTTTATATCACTGTACCCACATGATTTCACTATTTTTATTTTTAATGCACTAACCCGTGCTAAGGAACAAATTTAAAAACCTATTTGGAGGCTAAAAAATTTTTTTAATTTGTTCCTTAGCACGGGTTAGTGCATTAAAAATAAAAATAGTGTAATCATGTGGGTACAGTGATATCGTTCCGATGTTAAACCTAACTGCAAAGTAGGTAGTCGGGGCTGTAAGTAATGCAATTTGCTTAAGTCAGATGTCGCTGCCTGTACGTAATACAGAGAATATTGTAAAGAGGTTCGAAATTTCACTGATGCCGTGAGTCGCCCATTGGCTCAATTGGTAGAGCGCTGGTACGGATAGCCAGAGGTTGCGGGTTCGAATCCCGGCATGGGTGAAATTTTTAGCCTCTAAATAGGTTTTTAAATTTGTTCCTTAGCACGGGTTAGTGCATTAAAAATAAAAATAGTGTAATCATGTGGGTACAGTGATATCGTTCCGATGTTAAACCTAACTGCAAAGTAGGTAGTCGGGGCTGTAAGTAATGCAATTTGCTTAAGTCAGATGTCGCTGCCTGTACGTAATACAGAGAATATTGTAAAGAGGTTCGAAATTTCACTGATGCCGTGAGTCGCCCATTGGCTCAATTGGTAGAGCGCTGGTACGGATAACCAGAGGTTGCGGGTTCGAATCCCGGCATGGGTGAAATTTTTAGCCTCTAAATAGGTTTTTAAACTATCTGATCTATCATAATAATAAGACTTGATCCCCTCGCCAACAAAGTACCAGACATAACTAGTTTACGATACCGATTGCACGATCTACATCTTCTTCTTCAGGCGACATAAGTCCACTGCTGGATACAGCCCTCGCCCAATGAGCGCCATAGCGCAACGTAGTGCCATCATTGGGGAGTAATGCCCATAATCCCTTCGCTGGGCATGCGGGTTGGGATCTACATATAAATTACTTTTTCCCAGAACTGCAGCAGCCGACGACCATGAGCCGCGTGATCTCCATTCTTGGCCTCTTCGAGCTCTCTGTAGGGGAAACGCCGAGGCCTGACGGCCTATCGGAGCTGGCAGCTGCGAGGCTGGCTGTGAAGCATGTAAACGGCCGCCGCCTGCTACCACATTATACACTGCGGCTTGTCACTAACGATACTAAGGTGAGAGAAATCGGTAAATAACTTAAATAAATACATACATAACCTCACGCCTGTATCCCAGAGGGGTAGGCAGAGACAAGGGACTGCCACTTGCCACGATCCTGACAGATCACCTTCGCTTTATCAACGTTCATAAATCGTTGCATGCACGCACGCCGGTTCATAACTTAAATCTAGCATTAAAATTTGAAAATTACGTTGCTGGGTTCCGCGAAAAATCCCACATGCACCAAATTTTCGTGTCTTGCTTCTGCATGAAAAAGTGGGAGGGGGGCGATGCATTAATTAACCGCATGGTGCTTGCGGGATTCTGGGCAGAATTCAGCAAAGTAATTTTCACATTATTATATTATTTTTAATGCACTAACCCGTGCTAAGGACAATTTTAAAAAACCTATGTAAAGGCTAAAAATTCCACCCATGCCGGATTAGAACCCGCGACCTCTGACTATCCGTGCCAGCGCTCTTTCCAACTGAGCTAATGGGCGAATGAAGCATGGGCGAATGAGTCGCCCATTAGCTCAGTTGGAAAGAGCGCTGGCACGGATAGCCAGAGGTCGCGGGTTCGAATCCCGGCATGGGTAAAATTTTTAGTATCTAAATAGGTTTTTTAAAATTTTCACATTTTAATGACATTATGGAATTTCGCAAAGTAACGCCTGATTCCATACAATAAATTTTATTTACTACAAAGAACCTCTTCCTACCCTCAAAACATTTCTCGAGAGGGCCAATCCACTAGGTGTTTTTTTACCCTATGAAGGGCATCTTCCGGAGGACACGGGGGGAGTGGTAAATGATCATGCATAACAGTACGGAACCGGCCGTGCTGCCAATGTGGGACTCACAAGAAGTGCGCCTACCCACTACACACCACCTTGGGGCTGGTTTTGGTCCTAAGGAGAGAGAGAGACAGAAACAATTTAACCGCAGGACCACTTAACCCACATCGGGAGCGACCCCCCCCCCCCTCGCGGCCGAGGAGGGTGCGCGATGTTATTTTTAGCCCTCTAAAGGGCACCCTCCGGAGGACACGGGGGAGGGAGGTGGTGAATGCTCAAGCATAACAGCACGGACCCGGCCGTGCTGCCAATGTGGGATTTACAAGAAGTGCGCCTACCCACTAAACACCACCTTGGGGTGGTTTTGGTCCTAAGACCCCTAAACCCACATCGGGAGCGACCCCCCCACGAGACCGAGGAGGGCCCTAGGTGTTTGTTAGATGTTTAAAAACCTATTTAGAGGCTAAAAATTTCACCCATGCCGGGATTCGAACCCGCAACCTCTGGCTATCCGTACCAGCGCTCTACCAATTGAGCCAATGGGCGACTCACGGCATCAGTGCACGGGTTAGTGCATTAAAAATAAAAATAGTGTAATTGTTAGATGTTGTTATATGTAAATAGAACATCGAAGAAACTTTGCTTGGACGATGTAGGAATGTTTATGAAGAAAACCCCAGGCGTGGCGGACTCTTCGAGTTTATGACGGCTTAGCTAACTGTTAGGCGTGTTAACATCCGCCGTCGGCTACCACTGCCGTTTACGCTGCGCCAAGTTATAGTATATTAAATAAAGCTATGAAATTTTCTCAACACTGTAAGTAAAGCAAATAGGTAGTATGCTTGAAGAGTGCGACCAATGTCTGTCGACTGTTGTTTTCATCATCAACATTCAGCTACAGTCTATTTATTCTTACTTGTCCAATTTAGTAAACAAGATTCTAACCTTAAAATTGGGATTAGATGCCTAAACTAGACATTTTCTCGCAAATTCATGAACTATCATCAACTATGTTTATAAAATTGGCAGCGTGTTATCTAAAAGAGTGTTCTAAGTTACTTAATTTATGGAAATATGGCAGTTTTGGACTAAAAAGTTACAGTTTATGGGTAGAATCTTGTTTACTAGATTGGACAAGTAAGAATAAATAGACTATACAAGAATTCTGTGCATAGGCCTCCTCCATGGATTTCCAAAGAGACTTCTTCAAAGCGGCTTGCATTCAGCGCCTTCCTGCCACTTGGATGAGGTCTTATTCCACGACTGACTGACAGATCCACTGACTGTTGTTTTACTCGTATAACAAAACATAACCTCACGCCTGTACCCCAGAGCGGTAGGTAGAGACCAGGGACTGCCACTTGCCACAATCCTGTTGTGTTATTATACCATTATTTAACGTATACTTCTGCCCAGTAACAAAGCCTGTTTCTGTCCAGTGCGACCCAGGAGTGGGCGTCGACCGCTTCTTCCACGCCCTCTACACCGAGCAGGAGTCCCGGATGATGATGCTGCTGGGCACCGCCTGTTCCGAGGTCACGGAGAGCATCGCCAAGATTGTACCCTATTGGAACATTGTGCAGGTTAGTACCTACCTAAAGTTGCATCCATTAACACTTCTTTTTCGTCTCTTAAACTCATAGAGGAGCATAGGGCCCCAACGACAGGTTTTCACTTCTGACGGTTGTTCGCAGCAGCTTCCAATTCAGGCCAGCTAATGCGGATGGCTGGGCTATGGGCAAGGAAACGTTCTTGGCTATGGGTCTTACTCCATCGAAGGGTTGTCTGAAAGATAAGACCGAAGCGATTACTTTGAAGCGCTCCTGGCCTAGTCAAACCGAGTGATTGGAATCAATCACTTGCGTTAAGCAACAAGAGGCGCGGTCAGGTGCGGGATGGGTGACCGTCCCGTGACTACCGCTAGTGGCAAATTTTCCGAGCGCTTCCGTGCTTCGCAAGGCACGTTAAGCCGTTGGTGCCGGCTGTCAAGTAATGGCAGTCGTTAAGCCAAGTCAGGGGCCTTATGGGCGGCTTGATAACTTCTGACAGTAAGACCCGCCACTGTCTTACAATCCTCCACCAACCCGGACTTGGCCCCCGTGGTGGAGTATGGCCTAACCTAGGGTTGATATCGATATCGATTACTTTGATTTACAAAGTCATGGTTGAATTCTTTTTTCTAGTTGTGCAATAAAGTGTTCTCTATCTATCTATCTTTTTCACGTGATCTATTGCCACCAGGGGACTTTACCTTTTGCATGATTTCTCACATGAGGGCTAGTCTGGTCAGGCATTTCTTATCGTGGCGAAGAGTATGGCCACCTAGTAAATGTTACCGTGCATTCCATCAACATTTGCTCGATTTATGTTTCGTATATGTTTCTTCCTCCATTCTCTCCATACCTTCGTCGAACCCAACACTCGCAACACTCCTTTCTCACTGCCTCTTATAAGTTATTCTTAGTTGATGACTCTACGTTATTGAGTTAAATCCTGACTTACTTCTTTGATTTTTATGTCGCAAGAGTACGACCAGATTTCGCTCGGATTCACACAGCTTAATTTATAGTGAGTAGAAACGGAGTTCACGTCGTCGGTTGCTCGTCTCAGACAAAAATAAGTTAATCCGGATTTAGTCAATAATGTGCTTACGAAAGTTTTAGTTCGGCATTACGTCTTTAAAATAACCAGTTATCGAGTGTGCACCAAAGTATTGTTTAATGTAGCCTATAAAAGTCCCACTGCAGGGCACGGCTTTCGAGAGAGAGTATGAGAGAGAATATGGGCTTTATTACCACCCGTGCCCACCGCGGATTGGCAATTTCAAGGGCTCAGGCATTTTATCACTCAAGTTGTTCCTCGCGATGTTTTCCTTCACCGTTAACGAGTAGTATTGCTACTATAATATCACAATCTACATAACTGAGGGCTGATTTTTCAATACTCAGATAAAGCTTATTTGTCGAATATCGTATTAAACGACAATTCCAAAAATGTGTTGCATTTGTTATTTCACAGTGACATTTTTATATTATTGTGTAATACTTTATTAGACGAATAACTTTTATCCGAGGATTGAAAAATCTGCCCTTAGAAGATAAAGTCATTGTGGTACATACCCGCACTGCAGATTAATCCTGGATCTCTCGCTTCCAAGTCCAACGTTCTACCCACTGAGTTGTAACTATAGAAATATATAAATTAGATAACAAAGTCATTGGTACATGCCAGCACTGGGCATCGAACCTGGGTGTCTCCTTTCCGAGTACATGGTTTTACCCACGCCCTCTCTCCCCAACCAAAGTAGAAGGAGGTAATGCATATTACTTCAGCCAGATGTCGCTGCCTGTACGTAATACAGAGAATATTGCAAAGAGGTTCGAAATCTCACTGATGCCGGTAAGTCGCCCATTAGCTCAGTTGGAAAGAGCGCTGGCACGGATAGCCAGACGTCGCGGGTTCGAATCCCGGCGTGGGTGGAAATTTTAGCCACTAAATAGGTTTTTAAAATAGGAGGTATAAAACAGCAAGCGTACATAAGCTCTCGCCGCTGACTACGTCTTTCTCGACGAAGTCTAATTAGTGCCGTATCTCTCACACGAGACAACTGTAACTCAACTAAAACTTGCATATCGTTGCCTGGATTTGCAAATTACAGCTCGAGAGTTGTGCAAGTGACGTAGGTAGAGCAAATATAAATAGGGTAACGCGTCGTTTTGACATTATCGATCACCAAGGCGCTGTAATGTGTAAATTTAAAATTATGTTGCATCTTGTTGATTGAACTCTATTGGTCGTGTTCTGTAGGTACTCGTACCAAATAACGTATTTCAAACTTGTAACATGTTTTACGAAACTGACAGACATAGCCAAGGTGATTGCCCGTAAGAAGTGGAAATGGGCAGGCCATATATGCCGTAGACAAGATAAAAGATGGGGTGTAAAAGTACTGGTTTGGAGGCCTAGAGAGGGGCGCAGAAGTGTGGGCAGGCAACCAACAAGATGGACTGACGACCTGGTCAAGGTGGCAGGAAAGGACTGGATTCGAAAAGCCCAAGACCGAAATAAATGGCGTGCATTAGAAGAGACCTACACTCAGCATTGGGTGGCTATGGGTTGAAGAAGAAGAAGAAGAAGAAGAACATGTTTTACTGTGTGGTGTCGGCCTAGAGAATAGCACCAACCCAAATTCATCCCGCGGGTGTCGTAAAAGGCGACTAAGGGACACAAACAGGGAGGTGGGCAGCAGCGCCCCCTGCAGTATCATCCCACCGAACTGCGATCCCCAACCCGCATGCCCAGCGTGGGGATTATGGGCATTACCCCCAATGATGGCACAACCTTGCGCTTTGGCGCTCATTAGGGGAGGGCTGTGTCCAGCAATGGACTGATACAGCCTGAAGAAGAAGAAGAAGATTTGCAAATTACAGCTCGGGAGTTTGTGCAAGTGACGTGGATTTGAGCAATATGAATAGGGTATCCGTGCCACAATAGAGAGAATATTGTAAAGACGTTCAAAATTTCACTAATGCCGGTGAGACGCCCATTAGCTCAGTTGGTAAGAGCGCTGGCACGTTTAGCCAGAGGTCGCGGGTTCGAATCCTGGCATGGGTGGAATTTTTAGCCTCTAAATAGGCTTTTAAAATTGTCCTTAGCACAGGTTAGTGCTTAAAAAAAAACATTAATCGAAGTATATCTGCCAGGGACGTCCCCTACCGGCGTTTTCAACTGCATTCATTCGATAACATATATTTATTTCATATCTCCAAATGTGGTGCCTGGGACATGGTTTTTATAGATGGTGAAGGCTTGCCCAGCACCTATACCATCCTGACACTACAGCGTCGGAGTGGTCCCTTCACCCATCTAGTGTGAGTGAAGATGTCACTGGACGCTGTATAAATTATCTCACTACGTAGATGCAAAAGGCCAATATTATGTAGGTATGTTTCATATGGCGCTTAAAACGGCCAATCCGTGGTGGGCACGCTGACTGTTTTAGAGAGAAGGCTCGGCAGTGGGACGCCAGTATATACTCGTAAGCTTAAAAAAAAGGGCCAAAACTCCAAACGAACGCAACATTCCATTTTCAATTCTAGTCACACCAACTCCTCAGTGCCGATCTTGCGTGCCAATTCGAACCAATTTCGACTTGATATTCAGAAATAAGTACAGCAGAAATAAATTAGAAATAGACTCACTCCATTTTGCCTTAAGGCGTTTCAGATTGCTAAGTAGCGCCCCAAAGGAAAATAAAATATCATAACTTGTTTTATGATACGTTTTTATCTAAAAGTGAACTTGAGAAATCTTCACAACTGTGACAACTATTTTTAGAACTTACAGCCTAGCACCTAGAATCAAACAAGGACTTTACCTTCACTCTTCGCCAAAAACGGCCGCTTTACGCGCAAATCGATTAACCGTTAATGCTTTCTAAAAGACGCCTGTCACCTCAGTCATCCGAGACCACGGCACCTGAAAAAGTGCCGAAACGTCGGAAAATTGTAAAACGAACATAAATCCGGTTTAAACACAGTTTTAATTAAATCTATTAAATTTTTTATCTATTGATGTTTGCCGTTTTTGGCGGAGAGTGCTTAAAATTCTTGGTTGTTGATTCTAGGCTCTAGACTGTGGGTTCTAAAAATTGTTGTTATAGTTGTTGAGATTCCTCATGTTCACATGTTTAATAAAAACATAAGGTATGATTTCTTTTTCCATTGGCGGCGCAAGTTAACACCCCGAATCACCTTAATTCATTGCCTGAAGAAGCTCCCTCGTCTTCATAAAATTCTAGCTAACTCAATAAGTCGCTCTATTCAATTCCGCAGACGAATTTCTTTTCATAAAAAGTCCGACTCGATCGAGTTAACGTTGGCATTGGGTAGAAAACCCTATTTTACAATTCAAAATCTCTATTTACTAAACAATTTAGTAATCAATACGTTCCAAACTTTGAGCCGGAGGACTTTCCGCTATAGAAACATGTGAAAAACCAGTAAGATTAAAGCTTTGATACTTTTGGGTTCATTGCGTAAAATCTAAAATAATAAATCACGTCACAAAAATAATCATTATTTATTTTAAAAACCTATTTTTAGAGGCTAAAAATTCCACCCATGCCGGGATTCGAACCCGTGACCTCTGGCTATCCGTGCCAGCGCTCCTTCCAACTGAGCTTATAGGCGACTCACCGGCATTAGTAAAATTTCGAACCTCTTTACAATATTCTCTGTTATTACGTACAGGCAGCGACATCTGGCTGAAATAATTTGCATCACTTGCAGCCCCGAGTATGGTAGGTGGAATTTTTAGCGTCTATAAATAGGTTTTTAAAATTGTCCTTAGCACGGGTTAGTGCATTAAAAATAATATAATCATTATTTTTTGTTATAATTATTTAATTAAATTGCTACATCAAGCTGTAAGTTTGTCATCCCTGTCCACTCTGGTAAGAAACTGGCAAGATCATCCTGCCATCCTCGTCTCGGCCGCGTACGATTACGGTGGCAGCGGTGCGGGGCAAATCTTGATCTAAAAGGGCTTTGCTGTGCAATGGGGCTCTCATCTTAAGAAAAAAACTTGATTTCTTCTGAGAAATATGTCTTAAAGGTACGGCTGCTCGGACAAGAAATTGTTTCTATAAGTGTTCCATTTTTTATGCGTCGTCTGCGGAGCCTAAAAGGAGGGTAATGTGTGTTTGACTCTTTGTGTATGTATGTGTGTGTGTGTGTGAGGGTGTGTGTGTGTGTGTGTATGTATGTATGTATGTATTTAATTAAGTAAGTAAGTAAGAAAGGCCTGCCACTGTCCCACAATCCTCCACCAACCCAGACTTGGCTCCCTGGTGGAGTATGGCCTAACCTTCCTGCGATGTAGGAAGCGATCCGTGCCCCAGCAGTGGGGACATACAAGGGTTGATATCTACTATTTACTACAAAAGCTACGACCACTTCTGTTGGACCTAAATCATAAAATTTTGCAAGAAGGAAAGTCTCGCACTACAAATGAAGGAAAATACCCAAATCTCTTTAATTTGTACATAACCTTTGCAGTCGGGTTGGGTTGTAACTATTGAGAGGTAAATTTTTGTTTTATGCAAAACAGCTTGAGTCTTACCGAAAAAGTGCCCAGTCACGCCTGATGGGAAGCGAAAACGAGGCCTAAGATGTTACGTGCTTACAAAGTTAAGTTTGTAATAGTTTGCTCCCTGAAGGAGCCTGAAGTCACGAGTCAAGACCCGTGAAGACACTAGTTCTATTCGCACTAGTCCGATTTTTTAACAATAAATTATATTAGCACCTAAGTAACTTGTCAGTGTTAGCGGTGGTAGCTCGGTGGGTAGAACCATGGACTGGCAAGCGAAAGCCCCAGGTTCGATCCCGAGTGCGGGCATGTACAAATGACTTTGTTTAATTTCAAAGCTACGTACATTTGCGAATTTGTAGTCGCAATACCACACGCTAACGGTGAAGGAAAACATCGTGAGAAAACCCACGGCTTCGTTGGCTCCGCACGTATTGACTAGTCTTTCCTGTGGGCTAGGCCGACTAAGCTGTCAGGATGGTATAGGTGCTGGGCAAGCCTATATATATATATATATATATATATATATATATATATATATATATATATATATATATATATAAAACCATGTCCCAGGCACTACAGCTAAGTCGGAGGGGTCCCTTCACCCATCTAGTGTGAGTGAAAATACCACTGGACGCTGTATAAATTATCTCATTAAGTAGATGCAAAAAGGCCAATATTGTTATTATGTAACTTGTCAGTGTAACCCACATTCATCTACACCCATAATCATAAATTCATCACAGCTCGCCTGTAGTTAGCGTGATGTATTCAATCAGTGGTCCCTATTCATTAATCCATAAGGTCCAAGTTGCATCGCGGAAGTTCGCTCGAGAACACTGTCTGCCAGACTGCTAGCCGAAGTTGGTAACAAGGGCTGTGCCTTTTTGACCCTCTGTCTAAAGCTCAATGTCGGGACATAGCAAACTATAAGGGTTCCTTATCGACAATGGAACCCTAAAAAATACCTTTGTTTGCGCCTGCCAAAAAGTATGCAACTTCCTTGCTACTTGAAACTTACTCTTTTTCTATAAGTCGTCTTTTGTTTTTTCTTCCTGTAAAAATATTTGCGCAAGCAACACGCTATTGTAAATACTGATTCTATTGAAAAGTCGTTGTATTTGTTCTGCGAGTATTTGCAAAAGAGATAAATCTCTTTAACTTTCTAATCTAAATTTGGTAAAAAATAAAAGCTTGTTACTTATTGTATAGAGTGTATACTCTGATTCAGATCGGTTTTAAATATTTTGTGTCGTGAATGAATATAATCATCAATTCATCACAGCTCGCCTGTAGTTAGCGTGATGTATTCAATCAGTAGTCCCTATTCATTAACTCATAAGGTCCAAGTTGCATCGCGGAAGTTTGCTCGAGAACACTGTCTGCCAGACTGCTAGTCGAAGTTGGTAACAAGGGCTGTGCCTTTTTGAACCTCTGTCTAAAGCTCAATGTCGGGACATAGCAAACTATAAGGGTTCCTTGTCGACAATGGAACCCTAAAAAGTACTTTTGTTTGCGCCTGCCAAAAAGTATGCAACTTCCTTGCTACTTAAAATTTATTCCTTTTCTATAAGTCGTCTTTTGTTTTTTCTTCCTGTAAAAATATTTGTGCAAGCAACACGCTATTGTAAATATAACACTGATTCTATTGAAAAAACGTAGTATTTACTCTGCGATGATTTGCAAATGAGATAAATATCTTCAACTTTCCAATCTAAATTTATTAAAAATTAAAGCTTGTTACTTATTGTATAGAGTGTATGCTCTGATTCGGATCGGTTTAAATATTTTGTGTCGTGATTGAATATATAATTATTTTGTGTAATATATATTTCACAAATGAAAATAACAACCACAGACTTATGAACAAGGAAAACATATATATTATGTCATACAAAAATGATGGTTATTTTTTTAGGTAGCCTATAAACGCCCTACTGTAGGGCACAGGCCTTCTCTCTGTTCATATTTCATGTTCATAGTTGTTTTCTTATCAATAATACCAAAGGCAACTGGTCAAACCGATACAAGTACTAACTAATTTCTCGTCTTATTTTCAAAGCCTCTTTTGTGTTCCGCTGCTGGACCTTTCTATCACTCCTTGGCCCCAGCCACCTCGCACCATCGCCAGTCCTTGTAAATCAACATCATAATCCACCGGTTTCAGTCCACTGCTAGACATAGGCCTCTCCCAAGACACGCCACTGGGTGTAGGACGCCCTGTAGGTGGAGAGACGACATTCGCATAGCAGCGGGCAGTGACTGGAAGAGGAGATCCAAAGATCGGGTCCTTGTAAATAAGACTTAGCGCGCAATGCGAATTGCCGCAATATTTTATTTGACGGATTATAAACCGTTCTAAACGATTGCCTGAAATTCATACATTTTCCATAGCTCAGAGATTTTTTCGGAAAAAAATCACGGGGTGAAAAATCGTAATGCTTAATAAAATAAGATAATCCTTAAGGTGCTTCGGGGTGCTCCCGAAAATAAATGATGTCGGCCTAAAGAATAGCACCAACCCAATTCTTCCCGCGGGTGTCGTAAAAGGCTACTAAGGGACACAAATCGGGGGGTAGGCAGCAGCGCCCCCTGCAGTACAATCCCACCAAACTGCGATCCCCAACCCGCATGCCCAGCGTGGGGATTATGGGAATTACCCCCTATGATAGCACTATGAGAGGACTATGTCCAGCAGTGGACTAGTGTAGTCTGACAACGACGAAGGCAATAGCGTGAGCTCCAGGTGGGGCATATGCAAGAAACCGCGCGGGCCAAGACCCACTTCGGGTCGCTGAGCCAGCGGTGTAAGTAGTGGTAAGATAGTCGCAGCGGGGCTAGTTCTGTAGTGCAGCAAAACGCACCTTGCCGGAACAGCCCGGTCGTGAATTTCGAATAGTTCTTCAAACAAATCGAGTTAGCATGCAGTCGTGATGGAAGTGAAGCTGCGATGTATGTGTGCCATCGTGACGCGACTCTAGGAGGTAATGCAATAGACTGAGATCCCGGAGTTCAGATTGGGCACCACCAGGTAACCTGGGAAGATGAAAACGCTCTGTTAAGGGCTGCGTTTCATAAAGCTGCAATTTCTATTAGTATAATTTGTCTTCCTTTGTAATCTTTCGGTTAATCGGCTATGCAATATAGATCAAGTTAACCGGGAACTGTATTTCTCTGAAAAGAGACGCAGTTCATTTAAAAGCTTGTTATGTCTGGACTGAAACCAAAATTTCATACGCAAATATTATCTAAAACAGTTAGATTATACAAAACAGTTTGAAAGTCATTTTACCTTTCTATATTTCAGTCTAATTAAGTAAAATTGTCCATCTAATCTATATTTTTGCTCTGTTCCTCTTAATCAATAAAATAAAATATATTTAAAATAAAATATATTTTATAGCCAGAGGTTGCGGGTTCGAATCCCGGCATGGGATTAAGTTTTTAAACTTGTTCCTTAGCATGGGTTAGTGCATTAAAAATAAAAATAGTATAATCATGTGGGTACAGTGATATCGTTCCGATGTTAAACATAACTGCAAAGTAGGTAGTCGGGGCTGTAAGTAATGCAATTTGCTTAAGTCAGATGTCGCTGCCTGTACGTAATACAGAGAATATTGTAAAGAGGTTCAAAATTTCACTGATGCCGTGAGTCGCCCATTGGCTCAATTGGTAGAGCGCTGGCACGGATAGCCAGAGGTTGCGGGTTCGAATCCCGGCATGGGTGAAATTTTTAGCCTCTAAATAGGTTTTTAAATTAATTAAAACTGTTTTTATACGGATTTATGCTCGTTTATTACATTTTACAATTTTCGACGAAATGTTTACTTGTTAAATTTGAGTGTTATTTTTTTAATGTCGCTGGCACGGATAACCAGAGGTCGCGGGTTGGAATCCGGGCATGGGTGGAATTTTTAGCCTCTAAATAGGTTTTAAAAAATGGTCCTTAACACGGGTTAGTGCATTAAAAATAAAAATAGTACAATCATGTGGGTACAGTGATATCGTTCCGATGTTAAACCTAACTGCAAAGTAGGTAGTCGGGGCTGTAAGTAATGCAATTTGCTTAAGTCAGATGTCGCTGCCTGTACGTAATACAGAGAATAGTGTAAAGAGGTTCGAAATTTCACTGATGCCGTGAGTCGCCCATTGGCTCAATTGGTAGAGCGCTGGCACGGATAGCCAGAGGTTGCGGGTTCGAATCCCGGCTTGGGTGAAATTTTTAGCCTCTAAATAGGTTTTTAAATTAATTAAAACTGTTTTTATACGGATTTATGCTCGTTTATTACATTTTTACAATTTTCGACGAAATTTTTACTTGTTAAATTTGAGTGTTATTTTTTTAATGTCCTAGCCATATGTAACTTAAGACATAAATAACGCGCGTTCATTTGTGTCTATACCTACGACCTATATCAAATTGATTCAGATTTAATACATACACCAGTTCTATCAATAGACTTTCAAAGCAGTTTTCGGATTTGAACATCGTTGGATTATTCGATCATCTCCGACATTCTACAATACGAGATCTTGGACTATGCGTTCGAGTGCTGATTCTAAATGTAAGTCAATGTCGACACTTTGACTTGTAATCAATTGAAGAATCCCCAGATCCCCAGCAGTCGGAAACGATATCTGTGTAATACATACAGAAGTGGCTGTGGCATGTGGCACAGGTAGTACATCCTACTAATATTACAAATGTGAAAGTTTGTAAAGATGTTTGTTTCTCAATCACGGCTGAAAGGATTCAAATAAAACTTAGTATCAAAAAGTTATTAGCTGACAGGCCAGATTGCCCTATGTGGCATCATTTTGAAAAGATGCATATAAATCAGTTAAGTTGGGTCGCCTAAGATCGGACGCATTAGCCGAAAATTTTAGACGAACTGCATTTTTATTTTATGTTTCATTATTCGATGTCGTTTTTCTGTTACATTCTTCTGAAAATTGATGACAAAGAAATATTGTTTAAACCCTAATTTTTTGGTTTGCGTAGATGCTATCTATATAAGCAAAAGAAGAGTTTCAAAAGCAGACTTTTTTCAACTTACCATAGTGAAGAAAATAACATTTCGGCCGAAGATCGGACTATGTAGTATCTTCACTTCTATACGTTTAATAATAAAGTACACAATCGGAAAACATCCGGACTTACGTCCATACATTATCAATAATCCGGTCAGGAAATTCCTCAAAAGATTTGACAGATACAATTTTCTTTCTTTTTTTTGTGTTTTTATAGTCCGGTCTTACCTCCTCAGGCTAATTAAGTTTCTCAAACTTTTATCCTTCGGGTCCTAGGACTGAATAATGAAAAGGTACCTAAGATCGGATAGTCATAATGTCATTGGATAGTAAAAATAAATAAAAAATATATGATAGGTTAATCATTTTTATTTAGATAATTATCACAAAAAAAAACAAGTAATTTACTCTTACCTTTTAAGCATCAGTCTCAACATACAACATAATACTATAGGGTCAACAGTGCATACCTATATTGGCTACGTCTTTTTAGCCTGTATCAAGTTTGGAACAAAACAATCGGTCAGGAGAAACAATCAGTCTCAACAAATTAACAGTCTTTTTATTATAGTCTCAGATAAGTGACAAATGTAGCTAGCCTACAGATTCAGCATACGTTATCAACTTTGGCACAAAATTAGTGTTAACAAAAATAAAATCTAAATAGTAAAGTTCTTATCATGAAATTTTACGTAACTAGGTACTATTGCAATTTTTAGTAACGCTTAGTTTATGTAAATTAAAAATAAACGCTATCTTCATCATTCAGCAGTACATACTGAATAGGATTCTCATTTATCTGCAGTAACTCGATCATTTTTACTATGTTTTCTTCAGGCACATAGTCTTCGTCTATTCGCTTAGGGACAACAAACATCACATTTTCATTCTTTCCAACAGCTCTATGAAATGAGATAGTGTATTTTCTCTCTTTCGTATTCACTCTTTTAAATATACCTACATAATAATTCCAGCTTTTTTTGAAATATCTGGTAAGGACTGTGTCACCAACATCGTAGAGCTGTTTCGGATGTTCAGTTGTATTTTTCTGTTTATCTCCTTTCATTTGGATGCCTGCAAAGTTTGGATTTGGATTGTGGAGGTCATTGTTGGGATCGATAATTTTTAGGTTTCGGATTGAATATTTAGCGAAAGCTGGTTCATTGGGAGTCACTGGAACTGATGAAATTATATTAATTTTCTTTTTTGACTGATATAAGTCATTCTTGTTTGGATATTTTGTGTCATCCCAATCTTGTGTTTTTTCTTGTGTCATTATATTTGTTTGCATCAGTACGTTTTCTTTTCCTCCATTTTCTTTCCTTTTCGAAATTTCTTTTTCCATTACTGTATAGTTTTTTATGTTGTTTTTTGTATTCTCGATTTCTTTTTCTTCTGCACGAATTTCTTTTACTATTCTTTCAATCTCTTTTTCTCGTAGTAACAATTCTTCTTTGTCCTTCAGGATAGTGGACATAATGAGTTCTTGGTTAGTAAAAAAGTCACTTGGTAAATCTTGCGAATCTGAATCATTGTGTAGACTAATTTCATCACTGTCAACAAATGTTGAGGCGATACTTGGTGATCTTTTCATTTTCTTTGATGGATTTTCCTTTGTTATTCTTTTACTCTCTTTTGTCTCCTTTTTTCTTTTTAATGTTTTTATCAGTTTGTTTTGTTCTTTATCATCTAAATCCTTTTCTGTCTTTGAGATACTTGTTTGTTTTGTAGTTTTTGTCTTTTTACCAACACCTTTTCCTTTTCCTGTGGAGGTGGTATTCTTCTGGTTTTGGATTGAATTCTTTGCCTTTTAATTTTTGTTCTGTATTTCAGATGATCCAGTGTTTTGTTCTATATCGTATGAATTCTTTTCTGTCTTTGAGTTATTTGATTGCTTTGTAGTCTTTGTTTTTTTACCAACACCTTTTTCTTTCGAGGAGGTGCTATTTTTTATCTTGGTATTTTTAGTTATGGTCTGTATTCCAGATGATCCAGGTTTCTCATTGTCAGCAGCAGATTGACTCCTAAGTAATATTGCTTCGTTTGCCTCTTTTTGTTTTTCTAGATATGTCCGTGTAATAACCTCTGACCCTTTGGCTACGCGAGTTAGTTTATTAGCAGTTTTGCCATTTGCTTGTTGTTTTATTTTTTGAAGTAATAAGTCTTCGAAACTGGTTGCTTCGTTTGGTTCAGTTACTTCTGCAATACTAGATCTCTCATTTACGGTGCAAGAAGAGGAGTTGCCGTTTGATGCTTTGTTTATTACATCCAAACATGATTGCACAAGCGATTTGACGCAAACCTCTTTAGAGGCAGAGTTTTGACGATTGCCACCAACATGTTTTTGCCACCTTTTGTAAGCAGCTTGGTCAAATTTGTCTATTGGAATGACATTGGGATTGTATGGGCGGATCCCTCCCTTTTTGAAGCCGTTTCTTATGACTTCTGGGCTTGTTTGCTGCCAAGCTTCTGCAAATAATTGGGCAAAAGCTTGCTTGCGTACTTTCATGCCAATATTCTCTCGCTGCCAGAGTACAAGTTTTCTGTCCCATATACTTTTAAACGATTTAAATACCGCTAAATCTAGTGGTTGTAGCAGATGAGAAGTATGGGCTGGTAATTTTAATATGGTCAGGCCGTTTTCTGCTGCTAAGGCTATTACTCTCTCATCGACATGAGTCACATGGCCATCGTACACCATAAGTTGAGGCCTTTCCGTGCCTATGCCCGGTAACACTTGATTTGCCATATAGTTCAAAAAAATATCCGCCTCCATCCATCCGCGTTTACTAGCAGCATATGCAATCTCGAAATCAAAATTAGTTTTTTCTTTCAACATCCATTCTTCATATACGTTTTTCCCTTTGAATACAATTAAGGGATTTAATTTCTCTCCTGCCGCATTAACAGTCGCTAATATCGTGATATTTTCTTTACCTGGGCCTGCTGTCGTCCTTGTACATGGATGGCCAACTGCACCTACCACTTTGGTTTTTGATGGGTCCAGTGCAACAGATGTTTCGTCAAGGTTCCAGATTCGTCGTGGATCATCGATATTTAACTCTGTGAGTACTTCTTTCAAAAGAGTAAAGTACTCGTCAACGACGAATGGATCAGTCATTCTTTTCCGAAGAATCTCCACAGCTTGTGGTTTCTTCACAGATAATTTGTGTCGTTCTCTAAAAGATGTGAACCACTTGATACCTGGTCTGCCATCCTTAAATGGGGTTTGTAATTTATTTACCTTTACAAATGCTGCGACTATATCCAGTACTTCCTCTTTAGACAAGCCCCAACCCCATTTTTCCATCGTGCGCAGACCTACAGCCAAACGAGCTTCCATTTCTGGGGGAATGGCTTGTGACCTTCCTAGTGTTTTACTCTTTAATCCAGATTTGCTCAAAACTCGATCATTAAGAGTTGAGGTAGGTATGCCATACATTTTGGATGCTGCATAGTTTGTCAGTTCTTTGTTTCTTACCCTTTCAACTGCTTCTTTTAAGGCCTCTTCAGTGTAAAAGGTTGCCCGAAGCGAAGTTCTCTCGTATTTCGTAGGCATCTTTCATCTGCAAATATATTTTTTTTATTTAAAGACATTTTAAGACTAATAAAGCGTAAAAAAGTGTTTGTGACTTCAAAACATATAAACTTTATATTTAAAACAAATCAATTGCATTTCAAACAAAAATTGCCTTATGCCTCAAGCAGATAAAATCAATAAAAAAAATTAGATAAAAACCGACTTCAAAACCCTATACACACTAAAAACTGAGAAATAATTTGAATTAATATAACCTTTAAATTCTATGAAGGTACTTTAGAAATATAGTCTGGAGCTATAGCTTTTAGTTCTACAGGGTTTGGAAGTCAGGTTTTATTTTTTTATTTAAAAAAAATATTTTAGGTTTTTTTGTGTATAGTCACCAGGGTAATTACCCTGGGACTACTTACCATATTTTTTGTGAAACATATAGGTACATATTACTAAAGGATTGCCCCCAATAGGCCTTATTTTCAGCTGCCCATTGAATAATTCCGTTCTTTATCTCTGAAAGTCTACATCAGATTTTCACGAAATTAAAACGGGACCAATATGACGGTAGACCAAATCGAACAAAAAAAAATCATCGCAATCGGTTAAGATTTGACGGAGTTATGCGAAAACAAGGTAAGAAACTTATACGCACATACACACACACACACACACACTAACTTTCGCATTTAAATTATTAGAGAGATAGTGGGACTTCGTAGTTCCTACTTGAATTAATTTCAGTATAAGAGTTAGTGAGCTTGAACACTTGAGAACCACTGATTATTTTTTCACATCCTAAGAAGAGTCCGATCTTCGGCATGGGGAGGGAAGACCGGATCTTGGGCTGTGAACGTCCTAGGCGTAATCAAAGTATACAGATCGAAAGATTATTCGCTAATTCTGCCCCAAAAATATTAATTACATTAATTCAATGAAAGTACTCACCGCAAAGAGCCATCAAAGTTTTGTAGGTAAGATCGGATCGTCGATTTTTTTCACAAAATACACCTTTTCTGCCGAATCACCTGTACGCACGTCCTGTCTGGTCTCTGGCTGGCCGCGGTGTGTAGGCGTGATCGTTGCAAAGACGAACCGTTTTATAAGACCGTTTTGTGTTCCGCGACGATAGGACCGTTTTACGTTTCATTCTAAAGCAGTGCCAGCGACTCTAAAGCAGTGCCAGCGTTTGTTCGTCGCGAGACCAGTCCTTAGATTGTTTGACGCGGATATGTCCTTTAGTGCTATATTAATAGAGCCTAGAACGTAATGAGATCATTGCGACGTCGTCGTCGGCTCCTTTCTCGTTCCGTTCGTTTTGGTCTGTGATACAATAAAGTAATCTTTATGTCTATGAGAATACAGTCGAATATCGTGTAAAACAACTTATTTTTTCCGATGTTTCGTGATTTCGTCTCGTTCGCACTCGTTTGACCGTCCTCTGCGCCTTGCTCGTTCGCATACAATTAAACCAGTTGCGAACGAGAACCGTTTCGAGGACCTGTTTTCGTTCCAGTAAAAACGGTTGCGTTTCGTCGTCGAAAAATCGGACAACGACCCACTCCTAGCGGTGTGAAGACAGGGGCAGAATAAAATGGCGGACGTAGTAGTGTTGCCAGTAGTAGAAAATATTGCCTAGTTTCGCAGTTATTCCATCCATCCGATCTTACGTCACATCCGATCTTAGGCGACCCAACATTAATCAATCGATTGATTGGTTGGTTGACTTCTAAAGTAAATTTAATTTATAATTTCATCTTGATTTTTAAGGTTAGATAGATATATGAGCACTTTATTGTATTATTGTAAATTGACATTTATTCTGGTTCTGTTTACACAATTTGACATGTAACAAAAATTTAACTTATTCATTCATTTTTAATTTTTTATTATTTTCATTTTAATATATCATTAACTCTATTTCAAATTGACATTATATTTTATTACTCTGAAAAAAATTTATTTGAATTTGTTGACATTTTTATATTATTGTTTCTAATGGTGGTGCCTTTTTTATAATTTGTACGCCTCATCAGGCAGAGCATGTATAGAACTAATTATTTTTTATATACATCCTATCAATGAACTCATGCTTCACAAATAAAAATCTTTGTCTTTGTCTTTGTACATAAAAAAGGAAATTACACAGATATTTCTTACACTATTTTTATTTTTAATGCACTAACCCGTGCTAAGGAACAAATTTAAAAACCTATTTAGAGGCTAAAAATTTCACCCATGCCGGGATTCGAACCCGCAACCTCTGGCTATCCGTACCAGCGCTCTACCAATTGAGCCAATGGACGACTCACGGCATCAGTGAAATTTCGAACCTCTTTACAATATTCTCTGTATTACGTACAGGCTGCGACATCTGGCTGAAGTAAATTGCATCACTTACAGCCCCGACTACCTACTTTGCAGTTAGGTTTAACACCGGAACGATATCACTGTACCCACATGATTACACTATTTTTATTTTTAATGCACTAACCCGTGCTAAGGACCATTTTTTAAAACCTATTTAGAGGCTAAAAATTCCACCCATGCCCGGATTCGAACCCGCGACCTCTGGCTATCCGTGCCAGCGCTCTATCCAACTGAGCTAATGGGCGACTCACCGGCATCAGTGTATATTTACTTACTTATATATTATGTACTTATTGAGTACTTGTCAGCTTATCTAATTTTAACTAAGTATCTCTTCCGTTTTGTGTCGAATGCCTACCATTTAATCTCTTGCACCATCTGTGGTTCACTGGTAGAAAATGCTTATAGCATTAAGTCCGCCACCTTGCCGTTGTATTTTTTTTACTTATGTGCAATAAACGTATTAATAATAATAATATAAACACTTAAAATATTATACATTAACTAGATGTACAGATAAGGCCTTCAGCTTGAATATCTAAGGCGAAATACGCCAAGTCGAGCAGGAGCCTGGATTGAAAGTTGCCGCGTCCCACGGACAGAAAATCTGTGGCTAAGGCCACATCCTGCCTAGAAGTTAAAACACAGCAAGCAAGAGGACATGCATATTGTAACTTCCAATTAGAGGCCGATGAAATGCACAAACGCGAGTGGACAGCCACTGTAGTACTGCAACATTCTAAAAACATAATTGGTGAAGATATCGCAGGCTCTGCAAAGTCTGTTCTACGGGGTGGACACGTTGCGTGAGGGCGCTTAATGATGCTCTAACGGGACATTTCCTTACAGGGACACAACTCCGCTGAATGGGGCTGAGTCAAGATGACACTTGTAGAGCATGTGGTTATGTGGTGGATACGATGATACTTTGCGACTGCGATGTCTTTGCCGGAAAAAGAATGAATCTTCTGGGAATGGCTTACCTACCCCAACGTGACCGAGCTCGCTGAGTAAATCTTCAATTAGGCTCAGGTGTATGGTCAAAGGGCAGACACGACAGATCCCACTGGATCGAAGTGGCGCCGACTAACTGTCAGCCCCGCACGACTACATTTTTATTTGTTTTAAAAATAAATAAATTAATATTCATGGACTAACGGCTAACGAGATCTGTGTAATATACACAGATCTCGTTAGCCCGATACTAAGTACAACTAAATGACTTGTATTATAGGTGCTAGCTCGACGATAGATTTAATACAATAAATAAATAGATAACTTCCAAGACCCGAGCCAAACTAGAAAAGTTCGTTTCCTAGTTTGACCCGGCCGGGGATCGAACTCGAGACCCTCGGTGTTACAGCCAGCGTGCCAAACCGCTGCGCCACCGAGGCCGTTTTGAACACAAAATGGCTTACACAAAGTTCAAGCACAACTATATTATTTTTAATGCACTAACCCGTGCTAAGGACAATTTTACAAACCTATTTAGAGGCTAAAAATTCCAAAAACAAGCACAACTTTTGGAAAATGTGTTACAGTCACTTTACGGAATTTTACATACATTATAGATGAAACCTAGTCTATGACCTTAAACTTATGTATCTAGCAGGAATATAGACTTTTAATTTTGATCCTTACTAAATTAGACTACTTTTAACTCATATTAATTTTTACATTCAGGGGGCGCCACGGACAGCTTTTATAGAGGCGTAGAATTTCCGGAAAATATTTATGTGCACATGTTCGTTATCCGCCACTTTTAAGATAACTTCCGTTACTTCCCCTTTTTTGAAGCCCTTGTGTCGTAGCAGAACCGAGGGATTGTAATCAATCACTTGGGTTAAGCAACAACCGGCGCGCTCAGGTAGTGGATGAGTGACCACCCCGTGACTACCGCTAGTGGAATTTTTCCGAGCGCTTCCGTGCTTTGCGATTCACGCTAAGCCGTTGGTGCCGGCTGTCATGTAATGGCAGTCGTTAAGCCAAGTCAGAGGCCTTGGGGTGACTTGAATACTTCTGACAGTAAGATCAGCCACTAGTCTTGTAAGCGTCCACCAATCCGGACTTGGCCCCCGTATAACCTGTCCTTCCTCCAGAAGAATGGGGACAAAGGGTTGATATCAACAAGATAACAATGCAGATTGTAACTTGTAACTTACGTTTAAATTACGTCACACATTATTCGATTTCACTCATTTTTCATCACTACTACTTTACCCTTCGACCAGATCTGACTATTTTACCTGCTTATCCGTTTTTATTCAGTTTTCTGTTTTATTAAAATATTACTACATATCTACAAATAAAGCCACATTTGAAGTCGTTCCAGTGTTTATTATTATTATAAAAGATATACAACGTTCCAAGATTTCCTACTAGTTTTTTTCTATCCCCAGGTGTCCTTCGGCTCCACATCACCAGCGTTGAGCGACCGCTCAGAATTTCCCCTGTTTTGTCGCACCGTGGCTCCAGACTCTTCCCATAATTTGGCGAGAATCGCCTTCATCAGGTAAGCTCAAAATATTTATTTATATACCTACCTTATTTATTTATTTAAGGCAGAGCACACCAACAGCTAATATGGTTATGCGTAGCTTTGTTTTAGTAGGATCTAGTGTTAAGGTGAGCACAAAATTATGTAAGATTTCTAATAACATTATTGCACATTTATTGTTGAATTATTGCAACAACTCCGCTACTACAGGATGTTATTTTATCGTCGGACATTATTATGCAGTGCTCCCACCTGGTGCGCACTACGTGTTTATTTTACTGATGGCCTATTAAGTATTCTCGCAAAATCTCAAGGTCCTGCTGTCTGCGTATTAACCAACCCCTCTAATCTTAATGGTGGGAAATGAATGGTCGGGAAATATTCATAGCTGCGTCTTTTAGTGGATCCACCACGATACCTATTTTATAGTGGTGGATCCACAATCCACAGCGTGGGGATTATGGGCATTACCCCCCAATGATGGCATAACCTTGTGCTATGGCGCTCATTAGGGGAGGGCTATGTCCAGCAGTGGACTAATATAGCCTGAAGAAGAAGAAGAAGAAGATAGATAGATAGATGTGGGTATCTTTGAATTAAGCAGACGTGTTACATATCTTTTCCCTGAAATCAATTAAAAAAGTGTGTTGAAAGTGATTGTTGCGAGCTGCGGACGCGCGATAACAATACTGCATTATACGCTTCACAAAATGTGCTAATCACCTATGACCAGTGAACGTGTTATAAACAATAAAGTGCAAAATAATTTTCGAACCTCCGCTGACATAACTTTAACATCCGTTCGGCTAATGAATACAAAACGGTGCAAAATTGATACTGTACGTTGATTTAGACTCTAAGCGTAACAGACGCCGTGGCGTGGTTCGGATGACCGTCTCGCACTTGGAGCGGCGGTCGCTGGTTCGTATCTAGGCGGAGGAAATTTAAAGATATATTTTGTTTTTTTTTTTTTGTTTTTTCGTTTTGCGCACATTTTATACCTACAGCATTTTTACCAGAACCTCATAATGAACTGTATGATATGCAAAAAAGCCGTGAGCACGAAACAACTCTTGAAGTGCGCCTCATGTAGCAAGACGCACCATTACCAATGCTTAAATGTGTCTACAGCTCATTACGCAAATCTAACTACTGAACTAAAGAGGTCATGGCTCTGTCAGACTTGTTCTACTGCTACCCGGCGCAAGACTGCACTACAGGAAAATGAACCGAGTACCGCCTTTACGGCTAACAACCAATGCGGACCTTTATCCAACAGTAATACAACTGCCGACCGATCTCCTGGACAATCCAGCTCTTCGTTTGACGAGATCTCTTACAAAAAATTCAGCGAACTTCTCGAATCTAAAATTGGAGAAATTAAGATCTCTTTGGCATCCACAATCCAGAAGGAGTTAAGCAACATCATAGAGAAGCTAAAACTGGAATTTACTGCCACCACAGACTTTCTGGCAGCAGAGCAAGCTGACCTCAAACACGATCTCGAATCGGCAAAGCAGCAAATCAAAACCTTAAGCAATGAAAACCTTGCCTTAGTGACCAAGACCACCGAACTTTCCGACCGGCTAGAACAAGTGGAACAAAAGGCAAGAGAGTGCAATGTCGAAATCGACTGTGTGCCGGAGCGCCGGACGGAGAACGTAGTTTCTATAGTAAAAAAACTAGCTGAAGTTGTCTCGTGTCACCTGTCTGATGAAAATATTCTTTCATGCTACAGGGTTCCCAAACTGAACGCTGCGTCTACTCGTCCAAAGGCTATAGTCGTAAAATTACCAAGTACTAGATGCCGTGACCAACTGCTTGCTTCTGTTAAATGCTTCAATAAAACATCAGCAGAACGGTTAAATAGCTCTCACTTAGGCATAGACGGAGCTAAACAACCGGTATTTGTATCGGAGCATTTGTCGCCCTCTAATAAACACCTACACGCGGCGACACGAAGGGCCGCAAAGGATAAAAACTATAAATACTGATGGATTCGTAACGGCCGCATTTCCATTCGTAAAGATGACGGCTCTCCAGGGATCTTAATTAAAAACATATCTACTTTGAACTCTCTGTAATTTACAATTGGGTGTCACCCAATATTTATATTATTTAAGTAGCTGTCGTGAAAATACTCTACGTCACAAGCAATATGTGTAATAATATGTTTAAAATGTATTATCAGAATTTGCGTGGCATGCGAACCAAGACTGATGCGATTAAGAGTAACATTGTCACAACTGACTTTGATGTGGTCATCTTTACCGAAACCTGGCTTAACGATTCTATATTTGATTATGAGTTTCTGGATGATAGATACGTTGTATTCAGACGCGACAGATCTATTAATAGTCTTAATACAAAAATCAACGGAGGCGGTGTGCTGATTGCTATTCGTAGGGAACTGACAGGTGCTCGAAAGCCTAATTGGGAGTGCAATTGTGAATTATTGTGGCTCTCTCTTCCAATAAAGGACAAAAGATTAGGATCTAGAGTTCTCAACATCTGTGTTTCATATATTCCTCCCCCTTTGAATTCAAACTATGTGGACCAATTTTGCAGAAATATGGAAGCAGTGTTAACAAACCAAACCAGAGATAATGCATTAAATCTTCTTGTAGGAGACTTTAACCTGTCCAGTATTGTTTGGACCTTAGATAAAGACAACGTCTCTTATAACTCCAGTGCGCCCTTTTGTAATTTGGAGGGTGCGTTGCTGGATTGTTTTACTTTCAATAACGTCCGGCAGTGCAATGGCGTTCTGAACGACAATGGGAAAACATTGGATCTTATTCTGTGCAATAAACCGGAAATGATTAGCGTTACCAGAAGCTATCGTCCTATATCGATTATTGACAAGCACCATCCGCCACTCGAAATAATCCTTCATCTTACACCAACTAAACTATTAACCCAAAAGCCTACCAAGTCTTTTAATTTCTTTAAGGCATCTTACGAAATCATAAATTCTAAACTACTGTCAATAGATTGGCACTCAATTTTAGGGGACGAATCGTGTCACGATATTAATATTGCCGTTGATAAGTTATATTCTACTTTAGATTCAATAATAACAGCTCACTGCCCAGTTCGAATCCATAAGCCTTCTAAATATCCCAAATGGTACAGCAAACCGCTCATAAAAGCCCTAAAAGAAAAGGCAAAATACCACAAAAAATTCAAAACATACAATAACCCCCTAGATAAGTTAACTTTTGATATGCTACGGGATCGATGCTCCAGTATGATAAGACATTGTTACACTAAATATAAAAAAAACACAGAGGAAAATATAAAGAAAACTCCAAAATTTTTCTGGAGCTTCGTTAAGAATACCAGAAAGAACAGTCATCGCATACCTCAACACATGACCTACGGCCTTCTGGATGCACACGATGGTCAATCAATTTGTAACCTCTTTGCAAAATATTTTAACTCTGTTTATGTACCAACTAATCCAAACTCAAATAGCAGTCACATCTATAAACCCTACCAAAACGTTAATAACATTCTAAGTTCCATAAAAATCACCGAGGAAGAGATTATAAAGGCGATCATGAAAGTAGACGGAAACAAGGGTGCAGGGCCTGATGGCCTTCCAGCATTCTTTTTAAAGAGTTGTTGTAAAAGCATCTGCAAGGCGTTGCAGATAATATTTAATTTATCCCTCCGTCTGGGTCAGTACCCCGATAAATGGAAAGTGACACATGTCGTTCCTATTCCTAAAACTAGCAGCCTATCAAACGTCGAAATGTACCGACCTATATCCCTTCTAAGTGCAATAAGCAAACTCCTTGAATCTATTCTAGTACATAAAGTCTATTGGCACGTGAAAGCTTCATTGATAACAGAACAACATGGATTTTTACCTAAAAAATCGACGGCGACTAACCTTACTCTGTTTGCCCAAAATATAATGAATGAATTGGATAAAGGACTCGAAGTTCATACTATTTATACGGACTTTAGCAAGGCTTTTGACGTCGTCGATCATATAATATTATTAGAAAAGCTATCGTCATTGGGATTACATGGATCTCTTTTGCGTTGGTTTGAGAGCTATCTGTCAAATCGCTCCCAAATAGTTGTGGCGAGTGGATATAAGTCAAATAGATTACACGTACCGTCGGGAATAGCACAGGGATCCCACTTGGGCCCACTGCTCTTTGTAATATTCATCAATGATGCTTTACAGAATATTACTTATTCTGAAGCACTTTTCTATGCAGATGACCTAAAAATTTATAAAACGATCCATAGCCTAGACGACTGTCTTCTACTTCAAAATGATGTTGATAGCATACAACAATGGTGTACAGCAAACAAAATGTCCCTAAATGTGTCTAAGTGTTTTTACCTGAGTTTCACAAGAAAACGAATCCCTACTATCGGTAATTACACAATTAACGGTGTTACACTCAAGGAGGTGGAGTCAATACGTGATCTTGGAGTGGAGATGGAAAAATCGGCTAAATTTTCTATTCATATTGATAAAACAGTTAAAAAAGCTAACAAAGCCCTAGGGTTCGTTGTCCGAAAAGCAAGAGTGTTCAAAAAATCCAGTACTTTATTAATCCTGTACAATGCTTATGTGCGCAGTATTTTAGAATATTGTAGCACAGCATGGAATCCAGTATATAAAAGTCATGGCAACAGAATTGAAAGAGTTCAGAAGCGTTTTTTGTACCATCTATCTTTTGCTGACCAGCTAAGTCGATCTCTTCCATCCTACTCCGACCGTCTAGAACATTACAATATGGAAACACTCCACACAAGGCGTGATCGCTCTGACCTAGTATTTTTATACAAACTAATGAACGGTATTATTGACTGTCCTGAACTTTTAAGTCAGGTGCATCTGAAAATTCCCCGACCGATTTGCAGGATGTACCACCGATTGCCATTTTCTTTACCACAATGCCGCACTAATATTGGTTCGCATGCCCCTCTCTTTCGCATGATGGGACTTTACAACAGATATAAAGACCATCTGGATGTTTTCTTTTCCTCAGTCAACTCAATTAAGGCCTTTCCTTTCAACACGAGTTAGATAAAAGTTTGGCTTACTGGCTTACTGTTTTACCCATTATTTTTATGATTTTTAAGACTTTGTTTCACTGTTTGTACCTAATTTGTAAAATTGTGTTTCATATTACCTACTACCCTAACTATAAATGTATTGCGTGTTGTGATCACCTGCTTGTAGATAGTACACTACAATCTTGTTTTGTAACACTCATATGCTTAACTGACATGTCATAGTGTAACTTTCTGTTTGGTGATTCTAAAATAAAATAAAAAAAAAAAAAAAAGATCCACAATATATGTAAAAGACCTAGTCTTTCCACTTAGTACATTTTTCCACAGAGCCCAGTCACAGAGTGTTAAGTTTCCGGGGTTGACAATTTTCTTAAGTTCCGTACCTCAAAAGGAAAAAGGAACCCTTATAGGATCACTGTGTTGTACTTCCGTC
Organism: Yponomeuta sedellus; assembly: GCA_934045075.1. Lineage (NCBI taxonomy): Eukaryota > Metazoa > Arthropoda > Insecta > Lepidoptera > Yponomeutidae > Yponomeuta > Yponomeuta sedellus. The sequence continues at coordinate 23,946,439 of OW203724.1, forward strand.
CGTCGATCTTCCTGTATATCAAAACCCTTTATTTGGGAAATGCGTGGAGGTACCGAGTTAAAATTAAAATCGTATACTTAGGTCTATACTTCCTAAAAAGTCAGTAGTTGTGAAAAAATCAAACTTCTAAGCTAAGGAAAAATGAATTATGCCACAATAAATGTATGCTTCAACACTCATGGGAATCAAAATTCATAGAGTACTTTCTGTTGACCTAGAACCATGAAATGTGGCAATTAAAACATCTTACACTACAAATAAAGGAAAAAATCTGAAAACTATGCATTTGAAACTAAATTATATTAAAATTACTCTTTGAAGTTCGGGAAAAGCTCGAAAAAAACTCCGAGACTTGATTCCTTAACTATTTATAATATGTTTTATACAAATTTGTAGTTGTATAGAACCCTCGGTACGCGAGTCCGTCTTGCACGCTTCTGAATATAAAACGAGCTTAGAAGTGTCTAGAATTGTTAGACTCCATAAGCCTCATCCTGCTTGAGTAACATAAATCACATACCTTAACAGGCAATTCGCAAGGCACGTAATCCGTTGGTGCCGTTTGTCATGTACTGATAGTCGTTAAACCATGTCAGAGGCCTTATGGGCGGCTTGATAACTTCTGACAGTAAGGCCCGCCACAGTCGTACAACTGCCCACCAATCCGGACTTTGCTCCCGTGGTGAAGTATGGCCTAACCTTCCTGCGCTGCAGGAAGAGACCCGTTCTCCAGCAGTGGGGACATAAAAGGGTTGATATCGAAACTGGCAATTGCGGTATTGGTAATTTTTATATTAAAGTGAATCTTTTGTTAACCCTTAATAGAGCATGGGTAGTATAAATTTTTCATTGGTTTTGGACTTCATTTCATGGATAGGGGCAAGGGCAAAATAATTAGAACTTAATGTTCACTTGTTCATGTTTAGATCAAAATAGTTACACTAGTATAATTACTATTTTGCCCTTGCCCAATTAAGGGTTAAATCAGTAGTTTTTAAAGTGAAACTTTCATAAACTCTACACATCATTCAGAGCAAAACCTGGTCGCTTTTCCTTGCGCTTTGCTTCCGCTGAAACTTTTCCGCCAAGAGATCAAATAATTAAATCCAAAGTTGATAATCAGTTGTTTTCCAGACAATTTGGCTGGGACACGGTGACAGCCTTCTCCCAGAACGAGGAGGTGTACTCGCTGGCCGTGAACGAGCTGGTGACGCAGCTGGAGGCTGCCAACATCACCTGCACGGCCTCCTTGACCTTCGGCGAGTCAGACCTGAGGGAGCAGCTGCAGCAACTTAAGGTCAGTCAGTAGAAGCGGAGTTTTGCCAAAGTTATCTTGCTATTCAGTGACATGGATGGCTTTTAATACAAGGTCACAACTTTAGGCCAGCCTTGAGTTTTGCTCTCCACTGAGCTCGGTCTTCAGCCTCGTTAAGCTCCGATCTGGCAAGACAGGTTTTGTTTCTAAGGAGATAAATAATGAAACATGAATGAAAACTAGCAGGATAGGAATGACCATTGATTTTAAAATAAAATGATTCAATGGTCATTTTACTCAGAAACATTCCAACCCACAATACGTGAGTTGCGAAAAAATGTTTTGAAATGAAATGAAATGTTTTGGTTTCAAACCAAGATCCATAGTCACATAATTATTTAACTATGATACTTATGTTACAATATACATAAATATCATAGTTAAATACTTAATATACAAAATAATACATGCCACATATTGATTCACAAAATTCTCATATTCGTAATATTTATTCAAATAATGCATTAAAAAGTCAGTCACCAGTAACAATTTCAATTAATAAGAAGTAATTATATTTAAAATCCCGTATATTAAAAATGCGGATCGCAGATGAAATTTTCTTGAGAAAATAAAAATATGATATTTTAAAAATCTTGAAATTAATTCGTTAGTAGAAAAAAGCGTTTTGACATTTGACATTTTTTTGACATTTATTGATATCCCGTGTGAGCAACCACTAGAATGTTTTAAGTCGAAACATTCTGCCCCTAATCTACTCGTAAACATATCAAATCACCGATGTAGTGCCTAAGAGCTCTAAAAGCGGTCGCAGCTGTCAAACCCTGCGGGCACTAAATTAATTTCACTTAAGTCAAATGCAGATTGCAATTTCCCACATGCCACGGTTAAAGTCCGTAGACTGTACAGTACCAACGTTGCTTGCAAAGTCAGCACTTATTATGACTGCCCAAGCAATAACAGGTTAAGATAGAATTTAGATAAGGTTTCATGTAAAAGGCGTTGCATGTAAGAGGCGTTGCATATAAAATGGTTGACTCAGAAATTTTCGGTGTTTTTAAGAGCCGCATCATCATCAACCCATTATGTCCCCACTGGCCATACTCCACCACGGGAGCCAAGTCCGGATTGGTGGAGGCTTGCAAGACTAGCTGGTCTTACTGTCAGAAGTTTTCAAGCCGCCTTAAGGCTTCTTTCTGACTTGGCTTAAGGACTAAAATCCTCACGTAATCCATAAAATGCCTAAGCTTGCATTGGATTTAATTAAAACTGTTTTTACACGGATTTATGCTCGTTTATTACGTTGGAAAATTGTAAAAATGTAATAAACGAGCATAAATCCGTGTAAAAACAGTTTTAATTATGTCTACTGCTCGTGCTAACCTTAGAAATTACTATGGCACTGGATTTCTATATTTTTTCTAATAATTCTTTCTTGCACACATACGCACACACTTTGACTTTTGACATCTACGTAATGAGATGATTTACAGTCTATTTAATCTTACTTGTTCAATTTAGTAAACAAGATTCTAACCTTAAAATTGAGATTAGATGCCTAAACTAGTCATTTTCTCGCAAATTCATGAACTATGTTTATAAAATTGGCAGCGTGTTTTTTAAAAGAGTGTTCCAAGTTACTGCATTTATGGAAATATCGCAATTTTGGACTAAAAAGTCACAGTTTAACGGTAGAATCTTGTTTACTAAATTGGACAAGTAAGAATAAATAGACTGTATAGAGCGTCCAGTGGCACCTTCATTCACACTAGATGGGTGAAGACACCATATGATTTTGGTAAAGTCAAAATAACTTCCACAAAACACAATCACTTGTCTATGTGATACCTACTAGGAATCTAGGATAAACTGTTCAATGGTAACCATGCAAAGACATCACTATACCCAGACTGAGGCTCTTTGCACATTAATGTAATGTAAAATGGAACCAAATAAAATAGACAGTGTGATTTTATTAGGTTCATTTCACCTTCCCTGTTGTCTAACAACACAAATACGCAACATATGCTGAGACGAGTCTGCTTTAGGGGCTTAATCCTGAAAACCAATATACCTGTTCTTATGCAAATGTTTATTATTTGGTTTTTTTACTCGCCTACGGCGGAGCCTAAAACGAGGCTAATGTGTTTAGCTCGTATGTAGATATGTATGTATGTATGTATGTATGTATAGTCTGATTTTTCATTCCGTAGAATTCTGACATTTCGTAAGTGTTGCTACTAAAAGAGTTCTCCACCGAAAAAGAGACAAATTTGACCCATTTCAGAATAATAAAAAATTAAATGCTGCGTAATTTTTATGTTTTACCTATATAAGGTTAAATCTACGTATTTACTATTTAAATAGTTCAATATCATAAACAATACATCGAATTAACTTTGATTACTTTATTTTATTCTAGAGCTGACAACACCGCCACCTAATTTAAGGTTTAGTAAACCTTTTTAGAAGAATAAAATGTTAGCTGTCGCGTCTGTCACTTTGATTGATTTTCATTCAATTCGTTCCATATATATCATTCATTCGACTTCTTTGAATGCTCGAATGCGCTGATGTGTTCTCAGTGTTTGCTGCTGTTTGTTATTCTTGTTATATTTTGTTAAGTTTCTGTTATTTTAGTTATATTTTTTAAGTTTTTTCTTGTTACTTTTCGTGTTGTGATCGTTTATTGATTATTATAAACATTATGGAGCCACAACCTGGCCCTTCCCGGGAAGCAGCCTCATCTGACAGAGCACAAGACTCAGACTTTCTTTCTCCCAGAAAGAAGCGTCCTCGTGGTGCTTTTACGCCCAACAAAAAGATCATATTTAACATATAGGTACCAATACAATATAAAAAATTGGCCGAAAACAAGTGATTGGAGTGCCACGGAATGTGCTAAAAAGACCTTAGAGATGACTGGGTTTGGGTTTGTCAAGTTACTCCTGATCAATGGCAAGAATGTATCAGCCATACAATCAAAGAAGAAGATAAGATGTGCACTCTCCACGATTTGATTGACACAGTCGCAGACTCTTTCATAATTCATGTCAGCGATAATGATGATGATGTAGATAGTGATATTAGTATTAATGGTGATTAAAGATTTTAATAAAAATATGTTATCTTCACTTGCGCGGTTTTTGCTGGTTGTGACGAAAAGAGACGTAACTATCACTCGTCGTAAATTCACTTTTAATGTCGAGCACCGCACTTTATAAAATGGAAACATTCACTAACAAATACAATATATATATTGTATATACTCAGATATTTAGACTCTTATTGAAATTGAAAAATATGCCTGGCCCAAAAGGTTTGTAATCTCTGATAAGTCAAAAAATGATAACCGATGTATATCCGAAGTATATCCGATGCTATGATACCTCATAGCTCCTTGAGCAATGGTCAGATGTTGTCAAATACTATCTCAAATGATTCATCGTGTTTGCGCAAGTGTCTTTTTTAATCGCTTTATGAAATCGGCATAAATGTAACAAAAAAATTAAAACCCCTAAAAAGACCAAAATAAAACAGTGATAAGAGAAATTACCAACAACCCGACTTCTTTACATTACTACTAAGCAGGCGGGACCAACCTAGGTAGAGGTACCTAGATTGGTCCCGCCTGCTCAATGCGAGGGCATTGAGATAAATTTCGATTGGACAGCTTGGCTGGAGGAGCTCGCCATGTACACATTTTTATTTTATAATTTCGGGCTTTCTTTATGATTTTTATGTGTGCCATAAAGTATAAAGTTGTTGGTTATTTTTTGTGGAAGAGTGGTTCACCAAGTTAGGTACTTCGCAATAACTTATATTGTCGAATTTGGGTCCCGCCTGTTTAGTAATTAACGTTCAGCAGTCGAATTGTTTCTTAATTTTTTACGTCAGTTTTTTTTTACGCGTCCTATTCGAAATGAAATTAAATGAAATGAAAAGGTTTTATTCAAAGTAGCGCAGATACTGCGGCTTTATGAACGTAACAAGTCAAATTAGGTGTCCATTTCAAAATCTAGATAATTTTGGAGAAAAAATGGACAAATAAACTCCAAACGTAGTCTTCTCAAATTCCTTAATTAACACAGTTCACACAAATTTTACAAAACTCATGCATTTTACATTCTTGAATTCCAGACATCATTGTCCTTTAAATAATCCTTAATATTATAGCAGCTCTTTTGGCACAAAGTGGACTTTACACATCTTTTGAACTTCAGTCAAAATTGTTTTGTAATTAATTCAAATTTTTAAAAACCTATTAAGAGGCTAAAGATTCCAGCCATGCCGGGATTCGAACCCGCGACCTCTGAATGGGCGACTCACCGGCATCAGTGAATTTTGAACCTCTTTACAATATTCGCTGTATTACGTACATGGCACGGATAGCCAGAGGTCGCGGGTTCGAATCCCGGCATGGGTAGAATTTGTAGCCTCTAAAAAAGATTTTTTTAAATTGTCCTTAGCACGGGATAGTGCATTAAAAAAAAGAGTATAATTCAAATTTGTTTCAATGTTATTAATTTGCTCTCTTTATTTTTTATATTTGTTTTAGTACTATATTCGTAAATAAATATATTATATGTATCTTGTTCTCTAGTATCTCTCTTGTTTTTAGTTACGCTACGGGTGACTCATGCTTTTAACTAAAGCGTTTAAGCTTTGCCTCTGCCTATTACGGAATCAGTTATAAATTAGAAAGTAATTTACCTGTGTTCAGTGGCTAAGGCAGAAAGCGTGGGGCGCTTTGTCTAAATTAATTAAAAGCGGATCCACGAATTTAATGGAACAATACCATAAGCGCTACTTTTTAGTGAATTTCCAACAAAAGGGTATTTTTGCTCGTCTGCGCCAGGAGGAGGGTTATGTTTTTCGAGTGTATGTGTATGTATGTGCATGCATGTATATTTCTTTGTTAAGCTCTGTAGCATAAATGGCTTGATGGATTTGAGCTTTAGAGGTGTTATTGGATTTGTCTTTACTTTGAGAATGATCATCGGTATACAAACATTTATGAAACTATTTATTTTGGTTTTTTTACTTATTCAGGTATTTTTTTTAATAGTTCATTCTAGAATTTTTATCTTTTTAGTTTTAATTAAAGTTTTTCAGGCGTAGCTAATGTACCCTAACCTACGTTGTTACTGCTGTTGACAATAGACATTGACAGACTAACTGTTGCACTCAGAGTGGTCCATTAAATTTAATGTTTATTTAAATATCATTCTTTCACTCATAATCAATGGAACAGAAAAGGACAATAGCATACTTAATCGGAGATTAACTCTAATTGACGTTTCTAAGTGCGGCGGTAAGAAAGAAAGATGGTGCAGAAGAGACTTGAATAATTCCACTATCCGCTCTTGAATCCATCATCAGATCAGAGCCTCGATTCTGTTGGATTGGTTCAATCGTTCGATTTCAGTCGATTTTGTGCATAACAGAGGCATGGTCCGGTCACGTGAAGTGTTTTTTCATACCATTTACGCCTAGAAGGCTCGATGTATGTGCGCGCGTAGACTTGAAGCAGCAACGAAATGCGGTTCAAAAAAGGGTTAAGGTACACTTTGTGCCAAAAGGTCTACTAAAATATAAGGGATTATTTAGATGACAATGATGTCTGGAATTAAAGCATGTAAAATGCTCATGCATTTTACATGCTTTAATTCCAGACATCTTGTAAAAATTATGTAAACTCTGTTTATTAAGGATTTTGAAAAGACTATGTTTGGAGTTTTTTTGTCCATTTTTCTTCAAAGTGATCTAGATTTTGAAATGGACACCTAGTTTGAAATGTAACGTTCATTAAGCTGCAGTTTCTGCGCTATTGTGAATAAAAGTTTTCCGTTCCGTTCCGTTCCGTTCAGTTCCATTCCATAGGACAAGAGAATGTTTTTTATAAAAGTTATTAATTCTGAATGAATATATCTGTCACAGTCAAAACTCTTAAACGGTCAAAACTAGTTTTGACTGCTAAAATCAGTCAAAAGTTTTTTGTCCAAAGCTTATATTTGAAATACCAAATGGTAAAAATACCTAAAATGATGCATCGCTCAATCTGCGACAACAAAAATATAGGTGCGACGAAGCGCGTAGCGTAGCGGAGCGCGAAGGAGCGTGTTAGGTTGAACATATAAGACCGAAAACCAACTCGATATTGTTGGATACATATTAGAATTTTATTTTATTTTTCTGCAGTCAAAACTGGTTTTGACTGATTATAGCAGTCAAAACTAGTTTTGACCGTTTAAGAGTTTTGACTGTAACATATCTATAACACACATAGTTACATACATATTCAGCCACTAATCTTGCAAGCCTCCACCGATCCGGACTTGGCCCCCGTGGTGGAGTATGGCCTCTACCTTTTTTAGGGAAGAGACCCGTGACCCTCGGTGGAGACATAATGAGTTGATGATGACCTAATTTTCGTAGTAACTATGCTTGTCTTAGCCAATAAAAGTTTTTTACAATGAGGTTGATCTGAGGTCAATTGCAGGTAATTTTTCTCGTCTTTCATGGAATAAGTGCAAATTCTCAGTAGTTAAAAGGCTTACTTCCTAAAACAAGCTGCAATAGTAGTCCGTATCGTCTTCATAACTGTAAGGCTAACATTTGCACGACGAAATTGACAAAGCCGAAGGCTGTGAAAACATTATTGTATCGTTAAGGTACAGAAAATCTAGTTAGGTTTTGGTATAATCTCTGTCCTCAGACGGGCTATGTCGCCCAGCAACCGCGGTTAATTTTTAGGTCGCGTATGGTGTAGCGCTCGTGGCTTAATACTACTAGAACCGAGTAATTGGAATTAATCACTTGAGTTAAGCAACGTGTCAGGTGCAGGATGGGTGACCGTCCCGTGACTACCGCTAGTGGCATTTTTCCCAGCGCTTCCGCGCTTCACAAGGCACGTGAACCCGTTGTTACCGGCTCTCATGTAATGGCAGTCGTTAAGCCATGTCAGAGGCCTTATGGGTGGCTTGATAACTTCTGACAGCCCGCCACTGCTTACAATCCTCCACCAACCCGGACTTAGCCCCCGCGGTGGAGTATGGCTTAACATTCCTGCGACGCAGGAAGAGACCCGTGCCCCAACAGCGGGGGCATATAAGGGTTGTTATCGATACTGTACACCATCTATAAAACCATGTCCCAGGCACTACAGCGCCGGAGTGGTCTCTTCATCCATCTAGTGTGGGTGAAGACGCCACTGGACGCTGTATAATCATCTTATTAAGTAGATGCAAAAAGGCCAATATTATTATAATATGCTTGACAGGTGCAATTTTAGTAAATGTATTTTATATATACGTCTTTTATACGTGCAATAAAGTAAAGTAAATTGTTGTTAAGGAAAACATCGTGACGAAACCTGAGCGTCTGTGGTGCTAGGTACGACACGTTAAGCTCTTGAAATTGGCAATCCGTGGTGGAAATCCGTGGTAATAAAGCCCATGCTTTTTATCTCTCTTTCTTTGAAAGAAGGCTTGTACCCTAAAGTGGGACAGTGGTGGTGGTAAAAGCTAAATCAAAATAGAGCCAAGTTTAATGTAATTCCATCCAGTCGGTATTGAGTTACCTCACGCCTGTGTCTCAGCGGGGTAGGCCTCTGCCTACCCCGCTGAGACACAGGCATGAGGTAACGACGTGAGTGTGAGTGACAGTCCCTGGTCTCTACCAGGGACTGTCACTCACCACGATCCTGACCGATCACCTTCACTTCATCGACTTTCATAAGTGGATACCTAAGTGTATAATCTAAACTTTATAATAGCAACCCAGTTCTACTTCGCAGGGGTAACCAGACATACATTCTGTTCCCTGCCTCAAGCGTTGTAGTCAGAAACCACACAAAGTAATTATTTTAGGGGAGCGCTAGTAGGTAACGAACTTCTGAAGCTTTCCTAGAACGCGAGCAAACATAAGTTTGGATTTTCACGGTGGGTAAAGATGCAATGTGAGCGGCGATGTTTGCATTTATTTCAAAGCAAGTTTAATATCGCGAAAAAAACTAAGTATCTGAAGTTTTGAAGGAAAAAAAAAAACATTTATTATAGCCACAGTACACACGCCACAATAGCAAAACCGACTTAAAACACATTAAGAGTAAGAGTAAGAAATGTTTATTCACAAACCATAACACCAAATAGACCATTCAATATGAATGGCAACATAGAACGGATGATTTAAATACTTCACTTAATTAACATATACGGTAATAATACTAGACTCACATGCAGACACAAACAGTTTATAACTATCATAATATTACATAGTCTGATGCCAATGTATGGTTATAAAAAGGCCGCTGTCTCAGCATATTGTCACGGGTTATGAACCCGAGACCACTGGTTTTCTGACAGGGCCTGCGCGTGACGACACGAGAAATCATGACGATACGAAAAACACTTAAATGCAATAATATAACCTTATCATTCATATAATACGTATAAAAAATGTTGCACAAAAACACAGACAACAAGATACCAATTATTTAACTTTTACATTTACAAAGAACATGTTAGTGTTCTAAGGTAAAACTTAAAGGCTATTTGTTATGTATCCACGAAACCTAAACCTTTCTTTCTTTTCCAGCATAAGATGCTACTCCTTCTATGTCTATCCTTCCATTATATAACTCGAGATCGCTTCATTATTATTGTGTTGTATAATATTACTATGCCGTATTGTGCTGTGCTGTGTAGTATTATATTATATTGTATCGTATCGTATCGTATCGTATCGTATCGTATCGTATCGTATCGTATCGTATCGTATCGTATCGTATCGTATCGTATCGTATCGTATCGTATCGTTACGTATCGTATCGTATTGTATTGTATCGTACGTCGTGGGTCTCGATGCGACTTTCCGTGAGTCACTGTCACCAGGCCCTTGCTGAAAATCAGTGCTGTGGGCAAAAAACCTGCAGCAAGTACTGAGCCTGAGGCCGTTTTACCGCCGCATGGACATGACCCGTATCCGCTTGCTGTGTTTTGTCGTATTTGTTTGTTTTTATTACTTTTTTTTTATATTTTGTCTCTATTCTACGATTTGTAGACATATACAAATCGTAGAATAGAGACAAAATATAAAAAAAAGTAATAAAAAGTGTGGCGATAAATGAATGTATTTCTTCTTCTTCTGTGTACATTATGAATATTCCGTCTATTCATCGATTCCAATCCAGATAATATACAGAATCTATTTTTGTCTAGTATACATTTAAGGCTAAGGCTAAAACCCCTTTAGCCTTAGCCTTAAATGTATATTAGCTAAAAATTAGCAATAACCTACACAACACGAGAAGTCGTCCAGTGAACTTCGGCAATTCGTCTGATGAAATGCCAGAAAGAGATGCCTTATTAAATTAGCATACAACAAATAACAACAAATGTAGACTCTCTATTGTTGTTACTTGCGCCCGCCGCGTGCGCCCGCCGCGGATTAGCAATTTCAACCGCCGAGGTAGTAGAAATTATAGCGGTTGTGACACGCGTGACACTTTCGTGTTCTTTTCTTTTTTTAAATTTATGTAGATACGAAAGGTCGCAGCGTGTCACAACCGCTATAATTTTCTACTACCTCGGCGGTTGAAATTGCCAATCCGCGGCGGGCGCACGCGTGGTAATAGGCCCACACTCTCTCTCAGAGAGAATTCTTCTAACCTGCGTTGGCACGTGTATGTATGCCTAACATAAAAAAAGTATTTATTTATACAAAAAGTTTCTACTTAGACCGTTTTAAATCAACACTGTCAAAATAGAGTAGGAAAAAAAAGGTATACTTACAGGGAGTTTATTCTATTTATTCATTTGTTTTTCTTATATCGATGTATTTTTTTTTCGATCTATGAAGTTTCTGTCATAGTAAACGTTGTTATTATTGATGGCTTTCCCAGCGAACTCCGTACCGCCACAGAATCCATTTATACGGTTGTTACCATGGCAACGCAATAAATAAATCTATTAAGGTTTTCCCACGGATGTATTTTACATCCGTGGGTTTTCCTTCAAAAGTAGTTACTCGAACAACTTAGAATATAAAGTTTATACTCTAAGGGGAACAATATAGTATATTTCATTACAAGTGCGGAAAGGCTGTCATTGCAAAGAGTTCAGACAAATGTCTACCCGAGCCGAGGCGCAGCCGAAGGCGAGGGTTGACAGTCGGAAAAAGTTGCAGTGACGGTTCCGCACGTGTACTGAACGACTTTTAATACAGTTCAATTACAGTTGCGAAAAAAATAAGCAATTTAATAAAGAAACATTATTTGGAAAATGGCGCCAACCGTAAAAAAATATAAGCAGAGATTTTTTTTCTTCACCCATTCTAGTTTGCAAAGGGAACTGGGCATACAGCCAAGTCTTCAGTAGAATTTTTTTATTGATATGAAATGAAAATGAAAATTAATGAGATGAAATGAAATGAAACCTAACTTAACTCATTCAATCAAATCATTAAATCTGATATTGAAACAAATTAGCAGCTCATAAAAACTTCTATGATTTTTTTTTAGTAAAAACTTCATGGTTGGTTTTCTCTTTTTAATAGACATTATTTTTGCAGTTGGGAAAGAAAACGCACGAGTGCGGGAAAGGTAAAAAAAAGCACGAGTGTGTAATAGCCCACATCCCGCACGCTATACGTCCCTGCAATACGCCACTTTTTGAGCAACTGTATTTAAAAATTATTATCCCCACGGGAACGCATCACCGGGATATCAGGTATCCTATGTCTCAATTCAGATCTTTGTCTATCTGCATGCCAAGTTTCCCGACATAATGCGTTGATGATGTTGATCTTGATAGACACATTAGTTTTAATTTTCTTTTTGTAACATCAAAGACGGCTCAAAGAGCTTCTATCCAGAGCTACAAAATGTATGATTAAAAACAGTTTCATTTTTTCTGTTTCGTCATTCGTCAATGTCCATTTCTGCTGTGATTTCCGCCGAACGCGTTGACTTTTCTGTATTTTTTCAGAAAAAGATTATAAAATAGACAATTACAACCGTTCAGCGTGTGTTTTTTCTAAAATGGACACTGTAAGCCAGTTGAATTCTGGTCCGAGAAAGAAACAACGAAAAGATCGGTCTACATATAAAAAGATGAGTCCACTGAGCACTGTTCATGTTCTAGTACAAAGGATCATAATATGGTCTTCAACTTTGATAATTTTCTGTTTTAGGTACACATATAGGTAAGGATCCACTTGGTATTACATATAGGTAAGGATCCTCTTGGTATTAATTTTAAGCAGCCATGTCAACACAAGACCTCCAGTAATATATTTAAAAGTTATTTGAATCAAAAAGAGATTATTTACAAAGTTATCTGAATCAAAAAGAGATATTTACAAAGCATATGAAACAAAAGGAGTTATGATCTGAAATTCTGACCAAAAAGCGATAGTTCCGAACATTTTAATTTTTACACTATTTTTATTTTTAATGCACTAACCCGTGCTAAGGAACAAATTTAAAAACCTATTTAGAGGCTAAAAATTTCACCCATGCCGGGATTCGAACCCGCAACCTCTGGCTATCCGTACCAGCGCTCTACCAATTGAGCCAATGGGCGACTCACGGCATCAGTGAAATTTCGAACCTCTTTACAATATTCTCTGTATTACGTACAGGCAGCGACATCTGACTTAAGCAAATTGCATTACTTACAGCCCCGACTACCTACTTTGCAGTTAGGTTTAACATCGGAACGATATCACTGTACCCACATGATTACACTATTTTTATTTTTATTGAGCCCATTGGCTCAATTGGTAGAGCGCTGGTACGGATAGCCAGAGGTTGCGGGTTCGAATCCCGGCATGGGTGATATATACCCATCACCTTTTTTTAAACATAACTTTAAGCTTTACTCAGCTAAATATCAGAAATATTGCTTTTCTGAAAATTCTCTTATGGTGTATAAAATCTCCTTTTGAACAGAAGCTCCTCAACTGTACTGAGCCTTTAACAAGTCCTGCCAAACTCAAACTCAAACTGTTCGCGGTGTAGCTTAATCTAAGTTCGTGCAAAGTGATTTCGCCTGAAAAGACCGTAGAGTCGATCGGCAGGATATTAAAGGAGTTTATACTTACAATCTGAATTGACGGTGACGGTCAATTCGGTTAGGCTGTGGAATGCACTGCCACAGAAAATGTGCGCTTGTCCCACAATTGGTACATTTAAGAAGCAGTTGAAAGAGCACTATTTATCTCTTGGTAGAGCGCTGGCACGGATAGCCAGAGGTTGCGGGTTCGAATCCCGGCATGGGTGAAATTTTTAGCCTCTAAATAGGTTTTTAAATTTGTCTTTAGCACGGGTTAGTGCATTAAAAATAAAAATAGTATAACTATTTATCTCTATCATAACTTTGAGCTATATATTTATTTATTATAAATTTACTTTGTATTTTTTATATCTTAGATTAAGAAACATCTGTGTAATTACCATTTTTATGTACAATAAAGTGTTCTCTATTTATCTATATATTTTAGTTATATTTACTGGTATTTATTTATAGTCTATGTAGTGAATTATTTCTCCTTAGGTTATTGTTAAGGGTTTTTGCAGTCTATGTACCTAGTTTATTTTGTACACGTATCCATATTATCCCGTATACCTGTTTACATATACCCGCTTTTTACTGCTGCTCTGATTCTCCAAGGGAAGAAATCTCTTACAGAGATGAACTCGCCTTTGTATATGTTATGTCTGATGTAATGTCCTAGTTAATGCTTCGTGTGCAATAAAGTATAATTAATTTTAATCGATTTAAGGTTGCCTGGAAGAAATTGCTATTAGCAATAAGGCCGCCAATTGTACCTCTTCTTTTGTAACTGTTGTCTCTGTAATTATTTTCTGGTGTGTACAATAAAGAATATTCTTATCTTATCTTAATTAAATTGGCCAAGTTTGTGGTGGCCCAGGTGTGAGTTTCATCTGCTGCACAGGACTAACAACTTCATGGATTTGTGGAATATAATTTTCAATGGATTATGTACGAAGTTTCCCTTTCATTAGTTGCTCCCCTATGAAAGGCATAACCAGAAGTTAGCGTGTGGTATTGCGACTAAAAATTCGCACATGTACGTAACTTTGAAGCAACAGTCATTGGTATATCCTGAATCGCGGTTCAAAAAATATGTTAAGCACACTTTGTGCCAAAAGGGCTACTATAACATAAAGGATTATCTAGTGACAATGAGGTCTGGAATTAAAGCCAGTACAATGTATGGGTTCTATGTTTTATAATAATTATGTAAACTGTGTTAATTAAGAATTTTGAAAAGACTAAGTTTGGAGTTTTTGTCAATTTTTTCTCCAAAATGATCTAGATTTCTAAATGGACCTAGTTTGAATTGTAACGTTCATTAAGCCGCAGCCTCTGCGCTATTTTGAATAAAACCTTTCCATTTCAATTCATATACGTATGCCCACACTGGGAATCGAACCTGGGTCTCTCGCTTGCGAGTCCAACTGGCCGGTTGTCCAGTCAACAAGTAACAAACCTTAATTATTCAATATAGAAAAATGAATAAGCGCTTTAAGCGCGCGCGCAGTGTAGGGTGGCATAAGATTCCGTACAAAGAAGAGTTTGTTATCTGCTTTAAATAGTTAACAACTTCAGCAAAGGCTAGCCTCGCCTCAACGACCTCGCTGAGGCAGCGGTTGCTGACTCTAAAACCGAAGGTCTCGGGTTCGATCTCCGGCTGGGCCAATCTAGGAAACGCACTTTTTTGTAGGTCTCGGGTCTTGGATGTTACCTATTTATTTATTGTATTAAATCTATCCTCGACTAACGAGTAAGAGCACCTGTAACACAAGTCATTTAGTTGTTCTTAGTATAGGGCTAACGAGATCTGTGTAGTATGTCCATGAATATTTAGTTATTTATTTACAGAGTTATTTTCATGGGAACAATGTCCATTAAACATCTCAGACTCGCAGACGTTTCCGCACTATGTCAGGATGTTTCAATTTCTTGACTATGGCAGTACAAATTCACAAATGTAGAATAATCACCAAAATATCTGTGAATTGTATAAAAAAACACCCCTTAAAATAATGTTATAATATATTAATGTTAATATAAGTAACAGGATGTTTCAAAAGTAATTTTTTAATTATCTAGAACTAGCACAGAACTAAAATGTAGCATGTCAGTTTTATATCTAAACTCTTTATTAAGAATATGACGGAATAAACCCCAAACTGCGTATACTTTGGTAGAACAATTGCAGCACTAAAGCTTTCATAAGCAAATGATACTGTAGGACAGAGTCAGCCGCTAGCTATACTGCGCTAGGCTGTGGACATTGATTTCTATGGCTTTTATTCAAGACATTAATCCAGGGCTCCCGATAGGTAATAGATTAAACTATTGTACTACTGTAGAAGACACAAAACTAAACATTTAATCTACTGATTCAATGTTGAGTCTTGCCTGCAGAATTTCAGCACAAAATGGAATATAGGGATAGCCACCGTATTTCATATTTACACAATTAAGTACCTATGTTTTGCACACAAATTGGTAAAGTTTGCAACGTTGTGGATTGTACAGTCGCCTGGAAAAGACAGGCGCCTTGCGAAGTTTCATAACTAATGTAAATTTTGAAATGGGTTGAGCGATGAACTCTCGGATAGTGATCCTCAAATTACGCCTAAGACTTGGGTAGCAATCTATTCTATTAAGGGCTAATTTTTCAATAGTCAGATAACTTTTATCTGAGGAATAAAAATGGCGGTTTGACAGCTTATGTATGAAAATTATGTCAAACCGCCATTTTTATTCCTCAGATAAAAGTTATCTGACTATTGAAAAATCAGCCCTTAATCAATTTCGATGATGTTAATGGACTATTTGGTCTGAGTTTAAGTCTTATTTGTGTGGTCTTTCAGTTGTGAGAGTCTTTGAGTAAGCCCGGCTGAGAAATAGTTGATTAAAATGTTTGAAAAAAAATTGCACCTAGGTTAACTGGAAGATAACTCTGTTAGTACCAAATTCGCCCTTGTACTTTAAAAAAAAAAAATAGTGCAATAAAGAATGTTAATAATAATAGCAGAGTTTAGTAACATGATTTCGTCCTTACGAAACTAGGATATCCTATGCTATGAGTAGCCTTTTTTGAGTTTAGGATTATTTTAAATTTAAAATTTATCTAGTTTATTTAGGCTTGCAATAATTAAACGCACAAAGAGCTACGCTAGGCCTTAGACTAGTGGATGGAGTAGATAGCTACCAACTGTGGCCATCCGACGTTGGACAAAGGTTGACGATATTGGAGGAAGGTCGAGGATAAGCTAATTTTATACATTTCCTACGCCTTAGCCGGCCATTGTATCTAAAAAAATTTTTACATTTACCCATATCCAATCTGAAATAATCTCGTATAGTCTAATTGGTACAGGCCTCCCCTGTTTAACAATAATATTTTAGCGTAATTTACAACTCTCTTATTCATATATCATATATTTTCATAATTATTCCTAACTATAATAAATCCATTGTATACTTTTAGTCCGGATCTACTTACGGGTGTTGTTATATCGGAAGAGTCCGACCAGGTTTCGCTCCGATTCGCAGAGCTTAATCATGGTGAGCAGAGACGGAGCTCGCGTCGTCGGTTGCTCGTCTCACACTGTGATTGTTGGACTCTTCCGATATAACAACACCCGTAAGTAGATCCGGACTAAAAGTCTACAATGTGTTGTGCTTACGAAAGTTTTAGTTCAAAAGATATAATAAATCCCTCAAAAACTAACTCTTCAATACAGCGCGCATAGCAGCAAGGTCTTCTATCGGTCAATACTATAAATTTGTACTGTAGAGGCAATTCTAAATAGTGAATTGTTCCAAAAATAACAAATGTTTTTGATGATAAGGCTTCACGACCATTCCTAAGTGTAATAAATTCTTCAAAAACTAAATCGTTAACACAGCAAGTATTGCAGCAAGAGCGCTTAGTGCGAGTTTGACAGATCCTATCGAATAACTTTACTACCGCGTTAATCGAGCATTGAGTAGTGAGTATGAGTAAGTTAACCGTTCGAACTGGCAAAACGCTGTCACAGTACAACTCGCACTCGCGTTTATTCGTGTTTTGGCTGGTAAACGTGTTCACTTCTCAACGTAAACAATTACAACTCGCACTCAGCAATTTTAATTTCCATACTTGACGCTAGGTGGCGCTTCCTCGATGCCATAGAAATATGAGTTTACGTTAACGCGATCGAGTAGTTAAAAAACTCGCACTAAGCACTCTGATCTCCTATCACTCAATGCTATGAACTTGTATTGAGGAGTCAATTCTAAATTATGAAGGGTTCCCATAATAAAAAATATTTTTAATGATAAGACTAATGAGCCGTTTTAGCACAAATTCATGGAGCACTTCATAGATGGCGCTTATAGGTGTGCACATAGAAGAACAGGGATACAGCTGTCAAATTTTGCTTCCATCCATTTCAACCTATTGCAGTCCACTGTTGGACATAAGCCTCCTCCTGGGTGCGCCACAAGACCCGATCTCACGTTTTCGCTTGCTTAGCGCAGACTAATTTTGACAGCCGTATTCCGGTTCTTCTATGGGCACGCCTGCGCCAACCTGAATTGCTTTAGGAATTTGTGTTGAAAACGGCTCATTACTTTATTTTACTTTTTATTGGTGTGTGAAACAGGTGACAAACAATAAATAATTATATTATTTTTAATGCACTAACCCGTGCTAAGGACAATTTTTAAAAACCTATCTAGAGGCTAAAAATTCCACCCATGCCGGGATTCGAACCCGCGACCTCTGGCTATCCGTGCCAGCGCTCTTTCCAACTGAACTAATGGGCGACTCACCGGCATCAGTGAAATTTCGAACCTCTTTACAATATTCTCTGTATTACGTACAGGCAGCGACATCTGGCTGAAGTAATTTGCATCACTTGCAGCGAGTACCTACTTTGCAGTTAGGTTTTACATCAGCCATTAGCTCAGTTGGAAAGAGCGCTGGCACGGATAGCCAGAGGTCGCGGGTTCGAATCCCGGCATGGGTGGAATTTTTAGCCTCTAAATAGGTTTTTAAAAACAATCAATAACATACAAAATGAATAATAGGCTTAGCAGGGAAGATCTAGAATTTTACCCAAAGCATACACACACATGTAAGATCAGAAAGATACACACAAGTTTTACAAAACAAAAGACCACTTAAGCTAAAGTAATCTGTATTTATTAGGTAAAACTAGGTACTTATGTAGGTATCAAAAGTGACTACCCAATAATTCACTGTACCCGCCACTTCAGTCCACCCGTGACCACGGCAACTGTAACGCTGCTGAAACGTCGGGAAATAAGGTAATTACGTTTTACCTAGTTACTTAGTTAGACCTGAGATTTCCGCACTTAGCCTCATAGTTGGGCCATTGTACGTAGCAAGCGCTGAGGTACGTTAACACTTCAGACACTAGGGTTTCCTTACGAGGTTAAGCGAGTAGTATTGCTACTATAATTTCACAAATGTACATAACTTAGAAAACAAAGTCATTGGTACATGCTGGGGTTTGAACCCACGACTTCCCGATTGAGAAGCCGGCGTTCTTCACCGTTCCGCTACCACCGCGCTTACGTTTTACCTAATAAATAATCCCTATTAAACGGTTTAATGTATAGCTAAGTTCTACATGACCGTATAGTACAACACATTGTAGACTTTTAGTCCGGATTTACTTACGGGTATAACAACACCCGTAAGTAAATCCGGACTAATAGTCTACAATGACCGTATAGTATTGAGACGAGACATAGGAATAGGCTTATGCCTTCAACTTCGAATTGAAGAATAGGTGCTGACTGAAAATCAGTGTTGCAGGCCCAGCCTGCAGCAAATGCTGAGTCAGCTACCTGTTTGTGGCTGCGGAGATACAATGCCCTTCTAAATTGTAAATGTTTGTTTTATATCGTATTCTTTGTTATATAATATTTTTCTTTTCTTATTTGTCTGTATTATTTTAATATCGTTATGTGTGTTATGTGTATTGTATCTTTGTGGCTTCAAATAAATCTCTCTCTCTC
The DNA here is from genome assembly GCA_934045075.1 of Yponomeuta sedellus. Lineage (NCBI taxonomy): Eukaryota > Metazoa > Arthropoda > Insecta > Lepidoptera > Yponomeutidae > Yponomeuta > Yponomeuta sedellus. Next base: position 23,965,786 of record OW203724.1, read on the forward strand.
AACACATACACTTGCTAAAGTATCCAAATCGTACTTAGTTCAAGGAATCAAATTTTATAACAAGATACCTGACGATGTAAAACTGTTTACCTTACCTAATCAAGAAATGCTATTATACTGTAAATGAAGCATTAAACAATAATAATATAATTGACACTGTAATCGTTATCGTTATCAACCCTTATATATCTTGGACTTGGCCCCCGTGGTGGAGTATGGCCTAACCTTCCTGCGATGCAGGAGGAGACCCGTGCCCCAGCAGTGGGGACACTGTAATGTAATGAAATAATTTATTTATATGGTTGTAATTTAATTTAGTTTCATACGAGTAATCAATTTGACATAATTCTAATTCAATTCTGTTATTTTGTCCATTTCGTATTAATCTATCACTATTATATGCATGCATAATGAAAGTGAAATTGTAGATGTAATACTTGACTACCATTTACTATCTACTTTATATATTGACGTGTCTAAGTGTCTAAATATACCAAAAGATGAAATAAATACAATACAATAAAATGCAATGCAATGCAATTGCATTGCATTGCATTTGCTACTAGAATCTACTAGAATCTTCTGTGACAACATTTCCGGTTTTTAATTGAACGATAACCTTAACTGCACGATACGTTTGGACTATGAATATACATATTATATGTTTTCTTACTATCTATAATATAAAAATGAATCAATGAACGTGTTGGTAAGCGCAAATCTCGAGAGCAGCTGATCCGATTTCGTTCTTTTTTTGGAGGTTCCTTGAAGTACGAGGATGGTTCTTACGGAGGGGGAAATAAAAAAAAAATAAAGAATCGACTGTTAGGCGGTACGAAGTTCGCTGGGTCAGCTAGTGTTAAATAAAAGTTTCAAAAGAACACGGCGTTTTAAATACTCTTTTTGTACACTATTGTCCTGTACTAAAATATGACTTTGCTAACAATAGACTTCTTTTTGTCTCTTTCAGTACGTACCTGAGCAAAAGAGATCTCCAACAAACAATATTGTGGAATTAATTAAGGAGGAGAGGAAAATGGCTTGTTCAGCGATATTTTTTAACCGCAATAACAAAAGAGGGGCGGCTTTGTCAGCGACGAGTCGGAAACAATAGGTTAGCTAACAACTTTCTGGGTGCGTACTAGGAAGTACAATTAGCAGCAAAAGTTCAGTCCTTTGAGTGACAGAAAATGGTTAAAGTTTCGATTTAAAAGTCTTTCGCATTGCATTGCATTGCGTTGCGTTGCGTTGCGTTGCGTTGCGTTGCGTTGCGTTGCGTTGCGTTGCGTTGCGTTGCGTTGCGTTGCGTTGCGTTGCGTTGCATTGCATTGCAGTGCAGTGCAGTGCAGTGCAGTGCAGTGCAGTGCAGTGCAGTGCAGTGCAGTGCAGTGCAGTGCAGTGCAGTGCAGTGCAATGCAACGCAACGCAACGCAACGCAATGCAATGCAATGCGAAAGACTTTTAAATCGAAACTTTAACCTCCTAAGCCCTGGAGATAACAGTTACTTCAAGTGTTCAAAACCACGTAGATTTTGAAGAACTGTTACTTCTTTTTGTGCAAAAAATTATGATGAAAATATTGGACCTGGAACAGAAACTTTTTCGGACTTGCTACTAATACTAAATCATTGGGTGTGAATTTAAAAAGTTATTCGTGTTGTCCTATTTCTAGGACGCCAGGGCTTGGGAGGTTAACCATTTTCTGTCACTCAAAGGACTGAACTTTTGCTGCTAATTGTACCTCCTAGTACGCACCCAGAAAGTTGTTAGCTAACCTATTGTTTCCGACTCGTCGCTGACAAAGCCGCCCCTCTTTTGTTATTGCGGTTAAAAAATATCGCTGAACAAGCCATTTTCCTCTCCTCCTTAATTAATTCCACAATATTGTTTGTTGGAGATCTCTTTTGCTCAGGTACGTACTGAAAGAGACAAAAAGAAGTCTATTGTTAGCAAAGTCATATTTTAGTACAGGACAATAGTGTACAAAAAGAGTATTTAAAACGCCGTGTTCTTTTGAAACTTTTATTTAACAGTAGCTGACCCAGCGAACTTCGTACCGCCTAACAGTCGATTCTTTATTTTTTTTTTATTTCCCCCTCCGTAAGAACCATCCTCGTACTTCAAGGAACCTCCAAAAAAAGAACGAAATCGGATCAGCTGCTCTCGAGATTTGCGCTTACCAACACATTCATTGATTCATTTTTATATTATACATAGTAAGAAAACATATAATATGTATATTCATAGTCCAAACGTATCGTGCAGTTAAGGTTATCGTTCAATTAAAAACCGGAAATGTTGTCACAGAAGATTCTAGTAGAATCCGAAATCGTCGTATCAAATTGTTTTTTTTTTTAATTCAAAATAGCTCTGCGACTGCGACTAACAAGTTAAACTAAGTATATATTTCCAAATCTACATAATTTTCGAGAAAAAGTAGAACTTATGATGATTTGATTGTCTTTTTTACAGGAGCTGGACACCAGGATCATCATCGGGAGTTTCTCTCAAGAAATGATACCAAAAATATTCTGCGAGGTAAGATGTTATCTTTTAGTGTATAGTATATTAATTTATTGTTTTAATGTTAATGCTAGCCTACAGGATGTTCCTCACGAAGTTTTCTTTCGGGTTTTGGAACTTGGAAAATGAATGAAGTTGTGGCAAGCACATGTCAACTATGCCGGCGCACTATAAACTCCAACATGCCTGCTTCGCGCAATCAAAGTTTATCACACGACATACCATAAAATATAACATCCGACTAACAACAGTTGGACCGGCCTTCCTCAGGCATACGATCGACCTGGCGGGAAATTTCCCTTCATAGTGGAAGAGCACGATCACACGCTCTTCTCTATAGTGGTGACCTCCGCCAGAACATTGTCAACCTTCCTTCGCTCTCGCAGCACCCTACATACAATCAGTCTCAAGGCAAGGCCAGCATTGTACATATTTGTACATAATCATTCTCTTCCCTCTTACTTCGTCATTTCCACTATAGTCCACGCACCGACTACTGGAACTGATGGTGATCTTCACCAACCCCTTCTCGGCACGGCAGCCACCCAGCAACAGCACACGTTGCCAGTGGTACAGTAGCCTTCACCGGTTCCTACCACGTGCGTGGACACCATGGTACTGTCGCCGGTCAAGTGACTGTTAGCCGCCGAACACCCTCAACCGCCTGACTCAGCGTCACCTGGCAGTTGCAGGCTTTAGAGTACAGACGTCGATTCCTATCGGACCTAGCTATACGTAGCTACAGTCTTGAAGGGGAGTGATGTGGCAACCACATGTCAACTCTGCGCGCGCACTATCAACTCTAACATTCCTGCATCGCGCAATCAAAGTTTTTCACATGACCTACTATAGATATTGTTCTACCCACTGAGCTACCACCGCTTCCGCGAAAGCCCCAGGTTCGATCCTGAGTGTGGGCATGTGCAAAGTTACGTACAATTGCGAATTTGTAGTCGCAATACCACACGCTAACCGTGAAGGAAAACATCGTGAGGAAACCCGCGGCTTGGTTGGCTCCGCACGTATTGACTCGTCTTTCCTGTGGGCTAGGCCGACTAAGCTGTCAGGATAGTATAGGTGCTGGGCAAGCCTACACCATCTATAAAACCATGTCCCAGGCACTACAGCGTCGGAGTGGTCCCTTCACCCATCTAGTGTGAGTGAAGATACCACTGGACGCTGTATAAATCATCTCATTAACTGGATGCAAGAAGGCCATTATTATTATTGCTATAAATATAACGTCTGACTATCAGCAGTTGGACCGGCCGTCCCTAGGCATTCGATCTGCCTGGCGGGAAATTTCCCTTCACAGTGGAAGAGCACGATCACCCGCTCTTCCCTATAAAGTCATAAGTACATTCCCGCACCGCTGGGAGTCGAACCTGTGTCTCTCACCTCCAAATCCATTGCTTTACCACTGGGCTACCACCTCTTGTGTACTCATGTTATTATGCTAATGATTGTTAGTAAAGTAAGAGTTACCAACCCGGACTTGGCCCCTATGGTGGAGTATGGCCTAACCTTCCTGCGATGCAGGAAGAGACCCAGCAGTGGGGACATATAAAGGGTTGATATCGAAAGTAAGATTTATTGAAATAACTCAGTTATTAATTAATTTACAAAAGAGGTGGGTAGGCGAGGTCTGTATCTTGGGGACTTGCGAGTACAACCGTCTCTTAAAACGTCTTTGTACCTTTCCTATACTGTACTGAAGCATACTCAGGGAATAATCATTTCAGAATCCTTCAAAAGTTTTGAACAACTAAATAACTTGTTATAATATCACTGAAATTCCACCGTCGCGGTTGGCTACGGTCGGATGAACTGAAATCAATGCGGTATATTCCTGCAGGGTTAGGGTTAACATCTATCTGGATTTATCCGGACTTATCCGACTTTTTGACCTCCTCTCTGGATATTAATTGGTATTTTTACACGTCTGCGCCTGAAGGAGGGTTATGTTTTTGGAGTGTTTGTATGAAGGTACGTATGTAAATAAATATGTCCCATACTATGTTCCGTCATAACTCCTTAACCAGATTCAGGTCAAATTTTGACAAATAAGCGCTCAATATATTCCTTGTCGCAAGGGTCATCCGCTATATAAAAGCGGCACAAATCCAACATAAAAATAAAAAAATAATCAAAATAAAAAAACTGGAATAAGAAAATACCAATAACTAGCAGGTGGGTCCCACAACCATGACAAATTGAATGCCCACAACAAATTCAACAATGTCACTCGTTCTCGCGATCTTCTTATTCGCGATTTTCTTATAGATCTTCCCTGCTAAGCCTATTATTTATTATGTATGTTATTGATTGTTTTTAAAAACCTATTTAGAGGCTAAAAATTCCACCCATGCCGGGATTCGAACCCGCGTCCTCTGGCTATCTGTGCCAGCGCTCTTCCAACTGAGCTAATGGGCGACTCACCGGCATCAGTGAAATTTCGAACCTCTTTACAATATTCTCTGTCTTACGTACAGGCAGCGTGTACTTAGTGTACGCAGTGTACGCAGAGCTCAATTGGAAAGAGCGCTGGCATGGATAGCCGGAGGTCGCGGGTTCGAATACCGGCATGGGTGGAATTTTTAGCCTCTAAATAGGTTTTTTAAATTGTCCTTAGCACGGGTTAGTGCATTAAAAAAAAGTATAATCAGGTACCAGTAGGTAAAGTCCGGGCTCTTGTCCGAATTATTAAAACGGTCACCCTACATGAAATCCACCAAAGAACTTCCCAACAGCTTCAGATTAAATTTTATTAGCAAACAGATTTCCTAGCCGGACTCCGCGTGGACTACGTAGAAACGAGGGACTTGAGACGTCGTAATATGTGGTTTGCACATATACCTCAGCTGGTTTGGGATAAAGGACTGTAGTCCTTAAGAAGTTCTTAGTGCAAAATATAATTGGCGTTTCAACATGGGGTGTGGATTTGGTACAAAGAATAGGCATGACGAAAGATTTTTAAATCCTTTTTCATATATATATTGGCCTTTTGCATCTGCTTAATGAGATGATTTATACAGCGTCCAGTGGCATCTCCACTTACACTAGATGGGTGAAGGGACCACTCCGACGCTGTAGTGCCAGGGACATGGTTTTATAGATGGTGTTGGCTTGCCCAGCACCTATACCATCCTGACAGCTTAGTCGGCCTAGCCCACAAGACTAGTCAATACGTGCGGAGCCAACCAAGCCGCGGGTTTCCTCACGATGTTTTCCTTCACCATTAGCGTGTGGTATTGTGACTACAAATTCGCAAATGTACGTAACTTTGAAATTAAATAAAGTCATTGGTACATGCCCGCACTGAGGATATGCACATATGCACTGTTTAAAGCATGCTAATTATTCTTTTAAATATTGCATAAATTTCGCACGATATTTACCTTCCCTAATCTTTAGAATAACATTTGTATATAATCTTTGAGTTCATAGTAGTGTAACAGACTGCTATGGACTCAAAGACTACGTCAATTTGTCTTATCTCAAACGTAAGCTTATCTCTTTGTGCTCTCCGTGGCGATACAAGTTTCGCAAAGCGGTGTAAAGCTGGTTATCTCCCCGCTACTCTACCGTGAAAGCCTTTGCTTATGGTACCACCAAATGAACATTGGGTAGATTTGGAAACAAAATGTGGACCGAAGAAAACGCGCCGATTACCTGTCTCTCTCTTATTCCAGCCACTTTCTTATTATGGAAAGTTTGATGGAAATAGCAAAAATATGTGAAAAATACTTTGCTAAATTTCGCCAGAAATTCCACAAGCACCATCCGTTAGCACCATGCCTGAGGATGCGTCGTGCTAGAGGCGAAACGCGTCGCGCATTTTCTCACAAGTATTGGTGTCGGTGGTGGTGTGTTCGTGTCTTGCTTCTGCTTGAAAAAGTGGGAGGGAGGGGCAGTGCTAATGCACCGTTAATACTAACTAGTTAATACTAACCACATCGTGATTCTGGGATTTTGGGCGGAATTTAGCAAAGAAATTTTCACATTTTAATTTTACAATGGATTTCCGCAACGTAACGCCTGATTCTATACAGTATTGATGGAAATATGCTTTTTTGGTTGCAACCAATTCAGAAATCGCTTGTCTGGGTGAAATTGCTTTAGCGATAAAGCCACCGGTTGTGCTGCAGTTTATACAGTTTTTATGCCATGTGCGCCGGTTTTTTTTTATGTTATCATAGAATAGTTTCTGAAATGAATGTTTGTACTGCATACACGCATTGTTGATTCCGTGACTAGTTGCTTTTACGATCATCTGATACTAACCCGTATAAACGGCTTTTTACAGGAATAATCCCGTGTTTTTTTTTTTTAATTATGTCAATAGTTTCAGAATCTTAAGTTTATACAAGCATGTACATATACATGATCTAAAAAGCGCAATTCCTGAATTGAGTCAGTTAGAGTTTTTTTTTACTTACAGCTAAACTGATTTTTAATGGCGCTGTTTGATAGAATGGTAGATAGACCATTTTTCATACCATGATATGTTTCTTTGTATTATATGTTAGACTGGAATTCTTCTCTGTGTGGCAATGATTTACCGGTGTCTACCGCCTTGGAATATGAAAAATCGCGCGTAGAGCGTAATTTGAACTAAAATTTATAATCCGTAACATCCCGGGAACGATTCGATTTGATTGAGGGAGAAAATTCATACAGCACAAGTGTTGCTGTAAAACAAGGGAATTGCGTTTCCCGTTTCGAGAATTGCGTATTTTAGAAATAATCCTGTGTTTTTAGATACATTCAATATTGTATACAATTGTTATCAACCCTTGTGTGTCCCCACTGCTAGGGCACGGGTCTCTTCCTGCATCGCAGGAAGGTTAGGCCATACTCCACCACGGGGGCCAAGTCCGGGTTGGTGGAGGATTGTAAGACAGTGGCGGTCCTTCCTGTCAGAAGTTATCAAGCCGCCCATAAGATCTCTGACGTGGCTTAACGACTGCCATTACATGACAGCCGGCACCAACGGCTTAACGTGCCTTGTGAAGCACGAAAGCGCTCGGAAAAATGCCACTAGCGGTAGTTACGGAACAGGCACCCATCCCGCACCTGACCACGCCTATTATTGCTTACCTCGTGTGATTTATTCCAATCACTTGGTTCGACTAGGCCACGAGCGCTTCTATTGTATGCAATACATTACATAAACTCACGCCTGTACTTAGGAGGGGTCGACAGACACCAGGGTTTGCCATTTGCCACGATCCTGGCCTCTTTCACTTCATCAGCATTCACTAGCCGTTGCATGGACGCACTTTTTATCTTACCCTGTGCTAATACATCCTATTTTGTCGAAGTATGTCCGCCTGGGACGATCCTACCACCCACAATCGCTCGTTATATTTTTTTCATTATCTTTCTTCCTTCATTCCTTTCCATAATATGTCTAAACCACCCCAACATTTCCTTCTGAATTCTCAATTCAGCCGGACAAACTTCCCTAACCGGGCGATCCACCCACATGGATAGGCTCTATGTATTTCTTTCGTCAAATATTGTATCTTACGAAAAAATATTTATTTTTGACCCGCCTGAGAGTTTTTTGTGTTTATGTTGTCCTTTGGGACCGGAAGGTGCATGTGACCGGAAGTTCATATTGCTATTATTATTATTGTTTAAATACTAGCTGACCTCGCCAACGTTGTTTTGCTACATGAATTACCCTGCGACCTGTACTCATATCTACGAAATATACACAAAAAAATCTTAAAAATCAGTGAAGCCGTTTGAACCGGTGAGTTCGATAACAAACACTGTGATACGAGATTTTTATGTTTTAGTTAGATATCTGTATAAAGATATATAGATAGATAGAATATTCTTTATTGTACACAGAAATTACAGTATTAAAATATAGTACAATTGGCGGCCTTATTTACTGTAGCCTGTGTGTTATTCCGATGTATAAGTTCAGTAGTTTTTACGCGAAAGAGTAACAAACATTACTCTAACTATCGCGTTTATAAAATTATTAGGAATTTGTCTATGTCGCGTACTTCTTAGCGTGTCGTAGGCAAGCCATCTTGGTGAACAGATTAGCCAATCAGCGAAAGGAACTTGCTGATGGCAAAGCGATGATTATTAAGCTGATGATTTTATGTGACGTTAATTAAATGTTTTTCTTCTTTTTCACGCTACACAGGCGCATCGCCTGGGCATGTGGGGCGCGCGCTACGCGTGGCTGATAGCTGGCGCACCGCCGGTCATCCGAGCCGTACCGTGTGCGCGCGCGCAGCTGGCGCAGGCGCTCGAGGGACTCGTGCTGGTCGACGCGCACAGAGGGATCGTGGGGCTGGAGCCGTCATATGCCGGACTGGTAAGTGCATAATGAATCAGTGGATCAAAGAATCAGTCCATTAACCAGTAAATTATTTACTTAGCCGACGACCCAGTAGGATGCAAAATGTTTTCTTGGCAGCGGTCTTCTCTTTCTTCTAGGGTTGAGCCATCGAGGCGGGAGGAAACACAGTTATAAGGTTCTGGATTTCCGCCATCCAGACAAACTTCTGGAGAATCCTATCTGGGCAAAAAAGCATAACTACACCGTCCATCCCAAAAATGGTCTGTCATAAACGCCTCATGCCTTTGTTTAGCTGAAGCAGAGATTGCTTGAAGTCCTTGACGACTTGCACTCCACCTTAGATTTAGTGCTGAGCGTCGTGAATATTAGCACAAGAACATGGTGGTTCTTGAAAACAGACGTACAGCTTTTTCTACCATTTGCTCGCCCAACAAAGGATTGTTTCCTTTAAATCTTCCACGCTATATGCAGACAGACCATGACAGATTAGATCTCATGTCTTTGTCCGGCAATAAGTCACTTGGTCTGTTCACCAAGTTAGGACATCCAATTGCAGATTGATAGTTGTGAGAGTTAGTGACAAAATGTTTGACTCTCCATTGACTCCGGTGTCCATGCTTTGCATCAAGTTTGATCTGAATCCAATGAGCGTTGTCACATCACACTTTCACACTACTAATATTATAAAGGCGATAGTTTAAGAGTGTGTATATTTGTTACGTCTTCACGTATGGAGACGTGTGTATATTAGTTACGACTTCACGTGTGTATATTTGTTACGTCTTCACGGCTAGAGCGATTTTAATAAAATTTCTTATGGAGTTAGCTGACACCCTGAATTAACACATTGGCTACGTTTTACTGCGGGAAAATATCTTGTTCCCATGGGAAAATCGATAAGCCGCGGGTAACACCGCAGCTGGTTTATGATAAACAGCTAGTTTATGATAAACAGCCTTTAATTGGATCCTTTCATTTGTTCCAGACGAACGAAATGTTTAGGCAAGAAATGTCCCAGGCCGGAGTGCCGATGTCTCCTTACGCCCCTCAGACCTATGACGCGGTGTGGGCCATCGCACTTGCCCTCAGCAGGGCAGAGCAGAACTGGCGCAGTCTAGACTTAGAAGGGAAGAGACTAGGCCTGGGCCAATTCGACTACAATAGAAAGGATATGGCGGAAGAGCTCCTGTATCAGCTGGGAAATCTCAGTTTTATGGGTGTTTCGGTAAGTTTTATGGGTGCTCTCAGCTTTTGGTTATGTCAGTAGTGTCTGGCACGTTGCCCGAGTTTGACTGCGCATAGACGTATTTTGAGTTTCGTTGGCAATATAATAATGCCTGTATGTAAATGTTATGTAATGTTATGCAGGCCCTAACATAATTGCATAGAGTGTTTTCTACGATGTATTTAAATACCAGACTTAACATATTTAAGTTTAAAAAAAATGTGTATAAAATGTGATAATTTTACCCTGTTTCTAATTCATCAGGGTCCAGTGTCATTCAACGGTGCTGATCGTATAGGCACATCAGCCTTTTACCAAATACAAGGTAAGTTGTTAACGCAATACATATTTTCTGTGGTTAAAATGCAATACGTTATTAATGTTAACGTGGTGCGGTGCTAGCGAAGCGTTAGAATGCCGGCTTCTCAATCGTGAGGTCGTGGGTTCGAACCCCGGCATGTACCTATGACTTCGTTTTCTAGGTTTTATAAATTTGTGATATTAAAATTGTGACATTAAAGTTGCAATACCACTGGTGAAGGAAAATATCGTACGGAGACTTGCATGTCTGAAGTCTTCAAAGACTTCAGCGCTTAATATTGCCAGTGGGCACGCGTGATGATTAAGGCCGTACTCTTTTCGACAAGGCCCTGTGCCCTGCAGTGGTAATTATAGCCCACAGAAAAATGCAATTCATTTACATACTTTTCGTATGCAAATATAAACAATTATATTCTTTTTTAATGCACTAACCCGTGCTAAGGATGTAACGGTGCAAACCTCTTCACACCATTTTTATTTCTTTTTCCATCTATCATTTTCAAATATTTAAATTATGTACGTCACACATTCTTCGTTTCCCTCATTTTTCACCACTACTACTTTACGCTTGGACCAGATCTGACTTTTTACCTGCTTATCCGGTTTTATCCAGTTTTTTCTGTTTTATTAAAATATTATACTAAATCTGCAAATAAAACCACACCTGAAGTCGTTCCAAAGTGTATTTACTATTATAAATATATACAACGTTCCAAGGACAATTTTAAAAACCCATTTAGATTTCCACTCATGCCGGGACTCGAACCCGCGACCTCTGGCTAACCGGCACGGTGGAATTTTTAGCCTCTAAATAGGTTTTTTTAAATATAAACAAATCAAACCACTATAGGCCTTCCTCATCTAAACAGTTTTTTTTTATTATTTTCCTGAAAGAAAGAAATAGCGGGCTTGGGGAGGCATATGCTTCCCCAAGCCCGCCATATGGCAATCCTTCCCTTATGTAACTCGAGATCGCTTCATTATATTGTGTTGTATTATTGCTATGCTGTATTGTGCTGTGCTGTCTAGTATTGTATTTTATTGTATTGTATCGTAAGTCGTGGGTCTCGATGCGACTTTCCGTGAGTCACTATCACCAGGCCCTTGCTGAAAATCAGTGCTGTGGGCAAAAAACCTGCAGCCAGTACTAAGCCTGAAGCCGTTTTACCGCCGCATGGACATGGCCCGTATCCGCTTACTGTGTTCTGTCGTGTTTGTCTGCTTTTATTACTTTTTTATATTTAATCTCTTTTTTACGACTTGTATATAAATGTATTCTTCTTTTTCTTCTATATGTCCAGCAGTGGATAAGTATGGGCTGATCGAATGATTGTTTTAAAGAATATATTGTTTCCAGGCGGCCGACCGAAGACCATAGCTCTCTATACGCACGGGCGCGAGGTCACCTGCGCAGAGTGCGCCAAGGCGCAGTGGTCTGGCGGTGTGCCGGTGGCTCGGCGTGTCCTGGTACTGAGGATCGACTCCGTCTGGGCGCCGGCGCGGCTGGCCGTGACCACGCTGGCTGCGTGCGGCGTAGCGCTGGCGTTGGCCTTCTTAGGATTCAACCTGCATTATAGTAAACGGAGGTGAGTCTTAATACATGACTGCTTCTTGAATCTCATGTTATGATGCAGGTACATGCCGTACCTTGCATCCTTGCGTGTTATAATGTTAGATTTGTTATTATTGTGTAATTGTCTACTCTGCTATATCATGATGGTTGTGTACAAATTGACATAAATTATTGAACGTTTTTGTTATTATTTATACATAGGATTATGATTATATCATGTCGAAATGCCAATTTGTTTTGATAAACTATATAGTTTTATAATAATATTATTATGATATTGCCATGCCGGCTGGTTGACTGGTAGAAAATGAAGTTAGCATTAAGCCCTCCTTTTGTACATCATCTTTTTTGCAATAAAGAATTGGAATTAGTAATAATATTAATGCCGTGCTCGTTAAAATTACATAATATGTACTTTGTAAGAATAATACCTACTTATGACCTTTTACTGTTATTTATGGCAGTAATTTGAATTGAATTGAGACGGCGCTGAACTTTTTAAGGACCGTTCCTTCACCTATTTTTTCGATTATTTCACTTGCATGTAAAAAAAATATTGGATGTTCTGTATTACTAGCTGACCACGCAAAAGTTGTCTTGCGATATTAGTTATCTTACGACCTATTCTCACACCTACCACTTCACAAAACATACGTACATACATACATACATACATACATCTCGTACATACATACATACATACATACATACATACATACATACATACATACATACATACATACATACATACATACATACATACATACATACATACATACATACATACATACATACATACATACATACATACATACATACATACATACATACATACATACATACATACATACATACATACATACATACATACATACATACATACATACATACATACATACATACATACATACATACATACATACATACATATGTTAACGCACTCCATGTGTGCGTGTCAGTAGCACATGCACTCATACTGGTGCACACGGCGGGTTTTTTTTACCCCAACCGGGGTTCGAACTCGGTACCACTCACGTGGTAGGCAGATGCGCTACCATTGTGCGACAGAGGTCGTCAATGTTTAATGCACCCCACTAGAGTTGCAACTATGACTCCGTTATTGCAGAAAATTAGTCTATTTTTGTTGTAGAAGTCCGTATCTCTCTACACTTTTTAGACAAATCCTAAATAAATCGGTGCGAAAAGGACTCATAAATAAGACGAAAAGCTGCCGCTTGATTGCGCCGTTTGTTCGTGAGAACGAGAGAAAAAACTCGGCCAAGTGCGAGACGGACCCGCGCGCCGAGAGGCTTCGTACCACCACATTATAGGTATTACATTACTAGTAGACATAGACATAGACATATTTATTCATAATTATAAGTTACACGTCAATTCATTACATTTGATAATTATTCCAGATAAAAATCGCATTTAGAGTAAAATTCTTTCTTGCATAACAAATGTTGCAGGAGCTTAATGCTACCGAGCATTAATAAATACACTTTATTTAACAAATGTATAATTATTTTTTTTATTTTTTTTTTTTTTTTTAATTAAGTAAGTACTAGCCTTTGCCCGCGACTTCTTGCGCGTGTGTTTTTGTGTTTTTGTGTGTGTTTTTTTTTCAAAATGTGTTTTTTTTCGCAAGAAAAGTAGCCTATTCCAGACTATGATCTAACTCTGGATCAAAGTTCATCCAGTTCCGAAAAGCCATTACGACGATATTGAGTAACAATATATATCCACTCAAACTTTCGCATTTAGGGGTATAATACCTATAAAGTACCTAGAATTAAATCACGATTATCTAAACGAAGTCACACTGTACATTATCTAAACGATTGTTTTTGATTTTTTTATGTGAAGAAGGCCTGTGCCCGGTAGTGGGAGATCTATCCGGCACAGGCCTTCTCTCAGGGAGACAGTATGGGCGAGTACTTACCACTTTTGGCAATTTTTAGCGATGATACTGATATTATATATATAATATCAGTATGAATAAAAATGCCTGCGCCTACGTGGTAATTTATGACAAAAAAAGAGTTTTCTTTGTAAAGAAAGAAAATTCTTTCTTTTTTTTTTATTAATTCAAATAAGCATTCAGGATCCTTAGCGAGGCTCACTCGCTTGGGTACGGTACCCTGAAAATACAGCTGTCTGCCTGTTCTCTCCGACTCACTTTTTAACCGACTTAAGAGGAGAAAAAAGAGGAGGTTCTTAATTAGTCTAGATATTTTATTTTTTTATGTATGAACAGGGATAATTCCTTAACACCTTTTGTGATTTTATTGATTCTTTGTTTGTAGGGAATATCTCAGTGGTCCTCATATAAAATACAAGATGTGTTGACTGAACCCGTGGGTTTAGTCAACAGATCCAATCATCAAACTCTTCAATACAACAAGCAGCTTCACGATATTATGGACAAAAACATATTTTGTGTTAAATTATCAATTTGAAAAACATTTAAGACGTTTGTCGTTTTTTGATAATACTCCTTAATATACCCCACGACAGGGCAATAGCTTCCCTTAAAAATCTTAGTCTAAAAAGGTTTAGACTAAGATTTTTGGTCATTTGCGATTGCCATTTGCCGATATTTTAATTAAATAGGTATACCGATGTACCGAAAATAGTTTTAAATAAATACGAGCTGGCCGAATCGAAGTTTTTCTTCAATAGACATAAATACTGATCAGAACATGTACAATTTTTCCTCATTTGCCCATCCGCTATATATTTTTTTTTGTACATGATACAGTCCTTTAGCTTTTATAATATACCTCGGGCTCTAGAGTAGGCTTCGGTTTTCACCGAAAGCACACGAGTGTAATACTACTTCCTGCTCTGTGTAAAACGTTTCTTCACTATTTTGAAAAGTGATGTGAAGTTAAGTGTCATATTAGCTCCGATATTTCTATTACACGAATATATGCGATTCTATCCGATAGTCATCGTCATCGTAAGGCTATACTAGTCCACTGCTGGACATAGCCCTCCCCTAAAGAGCGCCACGTTGTGCTATCATAGGGAGTAACGCCCATAATCCGCACGCTGGGCATGCGGGTTGGGGATCGCAGTTCGGAGGAATTGTACTGCAGGGGGCGCTGCTGCCCACCCCCCAGTTTGTATCCCTTAGTCGCCTTTTACGACACCCGCGGGTAGAATTGGGTTGGTGCTATTCTCTAGGCCGACACCACACGACACGATAGTGGCCTAGGTATATTCTAAAAGCTAACAGACTGTACATACTTTTCCGCAGGTCTATCAAGTTGTCATCTCCCCGTCTGAACAACATGACCCTCGTAGGCTGCGTACTCGTCTACACCGCTGTGGCACTGCTCGGCGTGGACAACGCCACACTGCCGAGCTACGTACCGTTCTCAGCTTTGTGCACTGTGAGTATACGAATAGCTTTAACATGCACCATGACGACCTCATGCAACCTACCATGCGAGAGGTCCCGGGCTCGATCTCCGGCTGAGGACGAAAAAAACCCCAGGTCTTGATGTTTACATGCTTGTTATGTCGCTGTTTCAGTTTGCACATCGGGTTTGACGTCATTAACTTTGAAGAACGCTTTTACACGTTTCACGTAACTTGCCCAGCAATCATCGGAGTTTAGTTTAAACTCGCCTATATTACCCACGACACTATTTGCACTGGGAGACATTGTAATTACTGAATTTAAAAGCCCAACTCGTCGACAATATGTTATATATGGGGAGCGGCTAAGTAACACGACAAGTGGCGGAAGACAACTGGTTTATTCAAGTACCTTCAGACATGGACAATCAATTAGGTAGGTAGATACACCCACGACGCAGGGTATCCTACTATGGGGCCAGAAGCAATGTATGTACCAGTATGTAAATGTTATGTTACTATAAGTTGAGTATATCAACAATTTTTTGCACTGTGTGTATAAGTGCAACTGTGAGTAAACGAACAACTTGTACACAGTGAATACACTTCCAACTGTGAGCATACGAACTTCTTTATATGTTGTTAGTATAGCGAGCTATTAACAACTTGATATAATGTGAGTATACGTGCAACTGTGAGTATACAAACAAATTTGTGTCCTGTGAGTATACAAGCAACTTTGAATATGCGGATAATATTTTTCACTGTGAATATAATAAGGTGCCATTCCCAACTCCTTTCGTTTATCTTTCTCACTCTCACACGAAAAAAAAAGTTCTTTTCTCTCCCATAGTTTTAAATTTTCTCATTCGGTATAAGTTGCTAACGACTTTTCTGTCACTTATAAATAAGTACATCACTCTCAGCAAAAAACTTTTACTTCGATCTTAGGAACAAAAGTTACCTAACTACTTCCCAGCGAATGTTATCGCTAAGTCAGCTTCACAACATTAGAACTTGTTAGAGAATGTCCACTGTCATACTGCTCATTAAATTGCTCGGAAAATGATAGACGCACGCACGCATGAGTCTTTTTAATCTGTGGCGCGTGCCAAAGATTAAAAAGATTACACACAGATGTAACGGATGACGGAAAAATGACGGACGCTGGTACAGCAGTAACACGCTTGATCATTAACATAGTCGTAGGCCTGCTTACTTAGATTTGTACAATTAAACAACTATAACGAACAAACTCATACGAACTATTCAAATTTGACATAATAATATTTATTTTAGAAAAGCCAAAAACCACTTATATTTGGCTTTTGGACGTCACGTGTCGGTTTTTCCACCTATTATCACTGTATATGTTCGGTTGTTAATAAAAGAGATAGGAAACGATATTGATAGATATGACAAATGAATGATAATGACAAATTAGTACATTGTGAATTTATAGTAGCAAATTATTCCACTCGCTACCGGTGAAGGAAAACATCGTGAGTAAACCTGTGTGTCTGAAGTATTCCTAGTCGAACCGAGTGATTGGAATCAATCACTTGAATTAAGCAACAACAGCCGCGGTCAGGCGCAGGACGGGCGACCATCCGGTCACCACCGCTAGTAGCATTTATCCGAGCGCTTCCATGCTTCCCAAGGCACGTTAAGCCCTCGGTGCCGGTTGTCTTGTAATGGGGGCGTAGCTACCGCTGTATCTGCTGTATCAATTATACGGGGCCCCCGGGCCACGGGGGCCCCCAAAGTGTGTAAGGAAAAAAAATAAAAACTTTCTAATTTATTTTATTTTACAAATGACAAAATTCTATAAAGCAATTCCTTTCTTTTGCCGCCTTAAGCGTGCGTTCAAAAGTTGGCAACACGTGGGGGTGAAGATTTGTGAAAAATCTTTACCCCTATATAAGGGCCACCAAACAAATTTTTTATACGGGGCACCTTACGCCACTGGTAATGGCAGTCGTTAAGCCATGTCAGAGGCCTCATGGGCGGCTTGATAACTTCTATCAGTAAGGCCCGCCGCCGCCTTACAATCCTCCACAATCCGGTCTTGGCCCTCGTGGTGGACTATGGCCTAACCTTCCTGTGATGCTAATAGAGACCCGTGCCCTTTATACCGTGCCCGATTGCTTTATTAATTGTGTAAAAAAGGAAATTTAAATTACTTATTTATTGTGTAAAAAAGGAAAGAAAATTACACACATACCAAGGTCGAACATTTTTTTCCTGAAATTTGATATTTTTAATCACTATGAAGTTTTGTTCCCAGGGTAGGGTTTACATCCTTTCCGCGGGGTTCTCACTGGCCTTCGGCTCCATGTTCGCGAAGACGTATCGAGTCCATCGGATATTTATAAGGTGAGTCGCTGCTTAGAGCATTAATCAATACGCAGGGCGGTATCTAGGAATGGAGGCGGGACAATAATTTGGTACGTATTAGCCTGTATTATAATGTTTGAAAAGGCGACGATTGTAAACAGCGTTACCTATAAATAGCTGAGACATGTTAATAGAGAGGAGTTTGTCAAAAACTTCGAACAAAATATAAAAAAAATACATTTATTTTTTATTTTATCTAGTGTTATGGTTTTATTGTTTTGTACGTGAAAAATAAGACCTTATTTATAGAAAACACATAACTCTATGGAGAACAGTGACTTGCCAGTGGCTGCACCATTGATAGAGCTCGCATAGCGAAAATTTTGTTAAATTAAGTAAACTACCATAAAACATCACAATTAGTTGTGCAACAAGATTTAATTGACATGTTGAAGGGAAAGCGCTTTTTAAAAACAACACTGTGTATTATTACGGAACCCTTGGAGTGCGAGTCCAACATGCACTTGGCTGGTTTTTTGTCTATTTTGCCTAATCATTAAAAGTTACGACACTTCATTACTAGCAGGCTACGACCCTACTCTTTTACGTAGTTGGCTACGACGCTACATCGTAGTCGAGCAGACTACGAAGCTACCGGTGCACGTAGCATACTACGCAATATTTTCTCGTAGCAGGTTTCGATGCTACGGTAACTCGTTGGCTACGATCGATATGAAACCATAGTACGTAATCGGCTAGTTTAAGCCTAGGTATCGTAGCCAACGCTGATTTATAATGCTGAAGCGCTCGTGGACTAGGCGAACCGAGTGATTGGAATCAATCACTTGAGTTAAGCAACAACGGGCGCGGTCAGGTACAGCATGGGCTACCGTGCCGTGCCTACCGCTAGTGCCATTTTTCCGAGCGATTCCCTGCTTCGTAAGGCACGCTAAGCAGTTGGTGCCAGCTGTCATATAATGGCAGTCGTTAAGCCATGTCAGAGGCCTTATAGGCGGCTTGATAACTTCTGACAGTAAGGCCCGCCACTGTTACAATCCTCCACCAACCCGGACTTGGCCTCTGTGGTGGAGTATGGCCTAACCTTATTGCGATGCAGGAAGAGACCCATGCCCCAGCAGTGGGGACATACAAGGGTTGATAAATAATATATGATTGTGTGTGTGTGTGTCTTTAAGCCATTTTAAAATCTATGATTTATCTATCTACTTTGTTACGCCCTAGATACGTCCCTGTATGACTTTGCTTTCTCGGTCCCTTTTTTCTCCAGATGTTACGTTAAGCTTAAAACGTAATTTATCTTTTGGCTCGATTAATGAAGGTTCTGTCTGTTCTGTCGACAGAACCGTGGCTTAAAATGGCTTTGGAAGGAAATTTAGAATTAAATGTTGCTTCAACTTTTGCCAAAAGATTAATCTTCAAACCGAAGATAGATGCACTGTAGGTCTGATGTTTGATAGAGATAGAGATAGATAGAGAACACTTTATTGTACATAAAAAAGGAAATTACACTGATATTTCTTATGCTAAGAGTACAGACGGCAGCCTTATCACTAAAAGTGATCTCTTCCATACAACCTTTGGATGGACTGGAGCAATATATTGGAGAAGGAAGTAGATGTAATATATTCACTGCGTGTAATCGAAATCAAACTTAAATAATAAATAAGCTTATAATACAGCCTGTGGCGGGCACATGTCAACTCTACGCGCGTACTACAAACTCCAATATTCCTACATCGCGCAATTAAAGTGTTTCAATGACATACCATAAATACAATGTCCAACTAACAATAGTTGGACCGGCCGTCCCCAGGCATACGATCTGCCTGGTGGGAAATTTCCCATTATAGTGGAAGAGCACGATCACCCGCTCTTCCCTATAAGTATATATAGCACTGAAGGGCACAGGCCTTTTCTCAGAGTGATTTGAGGCTTTATCACAACGCGTGCCCACCGGACAGGTGATTTCAAGCGCTGAGGTACGTGAACAAATCAGACACTCACGTTTCTTTCTTCACGACGATTTCCTGCAGATTGTATCGGTGCAAACCTCTTTACACCATTTTTATATTTCTTTTTACCGGACTGCGGCAAAGCCCAAAAGGAGAGTAATGTGTTTATAAGTTCGTATGTATGTATATATGTTAGTATGTCCGATTCTATGTTCCCTTATAACTCCTTAACCAGTGGTCAGATTTTGTTAATTAAGGTGTCATTCGATTCGGCATCCTTGTGCGGGTGTCATAGGCTATAAAATCAGAATTATGGGATCAGAACCGTGACGAAAAATAAAATTTGTTAATAAGCTTCGTAAAAGTACAGCTAGGAGCCACTAGATAGCGCTGATATATTTATTAGTCTATTGAATTCGAATCCTAATTTTATTCGATCTATCATTTTCGAATTAAAGCCAGTACAATGAATGAGTTCTATGTTTTAAAATAATTATGTAAACTCTGTTAATTAAGGACTTTGAAAAGACTAAGTTTGGAGTTTCTTTGTCCATTATTTCTCCAAAATGATCTAGATTTTGAAATGGACACCTAGTTTGAATTGTAACGTTCATTAAGCCGCAGCTTCTGCGCTACTTTGAATAAAACCTTTTCATTTCATTTCAAATATTTAAAATTATGT
The DNA here is from genome assembly GCA_934045075.1 of Yponomeuta sedellus. NCBI lineage: Eukaryota > Metazoa > Arthropoda > Insecta > Lepidoptera > Yponomeutidae > Yponomeuta > Yponomeuta sedellus. Next base: position 23,986,117 of record OW203724.1, read on the forward strand.
CACACAATTTTTGAAATTTCACACATTTTAATCATTACTACCACAGATTGATACCTACCTTACATCTTGATTAGACCCGACTATTTTTACCTGCTTATTCCGTTTTTATCCAGTTTTCTGTTTTTATTATAAATATGAAATAAATAAAACAGTACAAATAAAACACAAAGTTAAAGTCGTTCCAGTTTTATTATTTATAAAAGTTCTATAACACTACAAGATTAGCAAGTGGTATTACTTCTATGACTTCACAACCTTAGAAAACCAAGTCATTGTTAGGTACGAGTACATGCCCGTATTTGAACCCACGACCTCCCGAATGAGAAGCTGGGTTCTAAGCTTAATTTTACATTAAGACATGCCATATAATCTTAAGTTCATTTTTAACTGTAAGTTATTTGTACATTTGATACCAATTTTAAAAACCTATATAGAGGCTAAAAATTCCACCCATACCGGGATTCGAACCCGCGACCTCTGGCTATCCATGCCAGCGCTCTTTCCAACTGAGCTAATGGGCGACACACCGGCATCAGTGAAATTTCGAAACTCTTTACAATATTCTCTGTACAGGCAGCGACATCTGGCTGAAGTATTTTGCATCACTTGCATCATTGATACCAATTTACAAAATTAACTCAATATCTCATTATTTTCGTAGTCCCTGACACTAAAATAAAATAATAACTTGTCTTCTTATTTTTACTAATATTTTTTATAGTTTGGGTGGTGAATAAAGCTTCGGGCTGTATATGTAAGATTTAACAAAGAGTGTGCAAGTGACTTTGCATAAAATTCAGGGTTGCATCTAGAATGCGCAATTTCTGAGACACTCAGATACTGCGCAGTCTACGAACTTTTTGTCAGATTTTTTTATTCATAATATAAGTATTTATATATTAATTTTATCAATTACGCACTATGTGGAGTGCGTAAAGTGCGGTCTACCGACGTCCTACATAGTAAAATGTTCATTCTATCTAACACATAATATGTCTTTAATCATTATCTAAGGTCTGTAATCCAGTACAAATTTAAAAACCTATTTAGAGGCTAAAAATTTCACCCATGCCGAGATTCGAACCCGCGACCTCTGGCTATCCGTGCCAGCGCTCTACCAATTGAGCCAATGGGCGACTCACCGGCATCAGTGAAATTTCGAACCTCTTTACACTATTCTCTGTATTACGTACAGGCAGCGACATCTGGCTTAAGCAAATTGCATCACTTACAGCCCCGACTACCTACTTTGCAGTTAGGTTTTACATCGGAACGATATCACTGTGCCCACATGATTATACTATTTTTATTTTTAATGCACTAACCCGTGCTAAGGACAAATTTAAAAACCTATTTAGAAATAACATAATATTTTAGGCTCTAAATAGGTTTTTAAATTTGTCCTGCCATATCTAATAGATGTGTTTTCGGAATCACGCATTTTTGAGTTAAGTCTGTAGGTTGTAGGAAGCGCTCGTGGTGAAACTGAGTGATTGGCATTAATCACTTGAGTTAAGCAACAACAGCCGCGGTGAGGTGCTGGATGGATGACCATCCCATGACTACCGCTAGTGGCATTTTTTTGGAGCGCTTCCGTCCTTCGCAAGGCACGTTATGCAGTTGGTGCCGGCTGTCATGTAATGGCAGTCGTTAACGCATATCAGAGGCCTTATCCCAGATCCTTGTAAGGCCCGCCACTGTCTTACGATTCTCCACCAACCCGGACTTAGCCCCAGTCGTGAACTAACCTAACCTAACCTTCCTGCGTGCACGGGCACGGCGGTATACATGAGTATTTCCCTCCTCCTCCGTAAAAAATAACCTTCCTGCGACGAGGAAGAAGCAGGAAGAGACCCTTGCCCCAGAAGTGGGGACATACAAAGAGTTGATATCATATCATATCTATCGTTATTCTAGACTTTTAGTCCGGATCTACTTACGGGTGTTGTTATATCGGAAAAGTCCGACCAGGTTTCGCTCCGAACTCTGCGTGTTGTGCTTACGAAAGTTTTAGTTCAAAAATATCGTTATTCTTATACCTTGTACATTTGACTTTGAAGCGATCAAATAGCTGCAAGAAACCGCACACACGGGGAACCCACTACACTATGTAGGTAGGCAAAGGTAGTTAGGCAGCTGTGTTCCGGCGTTGTAGCACCTGTTGACCCATATTTCCGCGGAACCAGTGTTGGTAGTGCCAAAACGTCTACTACGTAGTATCTACATTACTCATACCTATCTAACTTGAATAAAAATTCACTTTTAAAATAAGCCGCCAAAATGCAATTTCGAGCAATATGGCGTAGCACAGGAATTAGTGACGTCATTGGTTATCGAACGGATCGGATCGCTATGTTTACTGACCTGTGTAGTCATTTTATATTCGACCAATCCTGGCCGTTATCGATTATAAAGTTTGTGTTTTTTTTTCGTAAATGGTATTTTTTTTATTGTTAAAATGCCTTAAATCGGTTTTTATGTTCATAATTGATACAAATGTAAATAATGAATACTTTTTTTCACACTGTTAAATCGATATCGATATCAACCCTTGTATGTCCCCACTGCTGAGGCATGAGTCTCTACCTGCATCGCAGGAAGTTTAGGCCGTACTCCACTATGGGGGCCAAGTCCGGGTTGGTGGAGGATTGTAAGACAGTGGCGGGCTTTACTGTCAGAAGTTATCAAGCCGCCCATAAGGTCTTTGACATGGCTTAACGACTGCCATTATATGACAGCAGGCACAAACGGCGTAACTTTCGCGAAGCACGGAAGCGCTCGGAAGAAATGCAACTAGCGGTAGTCAAGGGACGGTCACCCATCCAGCATCGCGGCTGCTGTTGCTTCACTCAAATGATTGATTCCAATCACTCGGTTCAACAAGGCCACGAGCGCTTCACCTTAACTGTCAAATAACCTATTGTAATTTTTCTTCGGGTTGTACAATAGAGTGTGCTCTATCCTATCTATATCTATTCTATAAACTGGCTTATCGTTATCAACCCTTGTATGTCCCCACTGCTGAGGCATGAGTCTCTACCTGCATCGCAGGAAGGTTAGGTCATACTCCACCATGGGGGCCAAGTCCGGGTTGGTGGAGGATTGTAAGACCGTGGCGGGCCTTACTGTAAGAAGTTCTCAAGCCGCCGTTAAGGCCTCTGACATCTCTTAGCGACTGCCATTACACCACAGCCGGCACCAACGGCTTAAAGTGCCTTGCGAAGCACGGAAGCGCTCGGAAGAAATGCCGCTAGCGGTAGTCACGGGACGGTCATTCATCCAGCACCTAACCGCGGCTGCTGTTGCTTCACTCAAATGATTGATTCCAATCACTCGGTTCAACAAGGCCACCAGCGCTTCTATGCATAAACTGGCTAACCTTCACTAAACTTCACAGCAATCGCAGCGGTGTCTGCAAGACAAAGCTACTCCAGGACACGCCGCTGCTGTCGCTAGTATGCGCGCTGCTCGTCATAGACGCCATGATTGTGACGCTCTGGGCCACGATTGACCCTATGGAGCGCCAGCTGAAGAACCTCACGGTGGAAATGAGTCCAGAAGACCGCAGCGTGGTCTACCAGCCACAGGTGGGTTTATTTGCTTTTTCTTCCCGTTTTAGCCTTTTGAAACAGAAAGTTAAATTCTCATTAGGTTGAAATGCTATACATTGTAGAATTATTTACTGTTACAATTAAAGATTAAATAATAAATCCCACAGTGTATAATTAACCCTTCTTATGTATTTGAGGAAATAGAGATAGAGATAAAAAGACAGTTTTAAGGAACATCATGTTCTTCCCAATCAAAAATTTTTATTGAGCAGAACAAAACTTAACAATATATTATACTAGCTGAACCAGCGAACTTCGTAACGCCTTAATTTTTTTTCTTTTTCTATCTGTAAGAACCATCCTCGTACTTCAAGGAATATTCTAAAAAAAGAATTAGCAAAATCGGTTCAGCTGCTCTCGAGATTTGCGCTTACCAACACATTCAGCGATTCGTTTTCATATTATAGATATAGAAGATAGATAAAGTAACTCCACCCTAACCACAAAGTAACCTAACTGAAGCCCAAACTAAATTAAATTGTATCCATCAGGCCTTCAAAGGATTTCAACTTTCTCCAAATTCATCTTTTAACAAACTCAACATTTTTGGAACTCACTTTCTGCACATTCAACATTCAACAACTTTTTCAATTCAACGTGCTGCAAGTTCAACTTTTGACAAACTTAAAGAACTTTCTGTACCGAAATGTTTTGTTGGAAATCCCTTTCTAGTCCAGTTCTAGGTTAGGGAGTGATATCGACTCACGATTATTAGTAATAGGAAACTAGTCGAGTGGTAACAAAGAACTGCCAATATCTAAGCCGGATTAAAAGATATAGATGCACTGGGGCTACAAATGAATGGAGGCTCTCTAATACTCTAACAGAATCCCAGGTTCCGCTCTGACCTGCAGAGCTTAATCATACGTCGGATGTTCAACGTTCACCTCAGACCGAGCCGAGTGCCGAGTGCCACGCGAAATCTGTAAGGCTAAGAGCCTCTACACGATCCCTCGAGACCCCAAGAGTTTACCACTTGCAGGTTTTATGCAATCGATATTGAATATTCTATTCATATTTACATTTTTATGTACAATATCTATCTATCTATCTATTCGTCCTGTGAACTCTAAACTCCTGGGCTCTTCGGAAAGAGTATACAGTGCCCGTACCATGACATTTACAGACTTGGCTTTAGTTTTTACAGCGTTGTGTCACCTTTTTGCTTTCAGGACATTAGCTTTATCGTCTCTTTTAGTAGACGAAAGCGAGTCTATGCCTGCTACGTTAGACCTAGAATTCAGAGACATAATGACAAGCAAGGGAATCTGCAATAACATTCCCAAGTAACACAATACACTCCTGTTTCTTCTTCCAGATAGAAGTGTGCAACTCCCACAACACGACGGGTTGGCTTCTAGCCCTTTACGCTTACAAGGGCCTCTTCCTGATCGTTGGAGTCTATATGGCGTGGGAGACCAGGAACGTCAAGATATCCGCCTTGAATGATTCCAAATATATCGGGATCAGCGTCTATTCCGTAGTCATTACGAGCATCAGTGTGGTGGTCATCGGTACTATGATCTCCGAGAGGGCAACGCTGGCCTATATTACTATAACTAGTCTCATATTGATCACTACCACATCGACGCTTTGCCTACTGTTCCTGCCGAAGATTATTGCCATTAGGAGTAAATGTGAGTAGCTATTGCATTGATGTCAACCACTGCTGGGCGGGGAATAAGTTAGGTGTCAGATTTTATTCTTTAAGCTAAAACTTTTGTAAGCAGTAGGTACACATTATATTTTGAATGTTGATGAAGCGAAAGAGGTTTGCAAAGATCGTGGTACGAGTAAGTGGTAAACCGTCTCTGCCTACAGGCGTGAGTTTACGTATAGATCTACGGTTGTCTTACGAATACTTATTCAGAATTGATCATCACCTCTAATGTGCTAAGTCAACCATCAATCTCATCCATCCTCAAACATTCCCAGTACGCAAGTGCAACCAAAGGCACTGTCACATTATACAACTTGCAAACGAAATTACCAAAAACCTAGTAATCTGACGAGTTTTAGGAGTCGTGTTTTTATAAATATACAACTTAAAAACACCCCTCATCGGCAGTTTAGATCTATAGAGGTTCTGTCATACCCTTTACCCACAGACTATTTAAACTACCTACCTCCGAGAAGTGTTTTTAACAAATGGTGTTGTCAAAACACTTCTCAAATACAGTTTGAACAGTCAAATACTTTGAATAAAACATTTGATTGATTTGTTTGATTGAAACGAATTTCAGGTTTTGCACAATTTTTATAATACGTTGCACCAAGGTACCTATTGTTCAACCGAATAACAACCAGTTATTATCGCAATTAAGAAAATGAATCCAGTAAAAGAAATATAATAAAATCACCCTGTCGATTTGTAACACCGTTCTGTGACTTATTTTGCAAATTAAACTTTTATATAGACGAATAGTAACGATTAACTGAAATTCTTACTTTCAGCCGAAGACGACCCCGTTATCCAAAGCATGGGCCTAAAACTGGAATGCAAGACGCGCCGATTTGTGACAGACGACACCCAAGAGCTCCACTTCAGAATAGAAATCCAAAACAAGGTACTAATAAGTGCCACTTAGTTTTGATTTTGTTGACAAGATTCTTGTTCTAGAACGACACTTGCAAGCCTGAATTTGGAGTTGACGCGAACTACCCTCAAAAGGGCAAATCGATCAATTATTAAATATTTATTGCCAATTATTTGGCAATAAATATTTTGTGTGAGTTATGAATTTCCCCTCAATAGATTGTAAAGTTTAAAAAACTGTTCATTTCACGGTGGTGCGTGTAGGTAGATAGATACTCTTAATATTCTTTATGCTACACCTGGCAAGGGAGGTAACAAAGAAAGCTCTAGATCGCATATGTACGTCCCTCGCTTGCAGCTCGGGCCGCAAACTTCTGCGATCTCGGCCTTTCTTTGTATTACCACCCTAGTTGTGTAATGTACTATTATAACATATTTGCTCGTAAAGTGGTTGTAATTACACCAATTTCAATATCGTAATGTATCTCATTACGTACTTGTGCGATAATGTAATGTAAAAGGCACGTGTTTTTTTTTAATAAAGTTTTAAGATACTCCGTCTAAAAATGAACGATACTTTTAAAAATCTTGGCAAAGAGGTTTTATGTCAAGAAAGTGTTCAATATTTTATGAATAAAATTAACTTTGGGAAATAAAATATAACAAATAAACATTTAATTCTTTAATTTAATTAATTTTGACAATAAATTACAACCATTTATCTGTAACAAAAACACAAAAATATTAATTTACTTTATTAGTAATACTGGCTGTTTTTGTACCTTTGACTAAAAAAAAGTTGATGCGCGCGCATCACTTATTTTTGGACAAGTAAAAATAAATGCGCGCGCTTTTTCTTAATTCTTTTCGATGTATTGTTTTTATTTGAAAATGTCGTCAAGTAGTGATGATAACAAAGTCAGAGTTTTATTAATTTCCTCGTAAATATGTTATAAAACGTCGTATGACATACGTGCGCTTTGAAAATTACAGCCTCTGCTTCCTTATAGCCCTCGCCGACGGCTCGGGCTAGTAATATCGCCTCGGCTGTAATTTTCAACTTACCGCACTTAATATCATAATGTACTATTATTGTACCTACACCAGAAAAAAACAAACACAAAATATTTACAACGATAGTTACAGTACTTACCTATTGCTTATATAGCAATGCTAATAAAGTGTGTATAGTCTACAACTTACTAATGTTATATGAAATTTTGGCTAACACGTGCTTGAGTTGTGCCAGAAATAATAAGTTCTGAAACATTACGTTTTACAATACTATTTTGGACGAAGTAAGAAAACTTATAGAACAAGAGTTTTTCAGTATAACCCCCCCAGAGAATAATCCTTCATCGATTGTAAACTTTACAAATCTGTTGATTTCACGGTGTTCCGTGTATGTTTACTTAATAATAAGTGAAAACAATATCTATCTTACAAGGTGTACAAAAGGGAGGTGGCAGCTCTGGACAAGGAGATCGGACGACTGGAGAGACTCTTAGCTGAGCCTTTAGAGTCTACAAGCAGTTCCACGGCTTCTATTGCACTACATCGAAGGGTAAGTTCAACGGAGTTAGTCTATTCAAAATTGGAGAAATGTTACCTTGATTTACCAGTTCTAAACTTCTCCAATACATCAAAAATAGAACTAAAAATTTTCAACTACTAACATGTTGCGAAGGCGCTTTACAACACCGTATGGCGTCATCGCAAACTGCTAAAATAACAAATTAAGTATGATTTCGGGTAAACATGACAACATTCTATGCAACTTACCCTTACAAATGCAACAACTGTTATGTTAGGACGTCATTACGTGTTAATATCCACGTGTTCATAAGTATTTTAAGTCTCGCAAAAATATGTAGCCCCCATGTGTTAAGGTCTGCGTGACATTATGAATGTTATTTCGGATAGACTTAAGCTTGACATGCGATACATGTTTCCTCTCCACTTTCGTTTGCAGACGGAACTGAACACAGTGGAAGAGGAAGGCTTGAAGCGTTCAGACGCAGACCGCCGCACTCCTAGCATCACTGGAGGCCTTCCAATGCTCTTACTCTCCGTCCTACCCCCCGTGATACCCCGAGCAAGCTGGCCGTCTGCCGAAGCATGTCGAGGCCGAAATTCAGTCAGCTTCAGCTCACAACCCAAGCTGAACTACAGGAAATCCCAACCAGCCATCGACTTCTACAACTTATGCTTAAACAAACAGGAGGAACAAAACCCAGGACTACTGAAAAGGTTGAAGAGCTTCTTCGGTAACAGGAGTAGGCCTTCGAGTAGGAAAGCGTCCACCATGTCGATAGCTGACCCCACAGGGCAGAGTATCGCCTCAGCTTTGAAGATGCACGTTGGGATGATAGCAGGGCTGGTCCCTGGTCACAGGAAACACTCGATGGTACTATCGTGTAATACGCTGAACGTGCCAAATCCAGAGCTGAAGTTACGCAGGGAATCCTACGCAAGAAGTGGTCCTATTATAAGAATAACAGACGATGAACCGTCCTGTTCGAAATACGATATGGAAAGGAGCGTGTCCTCTGGACCGCAAAAATATGTGGCGGAACCGGAGACTAGAGTTAACTTTGTGTTACCAGCCAGTCATAAACCAATCTCCCACCAAAACTCCAGCGACAAGTTTAAAGGATCACCTCGGTTCCCTCACAGAATATCACCAACAGCCACGTCGCTAACCACCCTGGATGTTAGAAGGAAAACTAGTGCGGACAGTGTTTTTAGCATAACGGGTAGAATCATTGACGAGCAAAGACGGTTCAGTCACCAGAACGTCAGCAATGAGGGTTCTAGCAAAGCTGCTTTGGAGAGTAGATGGAAGTCCACGGAAGACGCCAGGCCTGGAACCTCTGGTACGTCGAAAATGTAGACTGCAGTGTTCCAACTGAAAGACAGAGCTATCCACTAGCTAGTAGATAGTACGGAGTCCAATTTTTGTACCTTCACTTTTTCGATAGCAGATAATCGAACATTTCAGCAAAATTTTACTTCTAACGTTGACTGCATCGTTCTTAAACTGTCTCCACGTATGTATGTCGAGCTTTGATGAAAACAATCATTGATTTGTTTACCTCCCTCGTAAAGGAATCATTTTGAAAACCACACTTATGTGCCAATTTGTTGATCTTCGTGAGATTTTTCTGTTGTTTCGCATAGGTACTAAATTTTTTAATACCTATTACATTTTCTGAGGCTTTATTACTCACTAAATAATAGTAGTAATAGGTAGTAAATGTATCAGATTGAGCTCCAATAGTTATTTCAGTTTCTGCTCAAGATATTATTAGTGAAACTAATTTTAATATTGTAACAATATATCAGTATTCAAATAAGAATGTGTCCTAATATAAAAATATATTTTTGTAAATATTTGTCTATTTACATTTACGACTAGAACTTTGTCTAACTAAACTAAGGAATCAAACAAAGGGATCCTAACACCAATGAAGTAGAATTTAGAATAGATCTATTGTTTGTTTGTATTAAATCTATTTAGTAGGTACTTAGTAGAAATTATGGTTTTAATGAATCTCTTAGTTTGCCTTCCGTGGAGTCTTGTTGCATAAGGAAAGTTGAGTGAAAGAAACTTGACACCATCAATTTTACGCCTAGCCAATCAGGATGCAATTTAAAATAAAATGGCGATTTGTTCAACCAATCAGTGATGCCGTTTTTCCAACGTACGACAGCATCGTGTTTCTTTTTAATAGTACCTACTCTTATTTAGTAGAAATTATAAATTAAGTTGAATGAGCAATAAAATGTGTATTAGAAGTACCTATAAGCAATAGCTTGATGTAAAATACATTTCGTTACGTGACCCCCTAGATGTGTTCAAAGTTAATAGTCCCGAAGTGTAATTATAAAATAACTTCAATATTTATTAAAACTTTATAACTACAACGTATTATTGAAATAACGCAAACCCTCAAAAACGTTCCTCCTGAACCTGATTAAACCAATTCAAAACAGTAAGTCTTATAAAAAGTCAATTCCACTGAAACACTTTTAATCTAAAAGGGTTGTTGGAGAGCCCAGACTTGGCCCCCGTGGTGAAGTATGACTTAACCTTCCTGCGATGCAAGAAGAGACCCGTGCCCTACCAGTGGGGACATACAAGGGTTGATATCGACTCTTAAGACGGAGTTAAGCCGGCTTATAACAGGAACTTCTCTCACAAACCAGTTTTGTTTTCGTTTCCAGTCGCTACACAGTGGTAACTGCGCGGTGCTATCAAACAAGCGTGCTACAAAGTGAACATTATAAATTTTAGCAACTGTGACAACTATTTTTAAACCCTACACTCTAGAAGCTAGGATCATCAACCTAGCTAGGACTTTAGTCGATTTCCGCAAAAGATTGCAAATTGCAAGATTGCAAAACTGCCTTCTTCTTCAGGCTATATTAGTCCACTGCTGGACATAGCCCTCCCCTTATGAGCGCAAGGTTTTGCCATCATAGGGGGGTAATGCCCATAATCCCCACGCTGGGCATGCGGGTTGGGGATCGCAGTCTGGTGGAATTGTACTGCCCACCCCCCGCCCCGGTTTGACCCCTAGTCGCCTTTTACGACACCCGCCGCGGGAAGAATTTGGATTGGTGCTATTCTCTAGGCCGACACCACACAGCGTGTCAAAAAATTGCTACAAAACTGCCTTGAAGTACTACATTCTTGGACCTAGGTTATTTTGAGTAGCTAGAAAGACGACAAAGGGAAACCATTTATTTAACGCCACAAAGACATACAATGTAACATACAATGTGATTAGGTATGGACAAAACAGTTAAGGAAGAAAAACAACAATTTAAGAAGTGACGAACTAAACATCTATGCAATAATTTTACCGGTAATTTTACGGTAAAATGGCCTCGAGCTCAGTATATGCTGCGGTTTTACCCACAACCTTTTCGTAACTCACGAATCGGGACAGATTAAAATGTTACAGGTTAGCCAGAGGTCGCGGGTTCGAGTCCCGGAATGGGCGGAATTTTTAGCTTCTAAATAGGTTTTTAAAGTTGTCCTCAGCACGGGTTAGTGCAACAATAGGAATATAGTCATGTGGGTACAGCGACATCATTCCTATGGTAAAACCTAACCGCAAAGTAGGTACTCGGGGCTGCAAGTAATGCAAATTTCTTTAGCCAGATGTCGCTGCCTGTAAATAATACTAATATACAATAATACTGTAAATAATAATAATAAGAATATTGTAGAGGTTCGAAGTTTCGCTGATGCCGGCACTTGCCCATTAGCTCAGTTGGGAGAGCGCTGGTACGGTTAGCCAGAGGTCGCGGGTTCGAGTCCCGACATGCGCGGAATTATTAGGCTCTAAATAGGTTTTTAAAATTTTACTCAGCGAGTGCAACAAAAAGAATTTAATCGGACTAAAATTATCAACTACTGTATTCACTATATTTATTAAGATTTATGGTGTAATTTTTTTCATCGACGCGTTATAAAAGACCAGGATTTTTAGTTCGACTTTTCGACTTTTTATAAATAAGACAGTTAAAGGTTTAAAATATATATATTTTGTATACTTATAAACCTTGTCAAGTTTTTAAGTATATAGGTAATTACATTGAAAAAGAAATAGAGTTTCTTTAATCTTTTATTTGTATTTTTAGCACATTAGAAGGTATAGAATAATTATACAACTGAAACTTGCAGTGTCGATCAAATGTACCTACCTAATACGGTCTTCAGAGTTTTTCGTTATTTCAATAATGCGTGGTATGAGATGAATTGCTGGCTCTCAGGTGGTGTGAAATACAATATGTGAAATACAAATACATTTCGAAATTATGGTATTTCTTTCCTAGTTTACCAAATAATATATAGGTATGTTACAGTCAAAAATCTTCGACGGTCAAAACTAATTTTGACTGCTAAAATCAGTCATAAGTACTTTTGTCCAAAGCAGAGGTCAGTTATATTTTAAATATCAAATGGTAAAAACAACTAAAATGATGCATCACTCAATCTGCGACAACAAAAATATATGAGCGACGAAGCGCGTAGCGTGAAGGAGCGTGTTAGGTTGAACACGTAAGACCGAAAACCAACTCGACATTGTTGGATACATCTTCGAATCTTACTTTATTTTTCGGAATTTTGATTTTAGCAATAAAAAGTAGTTTTGACCGTTTAAGAGTTTTGACTGTAACAATATAAATAAATTAATATTACCTTTCACACAACACAACTTGGCCGGCTCCCAAACTAGGATTCCCTGTACCGCGATAAACCAGCGGCTCAATCCTGTTAGTGCATTATAGTATGAAAGATAGGTATACCGGGTTTGCGCATACTTGGCTTAAATATTAAACAAACATCACTCGACAGCAAAACATGATTTCCGGGAGCATCACCAAAGAGTATTATAACCACTACGTTTTAAGAGACGGGACCTCCTTACATGCTTTTGTAATGAGTTTAACCCCGTTAGCAATACCAACCAATATAGCAAAAAAGCAATGTCAAAAGTGCTACCAACATAACAACTTGTCTGTGCAATAGGAACGTCCACTTACATTACTACATTTGTCGATATCGATAAATTATCATCCAGGGGCTTCGCAGTTAGCCTAATAAAATTAATAAATATCAATGTTTTCAATAAAACGACAAATGAAATTAGTATTTTATTATTTATTATCAAATCACAATTATTGTGGTCAATGTCTATTGAATTTATTTCAGCAGCTATTTGGTTTTTCTTTAGAGGTGTCCAATCTGAGCGAACTTCATCAATCGGTGGTTTGGATTCAGGTGCTGAAATCGTAAAAATAAGTTAAGTTGAGTCGTTTTTGATTATTAATTGTTGGTAAACTATACTAATTACCGTGATAGTTCTGATAAATATGCTGAGATTCCAGGCCACAATAATTGTGGTCAAACCCTACTGGACCAATAGCAACAGCTGATATTTTGGCTGCTGTACAAGGTGCTGACAATGATAACACTTTGTAATTTATCAAAGTAAACAAACACTAGTAACAAAAAAAACTTCGCCAACTAATAGGTTTTTGTATAGCTGAATCTGAAAATAAACAATTGCAAGAATAGTCCGAAGAACAATAAATAGTTTGTTCCTGTTTACCACATAACTGCATAATTGACTATGTAACTATCAAATACATTTTTATAAAAAAAAATTAAGTTAAATTAGTAAAAAAAATATTTTTGTAATTCCAATCACTTACCAGTTTCAAGTTCTCAAGATATTCAAACTCAAGTGATGCGACGTGGCTACGTGGTAAGGAAACTCAGCTAGGAAGTAATCAGGAAGAGGAGGTATAAGTAGAGAAGGTACAGCCCTGTAAAAAAATGTTTATCTAAGTGATGTAATTTATGTATTAAGACGTAATAATAATATTGCGTTCTAAATGACGGAGCAAAATACATTCAAATGTTCGACGTTGTCTGCGCCATCAGCCTATTTCGAATTTGCCACCATAATGGTCTATGGCCATCCGTCGCTACGTCACCGGATTTTTGCGAACCCCGACACTCTTTTGATTTTATCATTTTATTTTATTCTACTTTTTAAACGAATTAACTGTAGTTTTCCTAATTAAAAAAAGAAGTTTTGTGTACGAAGACTACGAGGTTTTCTTTGTCTCGAAAAGACCCAATATAATTGAGAAGACTTCCAGTGGCCCGCGTGGCCATAATTTGGCGACCGTGACAGGACACCGCTAAACATTCGACGGTTGTCCCTAAATCGACTTCTCCGAGTACCTGAGTCTCACCGGATCAGCCCGATCAACCGATCCGCCCAGATCCAGCCTTCGGAACTCAGCAACCATCGCTAGTTGCAACAGACACTACTGCCTCTTCCTGGTCCAGCCGACGTAGCAACCAGCAAGCCATCCTCGGCAGCCCAAGTCCCAAGAAGCTTAAGAGTTGAAGACACCGCCCTCGCCGTTGGTCAGCAATCCGCACCGCAGCCAGGCCAAAAGCTAAGGGCGAGATAAATAGTCGTTGCTTAGCCCAAGTCCGTGCTCAAGCTTCCCTAAGCATTACTTCAGGCTAACTTAGCTAAGTATCAAAGTAGACGTTTGCTTAGCTAAGCATGTTTTTAGGCCAATGCTAAGAATTAGTCCGGGTTTCGCGACTAAAAGAGTGCTAAAGTACTGTCTATGATAGACAAATCGATTCTTAAGCAAGTGCTTTCGCTAAGACTCGTTCTTAGAAGCGACTATTTATCTCGCCCTAAGTGTCCTATCTTTTTTTCCACTCTTGCTTCCTAAGTTCCATTCCAGAAAGTCCTACATCCTTTCAGCCTAGCTTACATGTGTGAAAAGAGCTGTGCTATCTTTAGTGCTTTAGATAAATCAAAGGCAAAGTGCGAAGTGTCACCCTACAGAATAGATTACGCTATATTTTTGCGCATCCGTAATCATCTGAGCTCACAGCCTATCTATACAACCTAAGTGTCAATCTCACAGCTGACGCTCCAGCTAACTACTTACAACTGTACAAACCTTATTTAGTAGCCTATTACGCTTCATCCGAATAAATCCATCTCATAGTTGACGCAATCATAAGCAAACACTGTTTCCCTAAGTCTACACTTTCACTCAGCTATATATTCCGCTACGATTAATTTATTTCCCATAATTTCTACGCGTTTCGACGCCTATTATCACAAGTTTTGGTAGAAGTTACTATTTTGTTTGGTAAAAGTCTTTCTTGGCCGACTATTTCAGAGTGACGAGTGACGTGCAGCCGCTCCATCCGAGCGCCTCGCCACAGTGAGACCGGTTCCTGGCTGCTGCCTGCAGCGGACGCCTGGTAACAGTATCGCATATCGGGGAGAGGAGCGTAAGCAAGCCTATTTGTTATTATTATCAGAGCGCTAACCTAATCAGCTGTGCATTGTTACAATGGCCGAGCCGCCTTTAAAGGAACTTACGACCAAGCGCAGTTCAATTAAAGGACGCATAACAAAATTTAAAAATTATTTAGACCTTCTATCGGGAATTGCGAAATTAAACTCCATTCAAGTTGGCGAATTAAATATTAAGCTAGCGCGCATAGAATCTTTATTTTCAGAATTCGAATCGGTGCAAGGTCGGATAGAGATTTTAAATGCTACAAGCTTAGATATAGAATTAATCGAACGCGAAAATATTGAGCAGGATTTGACAATTTGCATCGCAACTGCGCAGGATATTGCCAAGAAATACAATTCCACTAGCAATTTAGAGCGGGCCGATAGTCATTGTAGCAGTCCTCATCGTTGTTCTGATTCTCAAAATGTCAGTTTTAAATTGCCCCAAATTCAAGTACCGAAGTTTGATGGCTCGTTTTTCCGCTGGCTCGAATTTCGAGATATGTTTGTCTCGCTAATTCACGAAAATGATCGCATTCGGCCCATTCATAAGTTTCATTACTTAAGCTCTTATCTAGAGGGTGATGCCTCTCGTGTAATTAGCAACTTAGAAATGTCCGATGCTAATTACACCAAAGCATGGAGCTTGCTGTGCGAGCGCTTTGATAACAAGAGGCAGCTTATAAACAACCACCTTAATTCGCTATTTGATATTGAGCCAATCGCCCGGGAATCGGAAAAATCATTAAGGATGTTAATTGACCATGTAGGTAAAAACTTACGTGCACTGTCCAGCTTGGGGCAGCCCACAGACCAGTGGGACACCCTCATAATCCATATGGTTTCTTCCAAACTGGACACTCACACAAGTCTGAAGTGGGAGGAGCAACGTAATTCGCTTCCAGAAATGCCTACTCTTGAACAATTTAATAGGTTCATTAAGGATCGAGCGGACGTCCTAGAAGCTTGCAACAACAACAAAGTTGATAGGCACAAACGCCAACCTAGCATTTCCCATTCTGTTTCTTCCCACAGGCATGAAAAGACCCATTCCAAGTCACAAACTTACACTGCACAGGTTGTCAACAACACTGACTCGGACGCACACACACACAGTAGCACTGCCCGATTTTCTGGATGCAACGTCTGCAAGGGATCGCATCGTAATTACGACTGTCCTATATTTTTATCAAAGACACCCGAGCAGCGAATTCAGGAATGCGCAAAATTAAAGTTGTGCTTAAATTGTTTACGGCCTGGCCATAACCGATTTACTTGTCGAATGGGACCTTGCCGCGTGTGCAAGAAACGTCACAACAGCCTGTGCCATAAGGTCGTTTCTTCTTTGCCCGATCACTCCGGCCCATCATCGCCATCCACACAAACAGACTTAACTGTTAATTTTAGTAGTGAGCCTACAAATCAAGTTTATTTAGCCACTTCAATGATTAAAATAATTAATCCCACGACACAAAGGTGTGAAACAATTCGCGCGCTCTTAGACTGCGGCAGCCAGACAAGTTTCATCTCTCAGTCCGTGCAACAAAGACTAGGGCTCGATTGTTTACCTATTGACCCAGTGAAGGTTGTAGGTATAGGAAACACGGCCTGCAGCCCGATAACAGAGCGTTGCGTAATGCAAATAAAATCATTACATAGTGATTTCAATGTCACGCTAACATGTTGTGTATTGCCGGAGCTTACAGGACAGCTTCCTAGGTCTTTTATTGGGCTACACAACTTCAATATTCCATGCGATATACAACTGGCCGATCCACTTTTTAACAAGCCGTCCCCCATTGAATTATTAATAGGCGCAGACCTATTCTGGGACGTAATCGGCAACAGACAAGTTTCATTGGGCGCAAATAAACCATTTTTGCGTAGTTCACAATTTGGCTGGGTGGTTACCGGTCCTATTGATTTAAATAATTGTGAACCTAAGGATTTACAATGTAACTTTTCTTCAAGTTTTTGGCCTTCGTCAGGTGACAGTATTGACCAACAAATCTCACGCTTTTGGGAGTTGGACGAACTACCTAAAAGACAATTATTGAGTGAGAGCGAGGCGGCATGTGTCAAGCACTTTGATCAATATACTGCTCGTCTATCTGATGGTCGATTTTGTGTCAAACTGCCACTCAAGGATTCACCATAGGCGATTCATATAAGCTAGCCAAGAAGCGATTTTTAGGATTAGAAAGGCGCTTTAGAAAGCAACCACAATTAAAACAGGCTTATTCCGATTTCATCAGGAATACCAAGATTTGGGGCACTGTTCCGAGTCTGCCGTAAGCACACCGGATCCCAATTATTTTCTATGCCACCATCCAGTATTCCGAGCCAACAGTGAATCAACAAAGATTCGTGTTGTTTTCGATGGGTCAGCCTCCACCACATCCGGCGTTTCTATCAATGACCTCCAGTTGATAGGCCCAAACATTCAGGACTCCATTTTCGCCATCCTTCTGAGATTTCGGCAATACAAATATGTATTGACTGGTGATGTAGCCAAGATGTATCGCCAAGTTGTATGCCATGAAGATGATCGAAATCTTCAACTCATCCTATGGCGAGAGGACGAGTCCTTGCCTATCAAAACACTGAGACTCAATACTGTCACTTATGGATTTTCAAGTGCCAGTTATTTGAGTACCAGGTGCTTATGGCAACTAGGAGAAGAATGCTCGGATGAGCTGACAAAGACCATCATTCAGCACGACTTTCTTGTTGACGATTTGTTGACTGGAAGTGATTCCGAAGAACAACTGATTGAAATTATGGAATCGGTAACTAAAGCGTTAAGCCTAGGCTGTTTTCAACTTCGTAAATTCAGATCCAACTTGCCTTCCATTTTTAAATCAACAAACCTGAATTTAGAAGACAATTTAAGTTTGAGCGATTCCAATAACACTCTCGGTTTAGGTTGGAATCCCGCTAGCGATGATTTAAAATTTTCCGTCAGCCTCTCTGATAAAGAGACCCCAATGGTCACAAAAAGGTCAATCCTTTCAAACTCTTTAAAAATATTTGACCCATTAGGGCTTCTAAGTCCCTGTACAGTCGTACCTAAAATGCTCATGCAACAGCTGTGGATGCAAAAACTTGATTGGGACGACCCTGTACCTAGTGAATTAATGAAAAAATGGGAAAAATATAATTCTAATGTCCATTATATTTCATCAATTTCAGTTCCCAGGCATTCAGTCTGTGATTCACCCACTTCAATTGAGCTTCACTCATTCAGTGACGCATCGATGTCAGCCTATGGAGCATGCGTGTACCTTCGCTCCACTGACATTCATGGGGTGATCACGACCAAGTTACTTTGTGCGAAATCTAAAGTAGCGCCTATTAAGGCTACCACTATTCCGCGACTCGAGCTTTGTGGTGCACTATTGGCTGCACGTTTAAGTAAAGCTGTTACCGAATCACTACGTTTGAAGATCAACCACCACATTTATTGGTGCGATTCCACCGTGGTGTTAGGATGGTTACGCAAACCAACAAGCAAATTAAAAACTTTTGTGGCCAACAGAGTCGCTGAAATCCTTGATATCACTGACAAAGGTTCATGGCGTCATGTGCCAACTCAACACAATCCCGCTGACTTAATTTCGAGAGGTATTGAGCCCAGCGAAATTCCTAATTTGAATGTATGGTGGTCAGGACCAAGTTTTTTACAAAAGGACGAAACAGAGTGGCCTACATCGCAATTTCCAACTGAGGGGGAATTACCGGAAATAAAATCACACACAGTCAGCGTATCAGAGCCTCTGTTAAAATTCGAAAACGCATCAAACTACACTAGACTTTTACGTGGCTTTGCCTACATTTTACGCTATATTCACAATCACAAACATCCAAATACTAAATATACAGGGAGCTTATCACTAGACGAATTAAATTATGCATATTTACAACTTATAAAACTATCACAAAATGAGTCGTACGAAAAAGAAATGAAATTATTAAAAAAATCTAAACAACTCAACAAAACAAGCAATCTTCTGCCTCTAGATCCATTTATAGACGGGCAAGGAATTTTAAGAGTTGGTGGTAGAATAAATTTATCCAATTATGATTCCGAAAAAAGGAATCCTATCATCATCGACTCCAAACATCATCTAGCCAAATTAATTTTCCGTCACGAACACATTAAACAAATGCATGCGGGACCCCAATTGCTACTCTATTCAATTCGGCAATATTTATGGCCATAGGAGGTCGTGAACTTGCAAGGCGCATCTATAAAAATTGCTTCACATGCAGGCGTCTGCAAGGTCACACGCTCACACCCAAGATGGGCAACTTGCCCTCCCAGCGCATTACGCCAGACTTCCCATTTCAGACAGTAGGCATGGATTTTGCTGGACCATTTTCAATTTTGGATAGAAAGGGCCGAGGTGCTAAAACCTCCAAATGTTATTTGTGTTTGTTTATTTGTTTTCGCACGAAATGTGTTCATCTAGAAGCGGTTAGTGAATTGTCAAAAGATGCTTTCATTTTGTCACTGCGCAGGTTCATTGCGCGCAGAGGCAAACCATTAGAAATATTTTCAGACAACGGGCGTAACTTCGTTGCAGCTGCCAAGGAGATAGAATATTTTATTAAAACCCACTCTAGCGCTCTAACCGACTTTGCAGCCAATGAAAAAATAAAATTCAACTTCATACCGGCTTACGCTCCTCACTTTGGCGGACTGTGGGAATCAGCTGGGATCCGGTCCGCTAAATTTCATATTAAAAGGTGTATGGGAAATACCAATTTAACTTTTGAAGAGCTTTCCACACTATTTACACAGGTTGAGGCTATCCTCAATAGTCGTCCCCTGTGCCCATTGTCTCCTAGTCCATCCAACCAAGATTTCCTATCTGGAGCGGTTTGTGTGCCCTTGCTACTTAGGGGTTTAGTTTTTCTACCTAGACTTTGAATTTTCTGGGTTTTAAAAATAATACGACCACTTGCGGGATGAAAAATATTGCGATTGTAATACGTGTCACAAAATTCGAGGAGAGAGGGTTTGGGAACAAAATGGAGCCAATCACACGCGAGATCACGTCACTTATGCGGATATCTATTGGTCGACGATGCCGTGATAAAATTGGTGGTTCATTGCGATGCTGATAGATGGCGCCTAGATTGACAATGGTCTATTCCACAATGCTCCAACATGCCCCCGGCCTTGGAAGTAGTGCTTTCAACGTCTTTATTGCAACGTAGTCTTCTCTGGCTCCACTAGTGGGCATATCTTTGCGTACACTCGCCTCGTAATGCCTGTAGGTGTCTGGATGTCAGCAACTCGTGAAATTCCGTCCTTGCCGGGTATAGTGCAGATGATTCGTCCCAACTGCCACTTGAGAGGAGGGAGATTATCGTGCTTGATTAGAACCAGGGTGTTTGGTTTGAGCTCCGACGTATTCTCTCTCCATTTGGCGCGCGTCTGCAGCTCCGAAACGTATTCATTGGCCCAGCGTGACCAGAAATGCTGGCGTATCTGCTCTATATGCTGGTAACGGGACAAGCGATGCGTAGGCGTATGCACCAAATTGTCACACGCAGGGGCAGTTATTGGCCGGCCGATGAGAAAGTGAGCTGGACTTAGCGGTAGAAAATCACGGGAATCTGAGGAAAGAGGGGTCAAAGGTCGGGAGTTTAGGACGGCTTCTACTTGCGCTAACACCGTGCCAAACTCTTCGAAGGTAAGGTGCGCGTTACCTACCACCCTGCGTAGGTGGTACTTACACGATTTAACCCCTGCTTCCCACAAGCCACCAAAATGAGGAGAGTACGGCGGAATAAAGCGAAATTTTATATTTTGACTATGAGCAAACTCCATTATTTCCGGACTACACTTGGATAAGAAATCTGCGAATTCGTTCATTAACCCAACGAAATTCCTGCCATTATCCGAGAACAGTTCTATGGGTTTGCCACGACGAGAAATGAAGCGCTTTAACGCCAAACAATAAGCGTCCGAGGAGAGGTCACTAACGAGCTCTAAATGTACAGCGCGCGTTACATAACATATAAATATACAAATATAGCCCTTAACGGTTCTAGCACCCCGACCCTTGCGGTTGAGAACGAGCACTGGCCCAGCGTAATCTACGCCACTGCGAAGGAACGGAAAACTGGGAGTAATACTCCCAGAACAATCTGAGTTGCGTATCTAACGATTGTGTGAAATTGCACTGGATTGGCCCATCGTTGCGCGTTTTATAATTGATGGGACCCGAAATAATCCAGCCCAATTTCGTGTTTTGTAAAAAGGGCCCGTTGGGTAGCCTCATTTTACCTTCAGTGAGAAGATCCCAAAACATATCGGCCCCTATCAAGAGGTCGATATATTTTGACTCGAGAAAATGCGGATCAGCCAGCTGAATGTTGTCTGGAATACAGAACAATGCGCGTGATTCACAAACAGCTGGCAGCGGTGACGTAATGTGCGGCAATACGAAACACCGTAAGGAAGAAGTGTAGGTATTAAAGCGCGATTTTATTTCGATATCACAGATTTGCGTACATTGTGTTATCGAGTTACCTACACCGCAAATTTCATGAGTGGACTGTATAGTTTGCGCATCTAATTTGTCGCATAGTTTTTTTGCAATGAAACACCGTTGGCTTCCATTGTCTAAAAGAGCACGCGCGGTATGAAAATTGCCATGCTTATCTATTATCTCGACCATTGCAGTGGACAGTAAGATCGATCCGCTTTTATAGTGTGCGCTTTGTGATTGTGTGTGTGCTTGATTGACATGGATGGATGTATTTTTCTTATCGCTACTTGAAGGGACCGAGGTGGGAGCTGCCGCCACCGCCGGCGAGTTGTTTCCCGCTGCAGCCAAAACCAGTTCCTTATTAGCGATCGACGAGTGCATAGAAAGGGAATGATTTGCTATTTCGTCGCTATGAAGGAGTGAATTGTGTCTTTTATCGCATTTTCTGCATGGCCCAAATCGACAGTTAGGCAATGAGTGACCCGCGCGTAAACAATTAGTGCATAGCTTATTATCGTTGACAAGCTTAAGCCTCGACTGCAAGTTTAAATCTAGGAATCTTTGGCAGGCATACAGTGAGTGATTCGCATTGCACAGCAAACAACCTTTCCTTGGTCGGGCCTGACTATTGTCTTGCGGTTTATTCGTAGAAACGTTACAGTGTGAAGACGTATGATTATTTTTGTGTGACGTCTGTTTATTTTCTTTGGCGTGAGACACTATCAACGTTTCTAACATGTCGGCCCTATCTTTGAGAAAGGAAATAATGTCGGACACCTTTAGGGATGTTTTTGAGTCAGTGCTAGATAACAGAGTGCCCTTAAATTGCTCCCATTCGCGCTCAGTGGTCTTATCCAATTTCGACACAATAATGAATATAATTAAAGTGTCCCAGGAGTCCGTGGGCTCACCAAGGATCTTCAATGCGCGAAGGTTTTTCAAAAGTGTGTCGATGAGCTTTCGAATCAAACTAGGCGACTCTTTAGCCAGAAGAGGGAGATTAAATAACGCCCTAACATGATTGTGCACCAACAGGCGGCTATTGTTATAACGATTCAACAACAATTCCCATGCAATCGAGTAATTATTGGCTGAAAATTCCAATGACTCAATGACTAACTCGGCACTACCCCTTAGTGAAGATTTTAGGTAGTGGAACTTTTCTATATTGCTGATCTCCGTGGAATTATGAACAAGTGAGAGAAAAGTGTCCCTAAACTCCAGCCAGTGCTCGTACGACCCGTCAAAGGAAGGCATGGAGATTATAGGCAACTTGACGGACTGTAACTTAGTGCGTGTGTTAGAGTCTTTAGTGGCCTCAGCTGTGCCGGCAAGCATGAACTGGGCTTTAGTGACAGCTTGGTAATAAGCATCCTCAAACGATTCTCGGTAAGTAGCTTGTTCATCTAAATCACAGTCGCGGATACTCTCTTCTATGCTAGATTGAATCTCGTTAAATTCTTTGAACAAATCTGCGATTCCTTGCGTGCGTAACTTTATGTCGATACAATTTTGAGCAGTTAAATCGCCCTTATAGGACTGTAAATGAGTACAAAATTTAGTTAATCGGCCCTTTACAATGCCACGTTTTCTTATAAGATCACGAATTAACTTTTCTACTCTTGCATCGTCTGAATATCTAGCGGGCGACTTATCGCGGCTTGAGTATGAAGCTACGGCTATTGTATCCGTACTCATTTTGGTGGCAAGTAAGAAGTGGAGTACTCACGTGCAAGCAGCAGGCTACGAGGGTGGCAGGTACTAGCGACGGCACCATGCGACTTGTAGGCCGGTTACACAGAAATCCAGTTGCGCGTATTTACTGAAACCACGTTCATAAGCACGGTATTAGACAAGAGAAGAGGAGAGGGTTGGGAAAGGAATGGATGGTTGATCCTACCGAAAGTCAATAGATGCTCGACTTCGCGTCTTCCACCAGTCCTGGTCCTCAACGATAAAGCGTAGTTTCCTCTTCACGGGTCTCCAGGTATCGTATTATCCCAAGGTATTGCGTTTCCAGAAGCTCCAAGTAGGTAGGTACGGACAGATAGCGTGGTCCGTGATCCAAAGGTCGCTGAATTGCGGGAACTATTTGTAGAATCCGGGTGCGGAGGTCCACATGGAGCGGTTTGTGTGCCCTTGCTACTTAGGGGTTTAGTTTTTCTACCTAGACTTTGAATTTTCTGGGTTTTAAAAATAATACGACCACTTGCGGGATGAAAAATATTGCGATTGTAATACGTGTCACAAAATTCGAGGAGAGAGGGTTTGGGAACAAAATGGAGCCAATCACACGCGAGATCACGTCACTTATGCGGATATCTATTGGTCGACGATGCCGTGATAAAATTGGTGGTTCATTGCGATGCTGATAGATGGCGCCTAGATTGACAATGGTCTATTCCACAATGCTCCAACACTATCTCTATCCCCAGGGCACTTCCTTATTGGCCGGCCGCTAACGTCGCTGCCGTCGCCTTCCTTGCTGGATGCCAACCCTAACTCGCTTCGTCGCTTCAAAAGGCTCGAACAGATTCGCCAACATTTCTGGTCTCGTTGGCAGAAAGAATATATAAGCGAACTGCAACAACGTTCCAAATGGCGAACCAGTCACGCTAAGCTCAAGATCGGGGACCTTGTGCTTATACAGGAAGACAACACTTCACCTCTGAACTGGCGACTGGGGCGAGTCGCGTCCCTATTTCCTGGAGCTGATGGCCTATCGAGAGTTGCGGACATCGATACCGTGAGAGGTCGCATCCGAAGGTCGTTCACGCGTATTTGCCCTCTCCCAACCGCTGAAGAACAAGAGACTTGAAGACTCGGGTCTTCAAGGAGGGGGAATTTTATGTCTGCGCCATCAGCCTATTTCGAATTTGCCACCATAATGGTCTATGGCCATCCGTCGCTACGTCACCGGATTTTTGCGAACCCCGACACTCTTTTGATTTTATCATTTTATTTTATTCTACTTTTTAAACGAATTTACTGTAGTTTTCCTAATTAAAAAAAGAAGTTTTGTGTACGAAGACTACGAGGTTTTCTTTGTCTCGAAAAGACCCAATATAATTGAGAAGACTTCCAGTGGCCCGCGTGGCCAGACGTAAAGCAAGGCGTATTTTGTTTTTTAATTACATAATTATTCATGAAATGTAGTGAGTGTTACATTATAACACAACTCACCATTTCTTTAATCGGCTTCCTTTTTTTGTTAAAATTTTTCGGCCGAAAATGATCTCCACAAACATTTACGTTAGTGGAGTTTTTCGATGGGGATATACGCACGATCTTCCACAATTTTCAAAAAATACTACATTCAATGCAGCCACTAATAGTGCATCGTTGAAACATTGTTATGGCTTACAGCAATTCACCCGTCGTACACTGAGTAGTAATTTTGACCAAGGTACTTATCAGATATTTTTTTATCGATATTGAATATGTGTATGGCACATCACTATGACATTGAAACAACTTAATATTTTTCTCATAATATATTAATTACGTTATTTAACATAATTTATGATCGTGCTCTTGTGCAAGATGACAAAAACTGTAGCCAGAAATACTTACCGGTCTTCATCCCTAGGAAATTTACTCATAAACTTTCTTTTGGTAGCCTTTGACCGGCTGCATCTTATTTTACAAATGGCACAAGTTCGACACCATCCGATCAGTGCCATTATTAAAAGAAAATCACTAAACACTGTACAACAAGATACACACAGCTAGATATTGAAAAAAACTTAAAACACAAAAATTTTAAACTAGAAAACTTTGTAGACTTTTAGTCCGGATTTACGGGTGTTGTTATATTATCGGAAAAGTCCGACCAGGTTTCGCTCCGATTCGCATCGCAGAGCTTAATCATGGTGAGCAGAGACGGAGCTCGCGTCGTCGGTTGCTTGTCTCACACTACTACGGGCAAGCGCGCGGCGCGCCCGCGCCGATATAGGTGGGGCGGGTGCCGACACTGGCTGCGGGGATTCCCGCTGGCTTGCGCCGCAGCGCCTCTAGGAGTGGGTCGTTGTCCGATTTTTCGACGACGAAACGCAACCGTTTTTTCTGGAACGAAAACAGGTCTTCGAAACGGTCCTCGTTCGCAACTGGTTTCATTGTATGCGAACGAGCAAGGCGCAGAGGACGGTCAAACGAGTGCGAACGAGACAAAATCACGAAACATCGGAAAAAATAAGTTGTTTTACACGATCTTCGACTGTATCTTCATAGACAAAGATTACTTTATTGTATCACAGACCAAACCGAACGGAACGAGCAAGGAGCCGACGACGACGTCGCAATGATCTCATTACGTTCTAGGCTCTATTGATATAGCACTAAAGAACATATCCGCGTCAAACAATCTAAGGACTGGTCTCGCGACGAACAAACGCTTTAACGCTGCCACTGCTTTAGAGTCGCTGGCACTGCTTTAGAATGAAACGTAAAACGGTCCTATCGTCGCGGAACACAAAACGGTCTTATAAAACGGTTCGTCTTTGCAACGATCACGCCTTGCGCCTACTGCTTTCCCGTCGTCAATGCCACTAGGCATGATGGCACAGACACAGCTCACGACATCTTCGTTCTTGCAGTGTCGATTTCGATATTCACTATCACTGCACTTTCGTAGAACCGGTTTCCAGGCCGGCGGAAGAGCCCATCCACTGTCTCTATTGAAATTCGGGTGGCGACTTATTTCAATAGCCTCGCGCATTTTTCGTGGCACATAAAACTTGTCTTTGGACAATATGCGCGAGGCTTTTATTTTCTTGTTTTATTTTCTTTTTGTATACAATGTGCATTTGTTAAGTTTTTTTATGTAGGTACCTAGGTACGTACCAAAAAGATGTTAAAAATACTCAGCAAAACTATTTCAGAGTAACTATAGCAATACTCATAGCTATGTATACGTATCTATAACAATACGCTCGCATAGCTATGTACACCTATCTATAGCTAAAGAATGTTTCGAGATTCGGGGACGATTTCCAGATGGCGCTTTTACCAAGTTCAATCGTGTTGGCAGAAAAAGGCCGCGAGAGGACTCTCTATTTCCCAGACTTATTATACTCTATGACCTTATCACTTCAGACACGCTGAAAAAGTGCCAAACATGAGCTGGCGGAAGGCAGATATTCAAACTTGGCTGCAAGAAAAACAAATACCTTACAACGATAATGAAGTCAAAGCAGAACTTTTAATTAAATTTAAAAAGGAAGACTTCAACAAAAAAGTTGTTGACAAAATGGCAGCCACGAAAAATATTGTTACATTACGCCTTCCGCCTTACCATTGCGAACTTAACCCAATTGAATTAATATGGGCCCAACTAAAATCTCATGTTGGCAGAAACAACAAAATATGAATAATGGCGGAAATAATGGAGTTGACAAAAGAAGGCTTGCGAAAAATTAATGCAGCATCGTGGACGAAATGTATCGAGCATATAATAAAAGAAGAAGACAAAATGATGGAGTTCGATGGTATGATGGACACGGCAACTGACGATGCGACCCCTTTTATTATTAACGTAACGGATAACTCCAGTGACTCCTCAGATTCAGACGACAGTAGTAGTGAAATATTGTAATATATTTTTAATTGTCTTTTATTTTAATTTATTGTCTATTTGGGGAGCTTGCTTACGAGGGATGGAAAGTGTGAAGGTGATATAGAAAGAAGAGTAAAAGCGGGAAATTGTGTAAACGGTGCCTTGCACTCCATTGTGTGCAGCCGAAACATCCCCAAATGAGCTAGATTGGCTATTCATAGTGGCGTGCTGGTCCCAACACTTATGTATGGTAGCGAGACTTGGGTATGGCAAAAGAAGCAAGAAAGTAGAATTAATGCAGTTGAAATGGGGTCCTTGAGAAGTATGTGTAGTGTTACTTTGAATGACAGGATACGCAATAGTCTGATTAGAGAACGTTGTGGACTGAAAGAGGATGTAGTGACTAGAATTGAGAAAGGAATGTTGCGTTGGTTTGGACATGTGGAGAGGATGAAGGAAGAAAGATCGACGAAACAAATATATACTGCGAATGTGAGTGGAAGGGTTGGTAAGGGTCGTCCCAGGCGGACGTATATCGACCAGATAGGGGATTTATTAGCAAAAGGAAAGATAAAAAGTACCCGGAACCGGCGTGCGTGCATGCAACGACTTATGAACGTTGATGAAGCGAAGGTGATCTGTCAGGATCGTGGCAAGTGGCAGTCCTTGGTCTCTGCCTACCCCTGTGGGATACAGGCTGATGTTATGTATGTATATATGTTTCAGAATACGGGTCTAATTGCTATTATTTATTAGGTAAAACATAATTACCTACCTTATTCCCAGACGTTTCGGCAGCATTACAGTTGCCGTGTTCACGTGGACGGAAGTCGCAAGTAGGGACCACAGTCAATTATTGTGGGTAGTTACTTTTAGATTTTCGCAGCTGGCCGACACACAACACTCACTGCGCCCGCGGACAGGTCCGGTGTTAAGGCGCGTGATTTGTATTTACTTTGGATTCCACGTACCTGAAAGCTTGAAACCATCCTCTCTGTTGAAATTGTTTTATAATTTCAATTGCCTCCTGAACGATTCTTCGATAATACTGTCGATCGGTTGAGAGAACTTTCGGTCGATGTAGCTCGATCCAGTGGTTCGTTCCGGCCTCCAACAAATGCTTAGCTCAAGGTTACGTTTTACCTAATAAATAATCGCGATTACCTAGACCCGTTTAATATACATATAACTATGTATGAGTATCGCTAATCATTAAGAAATACTATTACACCTATTTTCACAATTTCTAAAGTTTGTTACCAGTCAACCCTTGGAGGAACCGAACCGATGGACAGTATAGTCTGTTAGCTTTTAGAATATACCTCGGCTACTATCGGATACAATCGGATATATTCGTGTAATAGAAATATCGGAACTAATATGAACTAATAATTACATAACTTTTCAAAATAGTGAAGTGTTTTATACAGAGCAGGAAATAGTATTACACTCGTCTGCTTTGGCGAAACCCGAAGCCTACTCTAGAGCCCGAGGTATACAGGGTGTCTCATTGAAATCGGTCAGTATGGGAAAGTCTGAAACTAAGTATAAGACATACGAAGATCTGTTCTGAGGAACCATGTCATCGATTTTAATAACAAGAAAAACTGCATTCATGCAATTTAAAAAACATCTTACTCCGTTCGGGAATCGAACCCGGTTGTTTTGCAAAAAAAAAAACTTCTATTAATCATTACACTATTTTTTATTTTTAATGCACTAACCCGTGCTAAGGAACAAATTTAAAAACCTATTTAGAGGCTAAAAATTTCACCCATGCCGGGATTCGAACCCGCAACCTCTGGCTATCCGTACCATTTTTAGCCTCTAAATAGGTTTTTAAATTCTATTAATCAAACACTAACAATCAATTGAAAAGCCCACTTAAAATAAGTATGTAGATACTTATTTAAAGATTAAGATCGTTACCTAAACGTGTTGAATATTTAAAAACCTATTTAGAGGCTAAAAATTTCACCCATGCCGGGATTCGAACCCGCAACCTCTGGCTATCCGTGTTGAATATTGTATTGAAAAAGGCGGCGGTCACTTCGAGCATCTACTAAAATAAATTAAAGTATGTGAAAACAATGCATTTTAGACATCATGTTTCACACAGACATTTACTGCTTAAGACCTACACAATCGATATCTAAATAGAAATAGTGTAGGTTTTTTTTTCAAAACAACCGGGTTCGATTCCCGAACGGAGTACAGATGTTTTTTAAAATGTATGAATGCAGTTTTTCTTGTTATTAAAATCGATGACATGGTTCCTCAGAACAGATCTTCGTATGTCTTATAGTTTTAGACTTTCCCATACTGACCGATTTGAATGAGACACCCTGTATTCTAAAAGCTAACTGGCTATAATTTGGTTAGGGAATCGAACCTGGGTCTCTCGCTTCCGAGTTTATTGCCCCACCCACCGGGCTACCACCGCTTCGACCCAGGTTCCCCGGGGCAGGCTTGACCTTAGTTACGTACATCTGCGTATTTGTAGCAGCAAAACCACTCGCTAACTGTGTAGGAAAACATCGTGAGGAAACCGGCGACTTGGTTGGCTCCGCACGTATTGTCTTTCCTCTGAGGTAGGCTGACTAAGCCGTCAGGATGGTATAATTGCTGGGCAAGCTTACTCCATTTAAAACAATATTCCAGCTACTGCAGGCGTCCAAGTGGTCTTCTTACCCATCTAGTATGAGTGAAGGTGCCACTGGACGCTGTATAAATCACCTCATTACAGTCTGTTAGCTTTTAGAATACCTCGGTTAATATTGGATAGAATCGGATGTATTCGTGTAATAGAAATATCTGAACTAATGTGACACAAAACGGTACATAACTTTTCAAAATAGTGAAGAAAACTTTTATACAGAGCAGGAAGTAGTATTACACTCGTGTGCTTTCGGGGAAAACCGAAGCCTACTCTAGAGCCCGAGGTATATTCTAAAAGCTAACAGACTGTAGGTACGTAGTCTTTATGTGTCAAACTAGCCTATGTCGACCCGAAGGCACACGCACTGTGATTGTGATGTAATGTTATATTATGTATATTTTTGAACTAAAACTTTCGTAGCCAGTTCGCTTAGCGTACATATGATTAAGCTCTGCGTATAAGAGCGACTTTTGATCGGCCTCTTCCGACAAAATGATTCTATGTGAATAAATGGATTAAGATTGTACCTACTGTAATTCCTTGAATTGAAATAGGTTTTTGATTTTTGAATTACCTATGTTCCTGGATTGTGACACAAATACTTTTTTATATTGATGGTTTATTCTTTCGCAGTTAGAGCTAACTTCCAGTCAAATATTTAAATATAAATAAGCATCGTAAGTCATAAACAAATATGTTTACAGTCAGCTGACCATAAAAAAACTTGTACATCCTGCGGTGATGTCAACCCTTTGTATGTCCACACTGCTGGCGCAAGGGTCTCTTCCTGCATCGCAGGAAGGTTAGGCCATACTCCACGACGGGGGCCAAGTCCGGGTTGGTAGAGGATTGTAAGACAGTGGCGGGCCTTACTGTCAGATGTAATCAAGTCGCCCACATTCTGGAAGAGGATTTAATATTGTTCATAACTATTGTTGACTGTGAAGTGTTTCGGGATAGAAATACTTTTTGAGATTGATGGTTTATTGTTATACAGTTAGAACAAACATTCAATCAAATAACAAATTATATATTCAACAAATTACAGCAGAAAAGTCTCCGTGATCCATTTTCTCCATAAACACGTAGCTACGTTCTACGTTACAGTCACCTGTGTACCAATCAATCAAAAAGTCTATGCAATACATTTTCTTGCCCGTTAAAGGATTCGTTATACAGGCGTTTTCTACGAGCGCGCATGGTGGCAATGTGTACGGGTTAGCACCGCACACTTTTATAGGTCGCCGTATTGCTGACAGTGCACCACGCAAAGTCAAACCCACGGGTCTTGTCTGCGCCAAACAGTTGGATTTTGCCTCTCAATAACAACATACGTCTTCGAACGTGTAACTGTGCATAGTTTCTAATAAACAAGAAGACGTGAACATACATCTACTTTGAAATGAAAAGGTTTTATTCAAAGTAGCGCACTGCAGCTCAATGAACGTTACAGTTCAAACATCTTCCACCACCGCTTCAACCTACAACATCTGCTGTGCGATAGAGTTGAGTTGCACACGATCTCCTCTGCTCGTGCGAGGTAGAAAGTGACCATTGTCACTTTCTACCTCGCTAAGCCGCCGCCCGAGCCATGTTAGCAATCCGATTCTCTATGATGCGCTTAATGTTCGCGTTCACACTAGGCAGATCGCCGTCGCGCCGAACCGCCGCTTCTATCCTTTGTACAAGCTGTATCTCGCGAGGCCACGCTATGAAGTTGGTCACCAGGCAATCCTTGGACGAGCCCAGCCGGCCGGTGCGCCCGCAGCGATGGATGTAGTCCGCCGTATACAGTGGGAAATCGTAGTTGATTATGTGCTGCGTCTGGGGACGGAAAGTGCGGATGTTGAAATAGAGAGATTGAAATTATGTGTAGAAAAAATAAAAACACATCTTTAGGAATTATTGTTACTTAGACTAACTTCCCTGTGTCGGGCGTCATTAAACAAACCAAAGGTTTTCGAACTAAAATTTTCGTAAGCACAACACATAGTCCGGATCTACTTACGGGTATTGTTATATCGGAAGAGTCCGACCACGTTGTATATAGATATGAACTCAATAAAATGTCAATACTGTACTTTTTATTGCGTAGTAAGCGTAATGTAAGTACAGAGGATACAATAGAACGTTCTAACCATTACAACTTTCATAGGTATTTGATCCCTATTATTAAAGTAGTGTTGCCGCCGTCATCTTCGCACAATTTACACATGTAAAAAACGTTTATGCCACACCTGGCAATAAAGTGGCTGTTTCCGCACGCTGCGCGTACGGAAAAAGCCGCTTTCTGGCCAAGTGTAGACATAAAAAGATGTACACAACACGGGAGGTAATAAAGAAAGCTCTCGATCGCATATTTACGTCCCTCGCTTGCAGCTCGGGCCGCAAACTTCTGCGATCTCGGCCTTTCTTTTTATTACCACCCTAGTTGTGTAATGTACTATTACCCGAAACGTACGCAAAAGCAAAACTTGTACAGGGTGTTTCTCGATATTTGTACAGCCCTCACCTGGTTACCATATCACATGTTATCCTAGTTTGTGACAAGTGATTGTGTTGTCTGGACTTTAATAACCATTTTTGGTGATTGCCGCTGGCCATAGGCCTCAAGACATGCCACAAAAATACAATTGTTTGGGCAATAAATGATCATTATCGATAGAGCGACAGAAATAGATAGATCCCTCTATTTCTCTCTCTCTCTCTCTCTACGAGAGAAGATCTGTGCCCTACAGTGGGACGTTTACAAAAGCTACTAAAGCTATACTCACGCGTGTTGTGTCAAGACCGCGAGACGCGATGTCCGTGCAAGATATCGCGTTGACCTTCCCCAGCCTATACGCGTCCCACTTTCCAGCTTTCAGCGGCACCGCCATCTGCCCGTTAATGTTGATACACTCGACACCGTTCTCGTTGAGAAACATGGAGACAAAGTCCGATGTGCTGGTTTTGTTCGAGAAGATCATCACTGGGCGGGAGAGGTTCGCGTCGGCCTTGACAAGTTTCAGGAGCTCCATCGGCTTCTGAGCCTTGCCGAGGCGGATGAATCTGCAGGGAAAGTGACCGGGCTAAGTATAGGGGTTTTTCGGCAAGTTTTTCTGGTACAGGGTTCCGAATCTGAGGGTGGGGCTAATGACACAACGCCACGTGAATTGCGCTTTATCGCGCTGAAAAATTGTGTGGCTATTATGTTTATTATTGGTTTAGTAATCTATATCTTGCCTACTTAGATATAATTCATCTTAATAATCGCACCAAACCACCAACCATTATGTTGGTGATTTGGTCACCAACTTAGTTTCTAATTACTTACATTGTAGCCATAATTTAATGGCTTTCAATAAATGCTTTTCTCATTTTTATTTCTAACATTATTTAGGTCTCTCCACCAGATCTGAGAAGGATTCGAAATACGCATTTTGAATAAATTATTCATCTATGTCGAAATAAAATTCTGAATCTTTTCTTGCATCCACGCAAATATACTCGTATAATTGCGCCTCGTTCACGGAGCAGTTACTGGATCTGCGAGTTAATGGATCTGCAAGGCAGATCCATTAACTGCTCCATAAGATAAGATAATCTTTATGAAACAAAAAAGCATGAACATCCAACAAACTTCTGCTATAATTCGGATCTTTACTATACTTACTTCTGAGGCACATGCGGCATGATACGATGAATGTTCTTCGTTGATATTGTCCGTAGCGACTGTGGATCAACGAAGGAGTTCACTGCGTCTGGCAACTCCACTGGCATTGTAGCACTGACCATCGTAAGCTGACACCCCACTGGAGGGGTCGTAATCTCTACTTTGTATTGGATCTGGAAGTGAAATAATTGAATGATTACTGAGAACATAAAAAAATAGTAAGTTTAAAAACCTATTTAGAGGCTAAAAATTTCACCCATGCCGGGATTCGAACCCGCAACCTCTGGCTATACGTACCAGCGCTCTACCAATTGAGCCAATGGGCGACTCACGGCATCAGTGAAATTTCGAACCTCTTTACAATATTCTCTGTATTACGTACAGGCAGCGACATCTGACTTAAGCAAATTGCATTACTTACAGCCCCGACTACCTACTTTGCAGTTAGGTTTTAACATCGGAACGATATCACTGTACCCACATGATTACACTATTTTTATTTTTTAATGCACTAACCCGTGCTAAGGAACAAATTTAAAAACCTATTTAGAGGCTAAAAATTTCACCCATGCCGGGATTCGAACCCGCAACCTCTGGCTATACGTACCAGCGCTCTACCAATTGAGCCAATGGGCGACTCACGGCATCAGTGAAATTTCGAACCTCTTTACAATATTCTCTGTATTACGTACAGGCAGCGACATCTGACTTAAGCAAATTGCATTACTTACAGCCCCGACTACCTACTTTGCAGTTAGGTTTTAACATCGGAACGATATCACTGTACCCACATGATTACACTATTTTTATTTTTTAATGCACTAACCCGTGCTAAGGAACAAATTTAAAAACCTATTTAGAGGCTAAAAATTTTCACCCATGCCGGGATTCGAACCCGCAACCTCTGGCTATACGTACCAGCGCTCTACCAATTCCAAGCCCATTGGCTCAATTGGTAGAGCGCTGGTACGTATAGCCAGAGGTTGCGGGTTCGAATCCCGGCATGGGTGAAATTTTTAGCCTCTAAATAGGTTTTTAAATTTGTTCCTTAGCACGGGTTAGTGCATTAAAAAATAAAAATAGTGTAATCATGTGGGTACAGTGATATCGTTCCGATGTTAAAACCTAACTGCAAAGTAGGTAGTCGGGGCTGTAAGTAATGCAATTTGCTTAAGTCAGATGTCGCTGCCTGTACGTAATACAGAGAATATTGTAAAGAGGTTCGAAATTTCACTGATGCCGTGAGTCGCCCATTGGCTCAATTGGTAGAGCGCTGGTACGTATAGCCAGAGGTTGCGGGTTCGAATCCCGGCATGGGTGAAATTTTTAGCCTCTAAATAGGTTTTTAAATTTGTTCCTTAGCACGGGTTAGTGCATTAAAAAATAAAAATAGTGTAATAGTAAGTTTAGAAGGGCTTTCCTCTTATTTATTAAGATGACGATGGTGCAGAGACGGATGATGAGATAGAGAACACTTTATTGTGCAACCAGAAATAAAGAATTACAACCATGATTAGCCTCATAGTTGGGCCATTGCATGTAGTATGTGCTGAGGCATATTAAAACTTCAGACACTAGGGTTTCCTTCCGATGTTTTTCTTCACAGTAGTATTTGGTTCTATAAGTTCACAATATACATAACTTAGAAAGCCAAGTCATGGGTACATGCCGGGATTCAAACCCACGGAAGCCTGATTGAGAAGCCGGTGTTCTACAACTCCGCTATCACCACATCAGTATGCTTTTATATTCTTTATTACTATTATATTCATATGAAGAGTACAAAGTACTCAAACTTACTGAAAACTTCTTCAGCAGATGTGAAATCTTATCAATAAAGCTGTCATCCAGCAATGTGTCGGCCTCATCAAGAACCATGTGATGTACATTATTTATCTTATAAATCCCAGTTGTAACGAGCTTGCTATATGCACCTAGCGTTGTCACCAGTATATCGCAATATTCCATGGGAGGATCCAG
This sequence comes from Yponomeuta sedellus, assembly GCA_934045075.1. NCBI lineage: Eukaryota > Metazoa > Arthropoda > Insecta > Lepidoptera > Yponomeutidae > Yponomeuta > Yponomeuta sedellus. The sequence goes on from OW203724.1 coordinate 24,021,479, forward strand.
CATTTTACGCTTGGTATTCCCTCCAATGAGCGTACTGACGTTCAGGTTAAAGACTTGTGCAATGCTTTGGGCCACTTCACCAATCTGGGTGGCTGGAAAGAAAGTTTTATTATCAGATATTAACTTGCTATAATATTTTTTATGCCACACCTGGCAATAAAGTGGCTGTTTCCGCACGCTGCGCGTACGGAAAAAGCCGCTTTCTGGCCAAGTGTAGACATAAAAAGATGTAAACAACACGGGAGGTAATAAAGAAAGCTCTTGATCGCATATTTAAGTCCCTCGCTTGCAGCTCGGGCCGCAAACTTCTGCGATCTCGGCCTTTCTTTGTATAACCACCCTAGTTGTGTTATGTACTATTACACAACCAATTACTTACCATGACTTACACATAAAGCTAGAAGATAACAACTGAAATTTTTAGTAGTGAATTTCTAAGCATTGTAATTATGCCCATACTCTCTTTCTCTGAGAGATGGCCTGTGCCTTGAAGTGGGACGTTTTAGGCAACATAAAAAGAAATCTAAGATTACTAAATTGATTTTCTTTTTCTACTTTTTCTAACCTTTATGAGAGTGAACTAGCTTAATGCAAGTTTTCAACTGCAGTTTCAGAATCAGTTAATATATTTTTACTAAAATTAATTGCAAAAGGCCTTGTGATTCAAGTGCTGTTTTTTCTAATTTCCCACAATTAAGCGCTCTTACTTTTCCCTATTTCTACCAATCTGGGTAACTCTTAGTTCAACTTAGTAATGTATTTTGTTTTTTCCAGATTCACAATGTGAAATGTCAGATTGGTTGATATAAAATTTGGGGCTCATTTTACTGTTATACGTCGCACTTACCCAATTCTCTACTAGGCGTGATAATAACAGCATAGGGACTGTTCATTTCTTCTCGCTCCATGCCCGGTTTCCATTCCAAAATATGCTGAATGATCGGCAAGAGATATGCCAAAGTCTTCCCACACCCTGTTTCAGCGGTGACCATCGTGTTGTAACCTTCTAAAATGGCAGGTATAGCCTTCGACTGTATGACAGTGGGTAAGGTAAAGCCTTGAGATGCAACAACCTCTATCAAGTCATTTTTCAGGCCGATTTCTTCAAAACTCTTCTTGTAGACGGGCTCAACTTCTTTCTTATTCGCGTTTCCGTGAATTATAAAGTAGTCGTTCTTAGATTTAGGTTTCATCCAGCCGTTTGAAGCTAGTTTTAGATCGAACTTACTGTAGGTCTGGCCCTTGTAATGGTCGAATTCGGATCGCTTGCATGATATTATCGGCAATTTCTTTTTCGCCTGTTGAGCACTGTAGAACCTACAGTATGAGATGTTCAACAAAGGACGTAGTTTCGACATTTCTACAAGAAAACTTGTAAAACCATAGAAAGAAATTGAAATCTAACCTAAGTTTCTGATGGCTTGATGGATGTTTGTTTGACGTTTACGTTTTGTTACTGCATAATTGCACCTTGCACAAGAAGTTTAAATTTGAATGGTATTTTTATCATATTTATTTAAAAGGAATTTTAACCAATGGTTTAGTCTTCATAAACGGGGACCAAAATCACAAACCAAAATCGGCTTTTGGCTAAGGATGAAAAGTCGATTGTTTATCCAGGGGGCAAACTATTTCAGCCTTATGAGCTGTGTATATAGCCCTTATGCGAGGTCTGACAAATTGGTTATTTGTACGCTAAATGCGAATAAACCAGTTTAAATTGATATACGTCAAAGAGTGTTTAGCATAATTATTAGTAGGGCCGTTTGTGTTTCGTTGACTGCACAGCAGCGAACGATGCTACTGAGCGCAGCAGCGAGTTATTCACCAAAGAGAATATAACCAGTAACCACTGCTGTGGTGTCGGCCTAGAGAATAGCACTTCCCGCGGGTGTCGTAAAAGGCGACTAGGGTCACAAACCGGGGGGTGGGCAGCAGAGCCCCTGCAGTACAATTCCACCGAACTGCGATCCTCGACCCGCATGCCCAGCGTGGGGATTATGGGCATTACCACCTATGATAGCACAACGTGGCGCTCTTTACAGGAGGGCTATGTCCAGCAGTGGACTAGTATAGCTTGACGACGAACCAGTACGTTCTATGTAAAACGTTGTTCTCAAAGTGGACACTACTTTTTGTTAGGTACCTACTTACTATGATTGTGTTTCGTTGACTGCACAGCAGCGAACGATGCTACTGAGCGCAGCAGCGAGTTATTCACCAAAGAGAATATAACCAGTAACCACTGCTGTGGTGTCGGCCTAGAGAATAGCACTTCCCGCGGCTGTCGTGAAAGGCGACTAGGGTCACAAACCGGGGGGTGGGCAGCAGAGCCCCTGCAGTACAATTCCACCGAACTGCGATCCTCAACCCGCATGCCCAGCGTGGGCATTATGGGCATTACCACCTATGATAGCACAACGTGGCGCTCTTTACAGGAGGGCTATGTCCAGCAGTGGACTAGTATAGCTTGACGACGAACCAGTACGTTCTATGTAAAACGTTGTTCTCAAAGTGGACAATACTTTTTGTTAGGTACCTACTTACTATGAAGAATTAAGCGGGTAAGTGCAAGTTATGCATAAGAATAGAATGTTTATTTTTAATAGAGCGCGGAATGCATTTCTTGTTACCGTTTCGATTGCGCGGCCATGTTCTGGTTTCAAAAAGTGCTTATGTCAGGATTTTGTCGAAATTTGTCAAAACTGAATGGTGACAACCAAAAATTTGTCAAAGCAGTAATAAAGAAGTTATTGAGGTTTGAAGATGGCCGCGCGAACGGCTTGCGGAGAACTGCGCGGCCATGTCAGATCTCGACATCTACAGGGTCTACAGGTCTGGTTTTTTTATCAATGCATGTTTGAATTTGTCAACAAATGTCGAAGAAAGAAAATTCATTCTATCACCATTACTTGAGAAGATATCGACGCCTGAACGCCATGGCCGTGCAATCCTCCGGTTCCGATTTCTTCAGGTTGTTTTTTTCGTAATCAGGCTTATCTAAATTAGTCAGAACCGATGTTCAGAGATTAGTCTTAATAATTAAGATTAAGGTTGTTTTTTTCGTTTCTTAATTATTAAGACTAATCTCTGAACATCGGTTCTGACTAATTTAGATAAGCCTGATTACGAAAAAAACAACCTGAAGAAATCGGAACCGGAGGATTGCACGGCCATGGCGTTCAGGCGTCGATATCTTCTAATTAATTCTAATATACTAATTATTAGTCAAAGCCGATGAGGTTCGAATTTACACTCGTTTTCTCATCAGACAAACAAAATTAGGTACTGAAAAACCTAAGGACGCTGGCCGCGCAATCGAAGCGCTTTTTCATATGCCGATTATATCTAGTAAACAAAACAAGTCTGGGATATGATTTATGTAGGTACCAAATTCTTTGACATTTTAGGCTCCTTCGATTAAGATATCGTTTCACCACAAAAACCTATCGTAACGAGAGTTATTTAAAAAAATATAACCTCTCACACAATGTTCGGATAGGGTGACCATAATATCAAGTTTCACGTAACCGCTTATTGGTACAGTGGGTGTTTTCTTGTGTTACATATTAATCAATTCCTCTTTATAGTAAGTGGCTGGCACAGCCGTCTAGTATGAATTTAAATGTTTGAAAGAGAATCGCTACGTTTTTGTTGAGATGTCAGTCGATCCCTAGCAAGGCTAGGTGATGCCGACGAAAACATGAAATAAAAGTTATTATTGCTAAATAAGCATGTCTTTCAATTAAGTAAATGTGGGTTAATCAAGCAGAACAATAGTACCAAACAAAAAAAAAATGTTCTCATAGTGCCATTACAAAAAAATGCCTTACAATCACAACATATTCTTAAAAATATTGGGTTAGAATAGAAAAATTATGAATTAAGCGTCACTAGAAGATATAATTTTGTCAAAAATCTTTCATGGTTGCTTTAGACACGTCCTATTGTTCCGATTAACAGCGCCGTGCGTGGTAAGAAAAATAACTAAATACTTCAATTAGCCGCGATATTTTGTAAACAGCGATTGATTTGTCTATCAAATGTTGTGGCATATCATAAAGTGACAAAGCAATTTACATTTTGACTTCGGTATTTTTCAAAACATTGAACGTTTGTAAACCGACGACGCCTCTTGTAAACCACGGAACCATACAATTTGCCTGCGATATTATGCTATGGGATGTCAATATATATAAATATATATGACCAGCAATATATGGACCCTTATAATTATGATTATGTATAATCATAATTATAAGGGTCCATATATTGCTCAGTTCCTCAAATTCCATCCAGCTCACTTAATACTCACGGAGTGCATTAGATCAAAAGATTTTCTAAAATCGAGTTCCATTATGCAAAAGATTAGGATTTTTAGTTAGATTTGTTATAATCACCAAGTTTTCTTAAGTTTTGGTTTTTGCAATAATAAGCAATATAAAATAGTTTAAATTTATTCTGCAGTTTCATGATTTCAGTTTCAATAGCTGTTAAATGGATGATTTTGAGGACACATCGCATAATAATATTATTGTAGGACACATGTCATTGTCAACGTACCTTATTCGACATTGTCGTTTTTAACCAAAATTCAAATTTCTGAACCATCACTGTTGAATGTAGGTAGTCAGTTTCACAAGAAGTTATCTTGAATATTGTCCATACGATTGAGTTCAAGAATCGGAGTCCAGAGTTCACGACACAACAAAACGTAAAAAAAAATCAGGACACTTATAAGCACAGGACAGAGACAGTCCGAAGTAGCCAACGAAGCAGCCAAACCCAGTCTGGATTTTTCTATCTAGTCTGGAGAGAAACCAAGACTGGGTTTTTCTGAAATTTCAATTATCCTCTAAAACTTAAAAATTAGATACGTAGGTACTCTTTACTTAGCTACAGCAGTAACTATTATCTAATCTGTGGCTACAGTCTTTTTAAACAAAATTCTTCTGAGAGTGTGCCCTAATGTTTAAATTCTGTTACCGTTATTCTTCTCCGTAGTTCATTTGTATGCGGTCGCCTTTGTATCGCGCCGCCTTAGCCTATAATGCCTTTGTCAAAGGATGCCACGTGCAGTGCCAGTGACTTTGAAGTCGAAGCGCCTTAAGTAATAGCCGATAATCTAGTGTCTAATTTTACTTTACCTCTACTTACTCATATTTCGTATAATGCATGCGTGAGCATTATTGATATTACTTTTTTATTCCAATAACCAGAACTGCTTGCTAGTGTAACGACACTATCTAAGCAAGCGCGGTTTAACATGCAGCCCACTTCGTTCTGTGCTAGCACATGTCATCAAACTCACCCATACCTAGCCGACACGAAAGGGAGTATTACTGCCAGGTTGTAACTTGTAACGCCACCGCTGCCGTATTGACACGGCCTCCACTACCTTTTTTGTAGCGTAGTTTAGGTAAGTATTTAAAAAAAAGCCAGACGTTTAAAGTACCTACTCGTAGCTAACATATACAAAGGACTTTAAAGATCTTGACGTTACTGTACCAATGAGCGGTTACGTGAATTTACGTAAAACCTGATATTATGGTCACCCTATCCAAACATTGTGTGAGAAGTTATATTTTTTTAAATAGCTCTCGTTACGATAGGTTTTTGTGGTGAAACGATAATTATGTTAATCGAAGGAGCCTAAAATGTCAAAGAATTTGGTACCTACATAAATCTTATCCCAGACTTGTTTTGTTAACTAGATATCGGCATATGAAATAGCGTTTCGATTGCGCGGCCAGCGTCCTTAGGTTTTTCAGTAATTTTGTCTGATGAGAAAACGAGTGTAAATTCGAACCTCATCGGCTTTGACAAATTAAAACTAATCTCTGAACATCGGTTCTGACTAATTTAGATAAGCCTGATTACGAAAAAAACAACCTGAAGAAATCGGAACCGGAGGATTGCACGGCCATGGCGTTCAGGCGTCGATATCTTCTCAAGATATCACAAGTAATGGTGATAGAATGAATTTTCTTTCTTCGACATTTGTTGACAAATTCAAACATGCATTGACAAAAAAACCAGACCTGTAGACCCTGTAGATGTCAAGATCTGACATGGCCGCGCAGTTCTCCGCAAGCCGTTCGCGCGGCCATCTTCAAACCTCAATAACTTCTTTATTACTGCTTTGACAAATTTTTGGTTTTCACCATTCAGTTTTGACAAATTTCGACAAAACCCTGACATAAGCACTTTTTGAAAACAGAACATGGCCGCGCAATCGAAACGGTAACCATTCCTTCGCCTTTGTTCGTAATTGCTTACTGTAGGCACAGAACATAAAAAAAGAGTTTTTTATGTTCTGTGGTACCTACAGTAAGCAATTACGAATTTTTTTTATGTTCTGTGGTAGGTACCACAGAGCATATAAATAAGAGACGGGACCTCCTTAAAAGCTTTTGTAATGAGTTTAGCCCCGTTAGCAATACCAACCAATAGAGCAAAAATGCAATGTCAAAAGTGCTACCAACATAACAACTTGTCTGTGCATTAGGGACGTCCACTTACATTGGTACTACATTTATCGATATCGATAAATTTTCATCCAGGGGCTCCGCAGTTAGCCTAATAAAATTAATAAAAATCAATGTTTTCAATAAAACGACAAATGAAATTAGTATTTTATTATTGATTATCAAATCACAATAATTGTGGTCGACCTTGACCACAATGAATTTATTTCAGCAGCTATTTGGTTTTTCCTTAGAGGTGTCCAATCTGAGCGAACTTCATCAATCGGTGGTTTCGATTCAGGTGCTGAAATCGTCAAAAAAAGTTAAGTTGAGTCGTTATTGATTATTAATTTGTTGGTAAACTATGCTACTTACCGGGATAGTTCTGATAAATATGCTGAGATTCCAGGCCACAATAATTGTGGTCAAACCCTACTGGACCAATAGCAACAGCTGATATTTTGGCTGCTGTACAAGGTGCTGAAAATGATAACACTTTGTAATTTATCAAAGTAAACAAACTCTAGTTACAAAAAACTTCAGCGATACATGAAAAGTCTACGTACCAGAGTTGTTTTGTGAAGCTCGACAACTAATAGGTTTTTGTATAGCTGAATCTGAAAATAAACAATTGCAAGAATAGTCCGAAAAAAAAAATAGTTTGTTCCTGTTTACCACATAACTGCATAATTTACTATGTAACTATCAAATACATTTTTATAAAAAAATATTTTAAGTTAAAAATTAGTAAAAAAATATTTTAGTAATTCCAATCACTAACCAGTTTTAAGTGATGCGACGTGGCTACGTGGTAAGGAAACTCAGCTAGTAAGTAATCAGGAAGAGGAGGCGCATTTATAAGTAGAGAAGATACAGCCCTGTAAAAAAATGTTCATCAAAGTATGTCATTTACGTATTAAGACGTAATAATAATATTGCGTTCTAAATGACGGAGTAAAATATATTCAAATGTTCGACGTAAAGCAAGGCGTATTTTGTGTTTTATTACATAATTATTCATGAAATGTAGTGTTACATTATAAGTTTATAACACAACTTACCATTTCTTTAATCGGCTTCCTTTTAAAATAGTTGTAAAAATCTTTCGGCCGGAAATGATCTCTACAAACATATTTATGTTGGTGGAGTTTTTCGATGGGGTATACGATATAAGATCTTCCACAATTTTCACCCATTGTCTGCATCTAAAAAAAAAACAACATTCAATGCAGCCACTAATAGTGCATCGTTGAAACATTGTTATGGCTTACAGCAATTCACCCGTCATACACTGAGTAGTAATTCTAACCAAGGTACTTATCAGATATTTTTTTATCGATATTGAATATGTGTATGGCACATCACTATGACATTGAAACATTGAGTATTTTTCTCATAGTATATTAATTACGTTATTTAACATAATTTATGATCTTGCTCTTGTGCAAGATGACAAAAACTGTAGCCAGAAATATTTACCGGTCTTCATCCCTAGGAAATTTACCCATAAACTTTCTTTTGGTACCCTTTGACCGGCTGGCTGCATTTTACAAATGGCACAAGTTCGACACCATCCGATCAATGCCATTATTAAAAGAAAATCACTAAACACTGTACAACAAGATACACACAGCTAGATATTGAACAAACTTAAAACACAAAAATTTTAACTAGAAAACGTTCTAATATGTGCCGCGTTCCGCCATATTTGTTATGTTTTAAATTATGATATACATATCGACGGTTAAAAGGATATAGGGCATAAGCGACATTTTGGTCCAAACTGACTTTTGAATGCCATCTCACTTGAAAAAAAAATCTGCGTCGAATGCGCTTACTCCCACGGCTCTACTATGACTTTATAGTCGCTTGTCTCCAAGCAAAAAACTGGGTTTTTAGATGTCGTTTTGGTGTTACCGACCTATTTTTAGGTCGTTTTTTCCTTAACGGCACTTGTATCCCTGTAAAAATGGCATCAACTTTGGCCTCTAGTCGGTAATGTCTTTTTACTTCCTACTGGTGTGGAGCTTCTGGGCGCTTACGGTTCTTTACCAGAAGCAACTATTTTTAAAGTTGGAACTAATGTCTCTTTACCTTTGTCGTCAAAAACATTAAGCGTTGGTTATACCTTACTACCATTTACAAGTTTACAATACAGCTGTCGCTTATAGGCAACTACTTAAACCTAATTAATATTGAATGGTCGGTTATACCCTATTACCATTCACAAGTTTGCCATACAGTTGTCGCTTATAGGCAATTACTAAAACCTAATTACTATTTAACTGTCGGTTATACCCTACTACCATTTACAACATAATACAACTCTGTTACTTACGCCGTATTACTTTACAAGGATATTTTATGAATTGGTGCGTATGCCAATTTATATCACATAATCAGGTCTCTGTTGTTCTCAAGTACCTATTTAGCGAGTCGTTTATCCCAAAATCAGTCGGTAGTTCACGCCTGTGTCCCAGAGAGGTAGACAGAGACTAAGGCTTGCCACGATCTTTGCACACCTCTTTCGCTTCATCTACATTCATAAGTCGTTGCATGCACGCTCTCCAGTTGTGGGTACTTTTTATCCGGCCCTTTGCCAACACGTCCCCAATTTGGTCTACTTATGTGCGCCTATGGCGTACCCTACCGAATGTTCAACTCTGTTTATCTCACTATCTCCTTCTTCTTCTTCGTCGTTTCCTCATGGCTGAAGGACGTGACTAAGGGTAGATTCTGCCACCAGCTCTCTCCATTGGATTGTATTACGCGCCAGATGTATGGCTGCTTGTAGGGTCCTTACCGAAGCTTTAGTTATTATATCTGACCAACGCGTTGGTGGTCGTCCTCTGCTTCATTTCCCGTTCGCTCGACTGGTGATGATAACATACTCCAGGTTATCTGGCCTGCGTCGGACGGTATGTCCGAAAAACTTCAGGATGCATTGGGTGCAGATTGTGGAGAGCCTCGTCTTTATTTGAAGCTCTTCTAGAATAAATACGTTTATGCGGCGTTCGGTCCAAGAGAGAGTATTCTCCGCCAGCACCACATTTCAAACGCATCTATTCTTTTCAGAATACGGGCTTTTAATGTCCAGGTTTCCGAGGCATACAGAAATATTGAGAACATAAGGGTCCGCATTAGTTTTATCTTTGTCTTGCGGTTGATGCTTCTGTTTTTCCATATCTTCTCAAGTCTTTTCACTGCTGACTTAGCCATCTGGGATCTTCTGACAAATTCTTGTTCGCAGTCTCCGTCATTGCTTATTTGCGAGCCTAAGTATACAAATTTGTGTACAACATCAAGGTCTCGCAGCTCGTTGGTTCGTTGCAAGGTGCCCGATCTATCAATAAACATCAACTTGGTCTTACTTCTGTTGATATGAAGTCCGTATTCTTTACTTATACTATCCACTCTCGCTAGAAGCTCAGCCAGCTCTGTTTCCGAGGCGCCTATGACGGTGGTGTCATCGGCAAAGCGAAGGTTGTTCAGAAGATGCCCACCTATCCGAATGCCCCCCTCTAAATTATCCAAAACCCTTCTCATTATATGTTCCCCGATCAGGTTGAACAGTTGGGGAGATAGTATGCATCCTGGCGCACTCCTCGTTCTGCTTTAAAGCAGTGCGAAAGACTGTTCTCAATTCGTACTTAAGATTGACCTTTGGAGTACAGTTGCTGCACAAGAAAGGTAAGGTAGTCCGGTATACCCATCTCCTTCATAACCCTGAACATGGCCTTCCAGCTGATACAGTCAAAGGCTTTTGCATAATCGATGAAACACAAGGCTGTAGTGATGTTATGTTCCCTGCATTTTTCGATCAGCTGTCGAATGTTCAACATTTGTTCCCTCGTTCCTCTTCATTTTACAAATCCAGCCTGTTCCTTCGGTATTTGGCTATTGATGTAGGGTGCAAGCTGGTGGTTTAGGACGTGTAAGAGGATTTTTACGCGTGAGAGATCATAGAGATGGTTCTGTAATCTCACATTTACGGGTCTCTACCAGTTATCTACCCTGTCTTGTGTATAGGCACGATTGATTCGGTCCAATTTGCTGGCCATTGACCCGTTCTCCAGACTTTTTGACACACGGTATGTACGATAGCTATGCCTTCACTTCCTATATTTCCTAGATTAGATCTTCCTAGATTTGCGCGGTTAGGCAATCGCTGCCACATGCCTTGTATTTCAGTTTGAGAAGTGCTGCCTCTACTTCCTCGAAGAGGATGTCTGGTTCCTTTTCCGAATAATGCATTTCCATAGTTCTTTCATCGCTAATTTTGTCGTATAGCTTGCGACAGTAGCTCCTCCATCTTTCGAGTACCTCATCTATATCCAATAAGGGCGTCCCCTTTTCATTTTCAATGGTCCAGTGCTTTGGTTTAAATTCCTTTGCGAGCAGGTTTACCTTTTGTAACATATCTCGGGAGTGCGCCCTTTCCAAACATTTTTCTATATCGGAGCATATACTATCGATATAGGCCTCTCGATTTTTCTCGCAAAGTTTTTGGACAACGCTATGTAGCTTCGCATAGTGGCTTCGTTCTTCGGCTGATTTTAAGTCCTGTTCCTTTAAGGATTTCCTCTGCTTAGCCATTTGTTTTTTGTTCAGGGTACCTATTTTTGACTAACTTCTTCAGACGGATTTTAAACGAACTTAGCAGTCAGAAGCTAAGTTCACTGCCGCAGTCTGCACCTGCCCTCATCTTTGCTGCTGATATAGATGAGCTCCGTCTTTGGTTTACTAGAACGAAGTCAATTTGGTTCCTGTGAAGACCATTAGGTGACGTCCACGTGTAGAGTCGTCTTGGGTGTTATTGAAACCAGGTGTTCATGACCGAAAGGTCGTTCTCCATGCAAAAGTCCAAAAGCATGTTGCCACGGTTGTTTCTGACTCCCAGTCCAAACCTGCCGACAATCTTTCTGAGATGGTAATCATCCTCAGTTTTTCCTATTTTAGAATTAAAATCGCTAAGTATTAATAATGGCTCTTTCTTAGGAACATCTTGGACTGTTTTGTTTAGATTTCCTCTTCACTGGATGAAGATGTCGGTGCATAGATGGCGAGTAGGTTATGTATGGATGGATATATGTGTGGGTATGGCCGTGCTAATCTGATTTTCAATATCCTGTCATTGATGGAATCGTATCCCATTACCTTGTCTTTGTGCGTCGACGTATCCGGACACTATGGAAAATTTTCCAGATGGAGTAGTGTAGTGTCCCGAGTCTTTTATATGCGTTTCACTTACAGCAAGAATATCCACATTATACCTGTTTATTTCCTTCTCCACGACTTCGGCTGTTCCTGGTTTGGAGAGACCACGAACGTTCCAAGTGGCTATGGTGAGAGCGTGGTGAATGTCCCGAATTTGTCTCTTTTTGTTACGGAGTTTGATCAGCAGTAATCCAATTTCCGCAAGGGGCTTGCTGTGTCACCTTCTTGCGGCCGATAGCATTTTTTCACACCAGGTGACCCGGAACCATCCTGGCGCCGGGCGTCAACCGGATGGTCCGACAAATCCTTACTATTGTTCATCCTGCTCATAGTTTTCTTGGGAGTATTAGTAGCGGTAGTATCCCCATCCTTTTCGCTCCATCGTTTTCAGAGGTTATTTAGTCCTCTAGGCCTGTGGGGCCTTCTGGCAAGCCAGTTGTCGGGTTATCATAACTGCCGCCCGATACTCGGCGTTAATACTCTTTTAGCATTAGCCGGGTTTCAGAGGGCAATTCCTGCGGACGCGAGTATCATCACTATCTCCAAACAGTATCTAATGTAGGTTACTAATCTGGTACATAAAAACGATTATGATAACACTAACATTCTAACGTATGCAGTTACTTTAGGTCTCATTTCATAGGAGAATCATGTTGGTTGTGAATCTATTATTTTTAGGACGTGACGTTTAATCCGCGTTACCGATTGCCCAGATAGTTTCACATGTTGAATGTTCTTGTTTTCCTCTTGGCCTACAAATCTTGACGTGTGGAAGTACCATGTTACCTTTTTTTCAAACCACTTTTGGTGTCACTAAAGTCTGACATCCTCACCAGGTTTTGACTAAGCACTGTTTCTTGTGCTCCATTACCTTTTGTCACAATGGTGTGAAACGTCATATATCCCTTTTTACCTATTTTAGTTATTCAACAGCCATGTGACTCATGCCCTATTACCTCTTGGTATACGGAAATCAAATGTAGCTTAGTCTTCTATACTCTTCGTTTTTTTATATGAAGATATGACTTATGCCGAATTACCTTATATAAAAAATATGTTCGATTGAGTTAAGCGACATTCAACTACATAGAGCGTCGTCGAATCAAATAAAATAAAATGTCAATTAATGCTCGTATTTTTTTCGAGCTTAGAGCTGTTTCCATCTTTACGTTATGACAATAAATAAAAAAGATATGATTTTTTTTCTCAAATTTTAAACTTTAAATTGCGCTCCTGAACAATTTGGTTTTTGTCGCTTATGCCCTATATCCTTTTAACCGTCGATATTTTAAAATATGTCCGCCATTAAAACGGGGCTAAATGCGAACAAAAATTTCAAAGTTCCTACTTGCGCTAGGCTGGTAGGTACTTACTCAAATTCGGATTTTAAGAAGTGTCTTCGAGTAGTGAGAATGGCATTCAAGTAGGTAGTAAGAAAGTGTTTTATCATCAGCATGATAAACAAAAACATAAATCTCTGTCATAAAAAGTATACGATAATTTGCATTCCTTTTTACCCATACCATTTATAATTCTTTAATGCTTTCTGTAATGGCTCCAAAAAACAAAGCCTAGGAATGTTTTTCAGTAACTAAAAAATGTTCAAATCCTGCCATTTTCACATGTTAATTTACCACCCTGTATACTACCAAGGTTAACTTTGCGGATATCGAAATAAGACAAAGTTTTTTCTCATACTCCTCGCACCACATTTATTTTTTATACGTTTACCTTCTTATACATAAAATTAATATTAACATTTATTGTATTTACAAAATCAATGAACATATACTTGTAAGTATATGAATTATTTACAAAGTTCATACACATGAAAATGATCACAGAAACAGATAAGTAGGTATAGGTACCTACTGAGTAACGGTGTAGGTCGTGGTTATAATGAAAAAAAAAAAACACAACTGATAGTGGGTATTGTTAAAAATACGATAACGAGTACTTATTTTTATTTCTACTACATACTTCCTATTTGTAAATCAAGATTCCCTAAAACACTCCTCAAATGCAGTTTAAATAGACTTTACCATTTGCCAAAAACTATTTATAGTGCTTTTGAGGTGTGCTTTAAGCAGTCACGTTTTTATAGTAAGACTATAACAGTTCTGTCGAAATAAGAACAAATTTCAGTTTCAAAAGTTCAATAGAAATTGATAATTAAATGCAGAAGAAATACTGTAACAGTCTTATTTATGAGAACACGATTCCCTTCAGAGGAAGTACAAGTAATCTGTGGTTAGGTCTTTTCATTTACAACAGAATAGTTGGTTAGACTTGAAATTTCCACACTAACTTATAATAAACATAATAACATAACATTTACATACAAGCACATACATTGCTTCTGGCCCCACACTAGGATGCCCTGTGTCGTGGGAACCAGAAACAACGACATCACAAACATGTAAACATCCAAGACCTGGGCTTTTTTCCCCCCAGCCAGGATTCGAACCCGGGACCTAAACTAAAACTCATAGTCAGGCCATTGTATGTAGTAAGGATTCCTCACGCAGTTTTCCTAGACAGTTAGCGAGTGCTATTGCTACAATAACTACAGATGCACCTACATAACTTAGAAAACAAAGTCACTGCTACATGCCGGTATTCGAACCCGCGACCTCACGATTGAGAAACCGGCGTTCTACCGCTCCACTACCACATTTTCACAGACAATTTAAACTGGCTCTAAGGCATGTTTTAAGGAATCGTGTTTTATAAGACCGTTAATTATATTCTTTTTAATGCACTAACCCGTGCTTAGGACAATTGTTTAAAAACCTATTTAGAGGCTAAAAATTCCACCCATGCCGGGATTCGAACCCGCGACCTCTGGCTATTAGCTCTGAGTGCTTAGTGCGAGTTTTTTAACTACTCGATCGCGTTAACGTAAACTCATATTTCTATGACATCGAGGAAGCGCCACCTAGCGACAAGTCCACCTAACCTATGGAAATTAAAATTGCTGAGTGCGAGTTGTAATGGTTTACGTTGAGAAGTGAACACGTTTACTAGCCAAAACACGAATAAAATGCGATGTGCGAGTGCGAGTTGTACTGTGACAGCGTTTTGCCAGTTAACTTACTTAACTTAACTTAACCTTAACTTACTCACACTCACTACTCAATGCTCGATTAACGCGGTAGTAAAGTTATTCGATTGGATCTGTCAAACTCGCACTAAGCACTCAGTTGGAAGAGCGCTGGCACGTATAGCCAGAGGTCGCGGGTTCGAATCCCGGCATTGGTGGAATTTTTAGCCTAGCGGGATGTTGTTGCCTGTACGTAATACAGAGAACATTGTAGAGGTTCGAATTTTCTCTGATGCCGGTTGGGCGATTGCCCATTAGCTCAGTTGGAAGAGCGCTGGCACGGATAGCCAGAGGTCACGGGTTCGAATACCGGCATGGGTGGAATTTTTAGCCTCTAAATAGGTTTTTAAAAAGACCGTTAATGTACAAGGAAGTTATTTTCTATGATTTTTTAAAGTTGCCATAGACAATCTTTTCATAACCGGTACAGGAGTGGTACATTCTGTACTTGAAACAATATTCTGACCCCCTTTTTCAGGGGGTCAAAATAAGCACTATTGCAACCCAATATCCATAATACACTAGCGGACACAATTGACATTGCTCTGCAGGCACCGCCATCTGCCGGGCTGATTTTTTAATTTAAACCATCCAGGGCGCCACCCAAACGCATACAAAATACAAAAAAATCATTCGAATCTGTCTAGCCGCTTAGGAGTTCAGTAACGTACACACGTACAGTAGAATGATATAACAAAGTAAGACATTGTCGGACTCTTTCTGCAGTTGTCTTACGAGAAAAATGAAAAGCTTATTACATTTAGCCCTTGTCTCACAATGTTCAAATAAAGTTCCAGATAAGGTATCCGCAACCAGGGCTGCCATTTGTTCTAAATTTAAATAAATTTTCCTATATTGCGTGTGCTCGTTTATGGCTTCAAATTTAGAACAAACGGCAGCCCTGGTTGCGGATAGCTTATCCGGAACTTTATCTGCAGATTGTGAAACAGACCCTTACACTATGTTTAAATAAAGTTCCAGATAAGCTATCCGCAACCAAGGCTGCCGTTTGTTCTAAATTTGAAGCCATGAACGAATGCTTCAAATTTAGAACAAACGGCAGCCCGTTGCGGATAGCTTATCCGGAACTGTATCTGCAGATTCTGAAACAAACCCTTAATTATACAAAAAACATTGATCAGTTAATGAACTACGCACAGTCAACAGCACGTAAACCTTTACATGCGTGCACTGCACTCCGTTGCGTTACAGGCGAATTCATATTCATAAACATTTAGGTAGACTTGCTGTAGATTGTACGTAAATAAAATTTGAAAGCTTTCATACTTTCCACCAATTAACTTCAAATCTACGTGGTTATGTATACAATATATTATTTATTACATGTAATAAATTACACCAACCTAAAATTTTTTATAGGTACACAAGAAAATACAATTCATCTATCAACTTACTTGCTAGTAGGTATATTTACAATGTCTACCCGTAGTCCTTACTTATAGCCTTACACCAGTAACAAATGTCTACTCAAACTAAAAGCAGTGGTAATAACGTCGAAACATGGTAATAACGTATGAATATACAGGGTGGAACAGAATCCCCATGTCTACTCGGAAGTGGGGCGTTCTACTTGACAGTGAGAATGATTATCACTACGAGGAATAGCAGAAAAAACATAGTTTTAAATTTGTAATGCCGGTCACTCACATTCGCACGAATACGCAAACCCACAAGTGTAGGACGACATTTGCAAAGGGTCATGCGAAGTTTTCGCTGCATTTGCGCTTTACCGAGCCGTGTCGGTTATTTAACGGACATCAAAGCGTGCGAACTTCGAACCTTCGCGTAATCTCCCACACATTCGTGTGACCAGGAGATCTATTTTTGAATCACTCGTATGAAATTGTATCGTCGAATGCGACATAAGTCACACTCGTCTTCTAAGTCGCATAATCTCGTTTTTCCGTAATGTTGAATCCAAATATCCATTAAAAGGATTATATATTCTTCAAAATTAATTTTCTACACTGAAGATCACAATATTCACGATCTACAACAGTTATCAGGAGCAAATTCACATTTATCGCTAGGTAGGTATATGTGCGCATTGACAATTAATCTATCGATCGACATAAGAGACCAGTGGTAAGGACCATTCGTTGCAGTCGTGTGATTCAAAAATACGGGTTCTTCCACGTAGTCAAACTATTTTGTCAAACTGATTTGACCACGTGGAAAATTCGTTCCTCGTGGTCAAATTAAAGTAATGATCCTTCTTGTATAACATTCTAAATGCCAAAAAGTACAGTCAAACCATAGTCAAACTAATTTGGCCACGTGGAATTATCTTTCCGCATAGTCAAATTAGTAAAATGCCCTTATTCCGTACCGACCAACTAAACGAATCAACTATTTGTTACGATCGGAACTTAATAGGTGGTTTTATTCGTCGGACTTCTCAAATCAACCATATTAAGCTTATATAGAAGAGTTCCCAACGGAAACACTATGAAGTAGAAAATCAGTTCGACAAAATAGTTTAACTATGGTTTGACTGTACTTTTTGGCATTTAGAATCTTATACAGGAAGGATCATTACTTTAATTTGACCACGAGGAACGAATTTTCCACGTGGTCAAATCAGTTTGACCAAATAGTTTGACTACGTGGAAGAACCCAAAAATACGGAATTTCGTATGTCGAACGAAAATCAGTAGAAATCGAGCGCTTGACGCGAGACGAGTGATTCAAAAATAGAGCTCCAGTTGCGCACACGATTGCGAAGATACAAGAATATTTGCACGCATGTAGTGACCGGACGCGCCAATTTGCTATTTTGAGGTTATGCATAACCATAGTAACATTTGTTTGTACGACGAGTAGAACACGAACACATGGAAACCTTTCAAGTAATCCGGAATTCTATGGGCCGGTTTCAGAATTGAGAATTTCACTAAGTAAGTACTTAAGTAACGTTCTGTCTCGCTCTTTGCTGAGTAATTAGAAGTGACAGCACTACAGTTGAGTATTTACTAAGCGAAATTCTCAATTCAAAAACTGGCCCTATGACTAAATAACGGTTCGCTAACGTCACCAATGCAAAATCATAACAATAAGTTATTTATTTCCAGAACAGGTCCAATACCAATTAGCAATGATTATGTTAAATCATTCCGTTACACACGTAGCTATAATATATATTAATATGCCGTGGTAAAATATATATTATAGTAAGCTACCACACATGGAAACGATGCTATAATATATATGTTTGCCTTCACTTCAGATGATTGGCCAAATACCATTATATGCATCAATAATTATATTACTATGCGATAATATAAATTACGGTATAAGCTGGCGACGTCATAGAAATATTAATTATAGCTGGGTGTGGGGACACTTGAATATTTGTATAGAAAATATATCGTAATAATGCCTTGCTATAATTTATATTAATATATATTATAGCTACGTGTGTAATGGGCTTAATAGGATTTTCCTAAGTTGACGCAAATTCATTACGTCCGCTTATCCGCAAAAACATATTATGACACTCCTTGGAATCCAAACTCATAGGGTACTAGAATTCCAGTTGACCTAGAACTATAAAATTTGATAAGTGATAATTATCGTCTTATCCTACAATTACCGGAAAAAAATTAAAACTATACTATAATTAAATCATAAAAATATAGTCTTTGAAATCGAGAAAAGCTAAGAAAAAACTACTTACAAATTTGTACGGAACCATCGGTGCGACAGTCCAACTCGCACTTGGCTGGTTCGTTTTCCATTGGTGGCGCTAGTCACGGATCCCATTGTATATGGATGTAAGAACTCAAATATACCTAATCATTGCACGAAAAACGAAATGCAGAGTTAGCTAAATACGCTAAACAATAAGTCAAGAGATAGATCGTTATCTATTATTTAATTTTAGAAAGTCAAATTAATTACAGAAAGTCAAATTAATGACAAAATTCAAATTACATCCTCACACGTTTCATCTAATACTCCAAATTCCTTTCACATGGACGATTTCTTCCCCAAAGTCTGATCTGATGATAGAATCTAAAAAAAAGTTTTCTTTTAGATTTTATTATTTCTTTAGAACCAGATTATAAAAGATGGATCTAAAGAGTAAGTAACGTGCATCCAGCCACTGGATCTGTAGGGAATAAACGGAGTTTATTGGGGTAGGACAAGATAAAAAGTTCCCCGAAACTCGCAAATTTAATGTTGCTTTTAAGCGAATGAGGTTCGTTAGAATCGTTAGGGAATAAACGGAGTTTATTGGGGTAGGACAAGATAAAAAGTTCCCCGAAACTCGCAAATTTAATGTTGCTTAAGCGAATGAGGTTCGTTAGAATCGTGCCTCAAAACTCCGCGCTACAGGCGTGAGTTAATAGAATATAGAATGTATAAACACAATTCCGTCCCTCATTCAACTCGCTAAGGCGATCACACCATCTGCATGTCGCACACAAAATTTTCCCTCCGCATGTATTAGTTAGATCATACAAATCTGTACACAGATTTAAATATTTACATTGTACAAAATACTCCTCGGTACTCTGTACAATCGCTGTCAAAACTAACTGCTGAAGCACACTTTCATTCTTACAATGCTGAATAGCAGAACTAAAATTGCCAAATTAGTTTCTTTTTATTCTTTAGAAGCTACTCATGTGTGTAGGTTCACCCGCTTTATAATGCACGACAAATAACTTGAACAAATCACAAATAACTTGAACAAATAACTGTGACGGCGCATGGAATTATTTCATGTCTCATTGTATGTGATGCTTTTTGTGTTTGTGTCTCTAAGCACAAATCAATTATTTATCTATCTCATTATTAGAATATTTTACCTCGACGTTTCGACGGCGACAATGAGATCAAGTCGCGAAAGTTTAAAATGTGTTATTTATCTATCCATAATTTATGAAGGAAACGGGGTATATTAGTTTAGCCAAATTGACAGATAATTGTAAAATCCTGCACTTGTAAAATTATCGTCAAAAAATGTTTATCATGTTATTTATGTAATAAAAAAATACATTTAAGTGTTTGAGTTCAATACAAAATATTTTAATATTTTAATCGCGATTATTTATTAGATAAAATGTAACGACCGCAAATGCCGACGTTTAACCGAATGAATAATCGCAACAAGATCCGTTTAAGAAATAACAAGCATCGCGAGTTATTAGTTAACACGAATACAGAATATTTTTATTACTATAATCTGCCGGCCATACTCTGTATATGAACTCTAGATGATGCCAAACAAGTAGCATTACCGGTGGAAGGCCTAGGCTGCGGCTAGTGACTTGCCAGACAAAGACCCCTTCAAAAGAAAGAATTATTTATTCTTTAAGCGACACTGTACTGGCGTGACGTCTCATGACGTCACAGCGAACAGGCAAGCATGTAACAATTTCGCTTAACATCAGGTAAGACAACCAAAATACGGCCAGATACGTTAAAAACAAACCAGAAACATGGAGTAGCTTAGACTTATTTTTTAAATACACTTTTTGTCTCACGCAATAACGTCATAAAGTAAATTGTTTATTGTTATTAATAAACACGGTCGATATTATTTATATAAAACGAGACTCCTCTAAAAAACTCCTCAAAGAATACTAATAACACAAAATACAATTCTTTCTCATGCGTCTTGATTATGTAACTTTCCACGTATACATATGTGTGCAACAACGTTAAAAGTTCAAGCTACATAACCAAGACGCTGGTCCCAAGGTAGGATACCTAGAATGGTAACCAGCTAAGGACATTACAAACATGCAGATTTAATAGTCTATCGTAAAGGAAATGACCAACTTAAACTGCATTTGAAGTGTGTTTTAAGGAGTCGTGTTTTACTCGTATAAATAACACTGTGTCTACGCTTTCAGTTCGAAGAAGAGTGTGCCCAATCAGACAAAGATTTCAGACTGCTTTTCGTATAGTTACTTTTGACAGCGACTGTACAGCATAAATTCTATTTCTTCAGCGTGTCCCGACAGACGTCCAGCAGTTGGGTAAGGTGGGCGAACTTGGCGTACGCCTCCTGCAGCATGTTCCTGGAAAATATTTTTATTCAGTTTTCCTCTTAGCGCGTCACTGGCAAGGCAACGCGGTGGAAGGATTTGCCAATCAGGGTTAAGGGCTCGCTGATTGTCCATACTCAATAATTCATTGCATTCCACAAGTACACTCGGCGTCAAAAAAATCGCACATCTCGAAAATTTCGTTTCGAGCGAATATAGTTCTTACATAATGTATTGTATAGTATTTTCTAAGGTTAACACGAGTACTAGACATAATTAAAACTGTTTTAATAATGTATTGTACCCTAACAATATTATTATCATTTAAAAGCTCGATTAATAACCTTTCAAATTAGTTATTGTTTGTTTTCGTAAAAACAAACATCGCCAAAAAAATCGAATTTCAAATAAAAAGTCCCGAAATACGCGTTCACTGTTTGCGCCCATAGACTTGGTATAAAAGGGGGGTTAAAAGTCAATCAAGGGTCATTCGCTATCCAGACGTCACAGAGGGCACACCTGAAGAGCCACAATAAGGAAAAAAGATTGGAAAATGCATACCACGCCAGAAAAAGCCACTCAAGTGATTGATTGCACAACTGCAATCTGGACTACCACAGGCTGAAGTTGCTCGGCGTCTGAATATCAGCCGGTTTCGAGTACGCCAAGTATTCCAGCGGTTCGAGGAGACTGATGGCTACATCAAGAGGCATGGATGCGGGAGACGACGCTGTACTTCCGGTGCAGACGACCGGTACATTGAGATGACTTCCTTGCTGAAACGTTTTTCCAACGCCGTTGAGCTACAGCAGAAGCTTCGAACAGCTCGCAGAACGTGGGTGAGCGTCTCCACCATCAGAAGAAGATTACGAAAGAGGAATTTGCTACCCGGTAGAGCCGCAACGGGCCCCCAATCGACTGCACAGCACCGAACTGCCAGAAGACGATTTCGCGCTAGTCACGAGAATTGGACGTTCACCCAATGGAGGGATGTCCTCTCTTTTGACGAGATGAGGGTGTGTCTTTACACCAACGATAGGCGCAGGAGGGTGTAAAGAAGAGAGGGGGAGCGGTACACAGAAGCCTGCACCGTCAGAGCCGTTAGCTACAGGGGTGGATCCTGTGTGTTCTGGGACGGAATTTCCTTCGACGGGAGAACCGAACTTGTCTGCGTTTCTTGGGCTGGAGGTGGACGTGGCCAGGGATCCCTGACTGCTCAACGCTATATTGCGGAGATCCTGGTTCCACATGTGTTTTCCTTTGCTGATTGGATTGCACCTGGCTTTCAATTTATGCACGACAACGCCAGCAGCCATACAGCGTTGATTTTTCGGGAGTACCTTCATGCTGCTGGTATCACAGTTAGGGATTGGCCAGCAAGGAGTGCCGACTTGAATCCCACGAGCACTTTTGCGACCAGCTGAAGAGGCGGGTACGATCGCGTGATTTTCCTCCTGACACTCTTGATGAGCTTCATGATGCCGTTATCGAGGAGTGGACAACGTCCGTCAAGAGAACATGGTGACGCTCATCAGGTCCATGACTGACCGCCTGGAAGATCTTCGAAGGGCTAGAGAAGGCAACACTAGGTTTTAAGTATAGTTTTAAGCTTAATTTTTTGTTATTGTTGTGTTTTTAATTTTTGTAATTTTTGCCTAAATAAACGATTTTTCCTTTTTCCTCACAAATTTTCTTTTTTCCTTATGGGATTATTAAATGTCGTGTTTTCATAGATGGTTTTATTATCTTTCAAATAAGACCACATAGTCATATCTTGTCATACATAACATACGGTTTACGATCGCTCGAAGGAAAGACGTCGAGTTTATATACAGATGACATAACTAAAAATATGGATATGGTTATATTTTTGTATGCTTCCTTGCCAACTGACATCTGTTATCACTAGACTAACGGACTGTTAGGCTTAGCACGAATAGCGATTTTTTTTTTGCAAAAAAGTACGAGATAAACTCACTCGTGCGCTACAAGGTTTCTTGAAAAATTTGTGTCCTATAACTCACCGGCACTTGGTACAGAAGAGCCGCAAGCTGTCCGCGTCGACGGCGCTGCAGTCTATCGAGATGAGCGCGAGACTCGACTTGAAGACAGCCTCGAGCCGCGCCAGGTGCTCGATGAAGTCGGGGTCAGCCTCGTCCGTGTCCAGAATACTGCAACGGAGACCTTCAGGGTCAGGGACAGTGGGGACTAAGTCTACAAGACTCCGTAGTGAAGCGTATATACGTCCCAGAGAGCTTATATACACTCGGAGAGAGAGTATAGGTTTAACCACGCCCGCCGGGCAAATTCAAGCGCTGAGGATGTGAACACATGAGACAGTCAGGTTTCCTCACGATGTTTTCCTTCACGGTTAGCGAGTATGGCTACTATTACGTCACAAATGTACGTACTATTATAACTAGTAATAGTAAGTACATTTGTGACCAGTACCAGTACTGTATTAGAAAACAGTACGTGCTGTGTTCGAACCCACGACCTCCTGAATATGAAGCCAGCGTTCGACCGCTACGGTACCACCGCTCGATGACTCCAACTGTTAAACTAGATTTCCAAATAAAAAAGTAGATCTTCTTCTTCTTCAGGCTATATTATGTAGTCCACTGCTGGACATAGCCCTCCCCTAATGAGCGCCATAGCGCCCTGTCTTCAGCTTGCCGCATCCAGAATCTGTCGGCAGTTTTTCGCAGATCATCATCCCACATGGTCGGAGGGCGCCTTACACTATTGCCGAGTTGCGGACTCCACACAAGAACACGTTTACTCCAACGGTTGTCGGTTCTTCGCGAGATATGGCCAGCCCACTGCCACTTCAGTTTGCTAATTCTCTGAGCTATGTCGATAACTTTGGTTCTCTGTCGGATGCATTCGTTAAAAAATTAGAGTATTTTGTAGAAAAAAGGGACAAAACACTGCATGTTCGCAGGATTTTGTCCTTGTCTTTCATACTCTTTTTGATACTTAACAGAGTTTAAATTTTATCCAAAAACCTAGAATTCATGCATTGACTTTGTCATCGAAATAATCTTTAACGTTACAGTAGCCCTATATTATAGTATGCCACACGTCGATTACTTTTTATCCTCTCTGTTAGCGAAAGACCTTTTCATTGTTTATTTTGTCTTTTTATAGATACTGTTTCATTACTTGTCAGTTTTAAATTTAGTTTCTGTTTTGGTTCTGTCTAATTTATAATAATTGTCTAGTGAAAATATGGTCGGATAAATAAAATTTAAAACAGAAAAGTAGGGCACCATACGGTGCTTAACTCTGCGTTGCCAATACATCTCCTACTTGATCGAAATATACCTATACGTAGCCTCTTCCGTGTCTCACTGGTGGGCTAAGGCCTCCCCCAATTCGGACCAGATCTTTCTGGGCGATCGATCGTGAAGATATTGGCCCGGGTCGGAAAAATCGCAGATCCGGAGTGCTTAGTGCGAGTTTTTTAACTACTCGATCGCGTTAACGTAAACTCATATTTCTATGGCATCGAGGAAGCGCCACCTAGCGACAAGTATGGAAATAAAAATTGCTGAGTGAGAGTTGTAATGGTTTAAGTTGAGAAGTGAACACGTTTACCAGCCAAAACACGAATAAGCGCGATTGCGAGTTGTACTGTGACAACGTTTTGCCAGTTCGAACGGTTAACTTACTCATACTCACTACTCAATGCTTGATTAACGCGGTAGTAAAGTTATTCGATTGGATCTGTCAAACTCGAACTAATCACTCGAAGCTGGTTTCCGTCCACTCACCCCTGTATACAGCGTGTGAAGTCGTAGGTGTGACTGCTGAACACGTTCCATTTGCTGGTGAGGACGGAGAGAGGCTCTTCGCTATTGATTTTGTCCTCCACGTCGTGGCTTATGCCGAGGCCGGTCGCCAGTTTGGCGCTGAAACGGAGGAAGGTGGTTTAAAACGAACGAACGTCATTGACCTTCCATTTCAAAATTGATCAAATCGAAAAAGTTTTATTCAATAAAGAAACTCACAGGAACTAATGTGAAAATTACTTTATGCCACACCTGGCAATAAAGTGGCTTTTTTATGTCTACGCTTTCTGGCCAAGTGTAGACATAAAAAGATGTACACAACACGGGAGGTAATAAAGAAAGCTCTCGATCGCATATTTACGTCCCT
This sequence comes from Yponomeuta sedellus, assembly GCA_934045075.1. Taxonomy (NCBI): domain Eukaryota; kingdom Metazoa; phylum Arthropoda; class Insecta; order Lepidoptera; family Yponomeutidae; genus Yponomeuta; species Yponomeuta sedellus. The sequence continues at coordinate 24,046,447 of OW203724.1, forward strand.
CGCTTGCAGCTCGGGCCGCAATCTTTTGCGATCTCGGCCTTTCTTTGTATTACCACCCTAGTTGTGTAATGTACTATTACATATCTCTTGCTCTGTAAGTAGTCACTTACTTCCCTGAATGCCGTGGTGTATAGATATCATTACAGCATAGGTTTCAAAACATACCATGTAATGTTAACATTACAGCATAGGTTTTGGAATTTGAAAAAAGAACTGTCATACTCATACTGCAAGAAGAATATTTTTTTAAAGCTAATATATTCGGCCTAGAGAATAGCACCAACCCAATTTCTTCCCGCGGGTGTCGTAAAAGGCGACTTTATGCTCGATTTCACCAACGATCCCCTAACATCCACCTAACTAGGGAACTTCTAGCTTAAGTAATTCCCTAAACCATCCCACAACTTAAATTCGTTTTCACCGTACAAAGAATCACCTAACTAGGGGTTACTTACTTAGGTGATGTTTTGTCTATGGTCTAGTGCTGTGTTTTAGCGTCAACTTACCTGTAAATTCTTTTTACGTGTTTTGAGTAATTTTAAAGGACAATTGACTACATTATTAAATTATCATAGCTTTATTACATTATCATTTTTGATTCAGCAATTAATATTTAGTAAAATATGTAATAATACATGTAAAGTGGATGGCTGTCATGATATCTCATTGCGACATCAGTAAAAAACAACTGCCATAAACTCGAAACAATTTGTTTTGCTTTGCTTTCTAAAATCTCGGTCGGTTGTAGGAGGAAGGTCCTTTTTTGTAGCTAAGAAGGTACAATCGATAGCAGATAGACCTTTAGGTAACTTACCTATATTTTATCGTCCGTAATGCAACTGAGTAGGTAATAGAGGGTGCATGCACGTAATGTGAAAGGAAAGCATAATAGTTGGTACCTAATGTGTACAAAGTACAAAACTGAAACGGTGCAGTACTCACTTGTTATCTTTAAATTCGAAGCGAACTTAAATTTTGTTAAGTAAGAAAAGAACAGTCTGTTTGGATGACCTATAACGCTTAACAAAATCCACGTCGTCGAACTTTGCAAAGGAATCGGGCCTTTCTCGATAAATACGAGGCCGCCTCAGAAGCCTTGGGTTCGACAACAAGTCCAGGTCTTCAAGACCTCCAAAGTCACCAATAAAATCCAACAAATTGTCCATTTTAGACGGAAAAGAAACTGTCACCTAAGGCTAGGGGCTCAATAATAGGCCTCCTAAATTTAGGGGTTCCCCTAGCGGCGTAAGTGACGCTTTACCGTTGGTGAAAGCGAAACAACCGTTAGGTAGCCCTTAAAAAGGGATAGGTGTCCCTTAAAAGTTAGGGATTGTTGGTGAAATCGGGCATAAGGGACACAAACCGGGGGGTGGGCAGCAGCGCCCCCTGCAGTACAATTCCACCAAACTGCGATCCCCAACCCGCATGCCCAGCGTGGGGATTATGGGCATTACCCCTCAATGATGGCACAACCTTGCGCTATGGAGCTCATTAGGGGAGGGCTATGTCCAGCAGTGGACTAATATAGCCTGATGAAGAAGAAAATGTTTTTTCTCGGTATCGATTATTTTCTTGAATCGGAATTAAGACAATTTATATTAGAATTTATGAAGATTTTATTTTAAATATCGAACTATTTGTTTCGCAGTCACATCGTATGTTAATTGAAATCGATTTAAAAATCAAACAGGCCAGCACGATTTGACGCGCTTGCGTGCCATAAAATCGTGAAGAGTAAAAAAGTCAGTCGACTAGCTAGGCGCGAAAGTAATTAATTTTTCGTGTTTTGGAGTTCTTTCTCAAAAGTTTTGAAAAATGTCAAGTCAAAAAAAAAAGTCAACCTGCATTCTTGTTTTTTTACTTATCTCACAATCGATATGTAAAGCAGAGTGTTTACCTCGGATGTAAGAGCATCAATTGCATCCTCGGGCTAATTAGCGCCCTCGATGCGCTCGGGCGCCAAAAACCTCATATGTAATTGATGTCATACAGCCCTTGGTTAACAATCTATTATTGCTAAATTCCGATAAAGATCCCAGAAACACCATGCGGTAAGTTATGCAACGCCCTCCCTCCCACTTTTTCAAGCAGAAGCAAGACACGAACACACCACCACCGACACTAATTCTTGTGTAAGAAAATGCGAAAAAGTGGGAGGAATGGCGGTGCATTAACTAATCGCATGGTGCTTCTGAGATTTTTAGCGGAATTTAGCAAGTAGTTTTCACATTTTAATGCTATTATGGATTTCCGCAAAGTAACGCCTGAAACATGTTACGCCTAATACATCAGCAAAGTTGCTAACTATTAATAAGATTCCATGACTGCTATCTCATTGTTTCATAAAGTTTGAATAAGGAAACTGAAAAATAACAAATGCTACCACTCAGAGTGTGTCATTTGCAAAACGTCCAAAATGTTTGCAACGCCTGTTATTGCTACAGCACTCCAGTATGACTATAAACCGAGCCAAACGTTCTCGAACGTTTCCCAGTACTATTATTACGGTCAACGTATCAAGGTCACTCACCAGTAAGACGAGAATACGGTCCAAACCGTCTCGAACGCCTCTATGACCGCTATCTCATCAACCGCCGCAGTGGGCCGTTGCGTGAGCCTCTCGACGGTTTTCTTCGCTAGCTCCATGTATTCGGGTATAATCTGGCACTTAGAAGCCACTTCCAACGACAGCTCCTTGAAGTTATCCACTTCGGAGCTCCGCAGGGAGTTTGGACCTACGGGAACCGACAAAGTAGTAATAATAACTTCCACACAACATAAACACTTGACCTGGTCCCAAACTAGGATACCCAGTGCTATGGTAACCAGGCAAGGACGTCACAAACATGGAAACACACCCAGACTGGGGCCACTTGTACAAATGTACGGCGCCCCCAGTGGAAATCAAACCGACTCCATACTATCCTGGGGAAAACCACACTCACCACCGCAGGCAAGTGTTTGAGCGAACTTTAGAGTTTACCTAGTGTTTAATCCTCAGTAAAATAGTGAAAATAACCTACCTCTGGCATCTAAACTAGTGACGCAGTTCTTCAGCACAGTGATGAGGTGTTCGATCCTGGAGAACACCTAATTGAACACCCGGCAAGTTTTTCAGCGAACGTTATGTTACGTTACGTTATCAACCCTTTTTATGTCCCCACTGCTGGGGCACGGGTCTCTTCCTGCATCGCAGGAAGGTTAGGCCATACTACACCACGGGGGCCAAGTCCGGGTTGGTGGAGGGTTGTAAGACAGTGGCGGGCCTTACTGTCAGAAGTTATCAAGCCGCACATAAGGCCTCTGACAGGGCTTAACGACTGCCATTATATGACACCCGGCACCAACGGGTAACGTGCCTTGCGAAGCACGGAAGCGCTCAGAAAAATGCCACTAGCGGTAGTCACGGGACGCTCACCCATCCTGTACCTGACCGCGCCTGTTGTTGCTTAACCAAGTGATTGATTCCAATTACTCGGTTCGCCTAGGCCACGAGCGCTCCGAACGAAAGCGAACATTCTACCATATTTTTCAGTATTCTACCTAGTGTTTAATCCACACTCCCTCACACTAAAACAGTGACAATAACTTACCTATGGTTTTCAAATTAGTGATGCTGTTCTTCAACTTAGTGATGAGGTGTTCTATCCTGAAGAATACCTCACTGAACACCGTTTATGTTTGAGCGAACATCGGACCATGTTTTCAGTATCCTACTTAGTGTTTAATCCACATTCCCTGACAGTAAAACCCACCAAAAACATTCTGTAAAAAAATTGCCAAGTCTCGATGGAGCTGCTCGTTTATGTTTAAAAAGTGATGAAATCTAGACAAAGCCGTGCCAAGTCTAAGGTTCCTTACTGCGATTTCTTTATTATTATAGTTAATGTTGTGTGACTTGGCCGTGATTAGTCCGTCTGTACTGGAAAGTGATCAATTTTCGATTTTAAGTATGTGATGAATGATAGCTTACAGACTGCTTAGTGCGAGTTTTTTAACTACTCGATCGCGTTAACGTAAACTCATATTTCTATGGCATCGAGGAAGCGCCATCTAGCGACAAGTATGGAAATTAAAATTGCTGAGTGCGAGTTGTAATGGTTTACGTTGACAAGTGAACACGTTTATCAGCCAAAACACGAATAAACGCGAGTGCGAGTTGTACTGTGACAGCGTTTTGCCAGTTCGAACGGTTAACTTACTCATACTCACTACTCAATGCTCGATTAACGCGGTAGTAAAGTTATTCGATTGCATCTGTCAAACTCGCACTAAGCACTCTGGATGACAAAAAATTCTGCGTTCTGGTCTTATCCAGAGGTTCTCGTATAGGGGCTTGAAAATGCGGCGAAATGGTTCCAGTAAAGGATGGTACGGCAGTATTTGCTTCGCGCTCGACTTGGCGGGGGCACTGCCGTGCCCCGCGATGGTGAAAATAACCTACCTCTGGCCTCCAAACTAGTGACGCAGTTCTTCAGTTCAGTGATGAGGTGTTCTATTCTGGGGAACACCTCGCTGAACACCGCCAGCCAGTGTTTGAGCAAACATTGGAGCACGTCCCGCAGCGTCCACGGCGGTGCTTTGAAAAGGACGTGCTGCCATAGCGTCGCGTATTTCGCGCGCATCTCGTTCTGAAAAAGGTTTTTCAAAATATAAATTATACCCAAAGAGGGCTCAAATATTGTATTGAATTGTAGACAAATAAATTATGTAATAATGTATGCACCATTTGTGTATTCTATAATTTGCAACGCCTGGAAAAGGCGACTAAGTTTTAAGCGCTAACTTAGTAATAATGAACATCAAACAGTTACAGTTGGGTGCAGTACAGAAAGCCTTACCTCCAAAATATTGGCTAGTAGCTGGTATAGTGTGGCTTGGTAGTGCTTAAGACTGCTCTGTAGGTCAGGGTCGGGCGACTCAGTCCGCTTGTCTTCAAGAAGTCCCTTGAGGTCATTCAGCCCTATGCATTTGACGCCATTTATGATAGCCTTACTGCATAGGTTCTTGTCGTTAGACAGGAGAATCTGAAAGGTGAAATTTATCATTAAGAGTCTGTGGATTTCAATTTTGATAATAATAAAACTGTCTATCTCGGAGGGGAAACGAATAGCAGTATCAGGCCGAGTTCAAACCAAACTTATAGTCAACCGCCGAATGTGAGCAAGTCACTGTGATCCCGAGTGTTATCGTGAAAATAAACGTTATTTTTCGTTCACAATAATTATGCTGACAATACACTGTGGCTGTGTGGCTTACAATACGTCAATGGTGTGAAGACAACAGTCGGCTTGCATACGTTCACACCATATGCGTACGCTGAGCGGCCGACCATTTTTCACATAAAAGAGCTCAGTGGTTCGAGTTTATCGCAGTATATTCAATACATTCTCGCGCATCTACGCATTCTGCGATATTTTTTTCTGTGTTGAACATAATGAAATACGTAACGTCTGTTCCTTGCAAAATTGTTGGCTGGAGTCAATATGCCGACGTTTAGCTACGTAGCCAATCAGCGTCCCGTGCGCGTAGAGGCGCGGTATATTAATCGGCCGCGGAATGTCAGCGTTCAGGCTTAGCGTAATAATTTATTGTCGGTTCGATGTGAACAAAAAAGTGAATATGTATAGAAATACAATAAACTGCGTAACGCCCGCTCACTTTCGGCGGCTAACATACAGTTTGGTGTGAACTCAGCATTAATATAGAAATTCACACAAAAATTTATAGATATGAGGCGGCAGAGAACAGGATGACAGGTCAGAGGACATGCCAGCAGTGCGAAGATCGGACGATATAGTTTCATCTGCGGAAAGTGCGGATGGCAAGGGATTGTGAGAGACTGCATATGGGGAAAAAAGACTACACCTAGCGGTGGGTGTCGTTGGAGTGAAGATGACGAGGCAGTACAGAGTTTGCCGGCCAGCAAACCGGCCAGCTAATCAATAAATGACGTACCACAGACTTTCCTCTTTCCGATTGTTGTAAACAGCAGTTGAGAATCTCGTCGTCCGGTACCTCGCACGGGTAGATGTGCGAATTGGCATCGCGCAATGATTGACCTGCAACAAATAACGTATGAGGAAGAATAGTGACTAATGTTTTAGCATCGGACATCGTTGATGCACCCATGGGATCAATAGACACAAAATCTCCCGGCCTTGATAGACACAAAAACGATCATGTATGATTTAGTATGAAAAAGATGATCAGAGTGTTGTTTATTTCACTGATTGTGGACAGAGTGAATGACTAATTAAAAAGGACATTGAATGAAAAGAAAATCGAGGTAGTTCCGTCATTCCACAGGTACACATTCTATAGAGTCATTTAGACTACAAAATTTATTCACATTATGTTTAGTCAGTCTTTCATTCATTCAATGTCTCATTCTTTATTTATAGGTTGAAGGATCATTCAACCAACAAATCAACATTGTAAGTAGCCAACAAGCAAATGAGACATTGAATGAAGATTTACTCACGATTGTATATATTAATACCTTTTATCCTATTGTTCTCCGGCAGAGACTGGTAAAGATAATCCATGGCGGCGCGAGCCCGCTTACAAATAGCTCCATTCCCATTGTTGTTATCCTTGAGCCGGTCCAGCTCGCTGATGACGCGCCACGGGACGAGAAGCATTGGTTGCTCCGTGTAGCCTGCGAAAAAGCCTACATCATAGTCGTCAGGCTATACTAGTCCACTGTTGGACATAGCCCTCCCCTAAAGAGCGCCACGTTGTGCTATCATAGAGGGTAAGTAATGCCCATAATCCCCACGCTGGGCATGCGGGTTGGGGATCGCAGTTCGGTGGAATTGTACTGCAGGGGGCGCTGCTGCCCACCCCCCGGTTTGTATCCCTTAGTCGCCTTTTACGACACCCGCGGGAAGAATTGGGTGTACATCATAGTATTTACTATAATTGAGTTTCAATGAAATATAAATTACGCTACACTATCATGTGAGTTGATAGTTTGATGTAATTTAGTTTTAGTTAGATTTAAAATGATTTTTTTTCCATTACTAAGTAAATTAACGTTCCTTGTTAAGGTTGTCTGGAATAAATATGCTATATATGCAATAATGCCGCCAAATTGTACTCCGTATCTTTACATGTTTTATAAGTTCTTATCTTAAGAATATTCTATATTATAAGATACAGATTATGAAGTGAAATGAATAAAATTACTTATTACTATTACTTATATCTTAGAGATTTGTTTTGTCAACTTTAGAATTATTTTTTAATTTGTACCACGTTCGTAACCACGCCAAAAATCTCCATAGATCAGTTCATTAAACCATTATTAAATAATTATCAAAAAGATTCTTACCATTTATATGCGAGTTCAACACATTCTTTATAACATCCAGTTCATGAATAAATATATTTGTGTCAACCACTAATATCACATTGTCTTTGTCGTTTTCCTTGCTGTTTGTACTTGAATACTGTGACTTTTGTGAACTTGGTTTTGGCTGAAAGTAAAAACAAACATTAAACGGTCAGTAGGCGTGACAATAGTATCAAATAATCTTTAGGGGAATGCACATATTTAAAGCGCTTGTGGCCTAGGCGAACCGAGTGATTGGAATCAATCACTTGGTAAAGCAACAACAGGCGCGGTCAGGTACAGGATGGGTGAGCGTCCTGTGACTACCGCTAGTGGCATTTTTCCGAGCGCTTCCGTGTTTCGCAAGGCATAATGGCAGTCATTAAGCCATGTCAGAGGCCTTATGGGCAGCTTGATAACTTCTGACAGTAAGGCCCGCCACTGTCTTACAATCCTCCACCGACCCGGACTTGGCCCCCATGGTGGAGTATGGCCTTACCTTCCTGCGATGCAGGACCCATGCCCCAGCAGTGAGGATATACAAGGGTTGATAACAAAACTTTAGTTTATTACAGGTTTTTTTGTAAATAATAAATGTGTCCCCCACATTATGGAAGAGGATTTAAAAATCTTTCGTCATGCCTAATAATGATAAATATTAAGAACAGAAATAAAAGTGGCAAAAATATGAAAAAAGGATTTGCCAATTTTTATGATTTACTATATCAATAATTATTACGGTTAACAATAAAAATTTGAAGATAAGTTTTTGTTCTAATTGAAATATATATCACCACTTTATCTCTCTACCATAGAAACGCAGCAGTATCCCAAGCATATTAGTTTCATACCTGGGCCTTTTTTATTCGCGGCATGAAATAGCTACTAAAATAAGCTTATTGCAAATTACTCTCACCTGTTTACAGTCTTCTACCTCCATATTTTCGACTGGAGATTGTTTAGCAGTCTTACTCTCAATATTTACAAATTCACTATTGCAATCCTTTGTATCTGCATCAGCTTGCTTTGTCAAACTAGTCCTGAGAGCCTCTAACCTCTCCTTGGCAGATGAATAAGCTTTAACATTGACACTGTCAAAGTGTGTCAAACTTTTAAACGCTAACTTTGACTTAATTGCTGATACTATTTTACTGGCCTCGGAAAACTGTGGTGGGGTTGCCGGATGCTTAGTAGATGGGTACTCCGGAGTCTGATTGCAAATGGCCTGATCAATGTCGGCAAACATGTCTTTCGCCTTCATCTTGTGATGGTATTCTTCTGGCAGTTGAGCTTTCATTGATGAGAGGATTTTATTTGCCGCAAAAAATTGGGATGGTGATGGAATTGACTGTAAACTATCACTGCTAGGTGACTGAGCGGTAGAACATCGAGACTCGTTAAGGTTTGGACTTTTAAGGTCTGATGCATTACTCTTACTACTCTTAGGGGTTTCTGCCTTAGGGCTGACTTTTTGAGGGTCTTTTCTGAATTTGGGGGGTGATTTCATTTGGTCATTGTTCTTGAGAGTGTCTGATTGTTCCTCTTTGTTAGGTTCTTCTGAGAGTCGTTTGCGTAGTAACTGAAGTCTTTTATTTGCAGAGTTTTTTGTTAGCACAGCTGGCTTTGAGGGAGGTGTTTTTTTCGCTTGACTTTTTGCCTCAGGTGTTGGCGTTTCTGAAACTGTATAATGTACATTTTGTAAATACTTAATAGCTTGTATAAATTACTTTTTATACAAGCAACAGTACTGAGAATAGAGAATGTTAAGCTACAATTTTCACACATGATTAATAATTGACTTTGTGACAACTCTCTTGTTTCATATAAACAAAGTATAAAATATGTTTTACTACGATCTGTTTACAAACCTCTACTGATCCATTTCTTGGGTGTAGTTTCATGATGTTGGGTGTCACTCTTGCGTTTAAGGTCCCTTTTTACTGTCTCTTCCTTTTTGCTCTTCTCCTTTTGAACTTTCTTTGTGGAACGAAGTTTCTCCTCGACCTTGGTGGATAGGGAAAATAACACTATTGATCAACAACCAATCCTAACAGATTTTACCAAAAATTACCACCAAAATTATAAGGAAAACCTCATCATAGAGGTGCAAGAGTGTCCGTAGTTGAAATATTTTAAACTAGTTTCTCATTAGCTAGTAATTAACACTCAGGACTAAGAATATTTTAGAAATCTACCCTTCTACCTGTGGTTTGGTCCATGACGATTTCCCCGTTTTCTTATTGAAAAAATACATTCTGCCTGGATTGGACTTGGACTGGCATTCGACCCATCCATCTGGCAACTCATCATCTTCAGTTTTGCTGCTACTCATCACGAATTTCCGTAAAAAAGGAAAACAAAAATATCACTCACTACTTGAACGAAAAAGTATGCTTGACAGATTGATTGGATAATTATTATCAATATTATCTTGTCTATGGTTCCGTCCGTGGGCTCAACAAAATAATACTGTCACAGAGAATATAATCACTAGGTACGTTGTGGCACAGATTAGATAATAGTTACATGCTCTGTGATAGTTACTGTTGTGGCCCTGTGGGTAGAAGTGCGTAGGTATGTGGGGTGCGTAGGTATCTGGGGTGCGCTTCATCATATTTGTTTACGTTTACTTTGGTTTTGCTGCAAATAGTTGTTTTTCTATTTTTCACCAAATATATTTCGCTTTGCGATGAAAAGTTGACGCAGATATTTACGGCGCGTGAAGTAAACATTTGTCTGAACCGTGTCTGAACGCACGCACCACAGACAAAATAGAAGATAGTGATTTGTTCTGTGGATCACACCTTTTCCTACTAGTCTATTAAGTACAAGCGATTTTTGACAGAAATAAACAGCTGACTTTTAGCTATCTGCTGTAGAGGAGTGGGTCGTTGTCCGATTTTTCGACGACGAAACGCAACCGTTTTTTCTGGAACGAAAACAGGTCCTCGAAACGGTCCTCGTTCGCAACTGGTTTCATTGTATGCGAACGAGCAAGGCGCAGAGGACGGTCAAACGAGTGCGAACGGGACGAAATCACGAAACATCGGAAAAAATAAGTTATTTTACACGATATTCGACTGTATACTCATAGACATAAAGATTACTTTATTGTATCACAGACCAAAACGAACGGAACGAGCAAGGAGCCGACGACGACGTCGCAATGATCTCATTACGTTCTAGGCTCTATTAATATAGCACTAAAGGACATATCCGCGTCAAATAATCTAAGGACTGGTCTCGCGACGAACGAACGCTGGCACTGCTTTAGAGTCTCTGGCACTGCTTTATAATGAAACGTAAAACGGTCCTATCGTCGCGGAACACAAAACGGTCTTATAAAACGGTTCGTCTTTGCAACGATCACTCCTACTGTAGACTGTTCTTCTTAACCTCGAAATTTTTCTGAAATGAAAATGTTATAGAATATTTTTTTGAATTAAGTTATTTCCACAATGGAAAGGCTATTTAAAATCAGTAAAACTATTCGAAATAATTGGAAAAAGTCTCTGTTTGGAGCCGGCGTGCTTTCCTATGCCGCTGCAAAAGCTAATGAGAAATATGAGTTAGTTTTTATAAGTTATTTACCATTTCTTTTATCAGTCTTATGTGTAGATAAATCTCTTCTTTCCCTTCAACCAGAATAAATCTCCTCATGCAAGCTGCATGTAAAGAGGCGGCGCAGTATGGGGACGCTCTCATTCCTATGGAACGTCAACCAACAATAGTTACTGTTATACTTAACCCTGTTGCGAACAAAAGGAGCGCGAAGCAAGATTACGAGAGGTACTGTGAGCCGCTTCTTCATTTGGCGGGGTTGCAAGTGGATGTTATACAGACGACTTCAGAAGGCAATGCTAAAGATATTGTAGAGTCTCTACGAGGGACTGAAGCTATAATTGTTGCTGGCGGTGATGGGACTCTCTCTGAGACTGTTACTGGTAATTTCCAATTTATGGATAAGGTTTATACTTCAATTTCATCATGCAAATATTTGTCACTAAGTGAGCTTGGTTTTTGAAATATGGTACAAACTCAGTGGCATACTGTATTTAGTTTGAAAGGCAAAAGTGGTGCAATCAACAACACAAACTTTTACATTTCAATCCCAAAGTCACCTGTAACATTAACTATGTAATTGAATGGATACCGTAATTATGTAGTTTAATGTGCTGTCAAGTTTAGTTACTAATAAAATAGTAATTTTTTACTTACTATCATATAAATAAAAAAATATTAGTAACTTTACTAATTTTTGAACTAAAACTTTCGTAAGCACAACACATTGTAGACTTCTAGTGTGGATTTACTTACGGGTGTTATTATATCGGAAAAGTCCCACCAGGTTTCACTCCGATTCGCAGAGCTTAATCATGGTGAGCAGAGACGGGGCACCCGCTCCACCTATCTCGGCGCGGGCGTGCCGCGCGCTTGCCCGTAGTGTGAGACGAGCAACCGACGACGCGAGCTCCGTCTCTGCTCACCATGATTAAGCTCTGGGAATCTGAGCAAAACCTGGTTGGACTTTTCCGATATAACAACACCCGTAAGTAAATCCGGACTAAAAGTTTACTAATTTTGTTGATCCTTGATTACTTACCATAATTATTAATAACTAAAATAATCAAATGCGCCCCACTCTTCAGGTCTTCTCAGAAGAAATGATGAAGCCAATCGATTTCCTCTAGGAGTTCTACCACTTGGTCGTACTAACACTCTTGGCAACATCTTGTTCCCTGGAGGCAAAGGCACTGAGAGAGTGAAACAGCTGATAGATGCTTCCATGGCCATCATCAAAGGACACACAGCCTGGAAAGATGCTATGAAAATAGAAGCAATAGCCACTGGTGACGAGGAAACTCCAAGCAAGCCTATCTATGCTGTGTCTTCAGTTGAATGGGGTGCCTTCAGAGATGCTATGGCTAAAAGAGACAAGTACTGGTTCATGGGATCATTAAGAGAATATATGACATACTTGTTCAATGGATACAAAAATTCGCTAACATGGGACTGTAAAGGAACACTGAGATTCACACCACCTTGTGCAGGATGTAGCAACTGCATACAAAAGAGGCCAGAAGTCAAAAGGAAATGGTTATTCTTTATGCCGACCATGGAAGCGGCGCCCAAACTGTCTGGAAAAGAGGACATACCCAATACTGAATGTGTGACAGAGAATGAGCTATGTTTTAAAACGTGCGATTTCAAAATTAAGACAGCCAATATCGAAAAGAATTCAGAGTTGCCAGCGTTAAGTGTTGCTCTGGGTAAGATTAATATGTCATACACTGAATTTGTGTCAGAAGGTTGGCGGAGGTTGAAAGGGAAATCAATAGCTAATAAAGTAATTACTGCAAGAACGGTAGAGCTAGTCCCCGAGGATACAAAAGAGGGGATAGTCATAGAAATTGACAAGGAAGAATTTGATGTAAAACCTGTCAAAATCACTTTGTTGCCGAAAGTTGTAAAGTTATTTTGTAATTCGAATTAAATAATGTTTAATATTGAACAGTTTATTACATATTTTAACTCTTGGAGAGCTTGTTTTATAAAATTTCTTATAACAGCAAATAGATATAGATAAATCTAAAACAACAAATAGAGACAAATAGGTACTTACAGTTACCATTTGGGAAACCACCTTGAAATCACTCAAACTGTCAGTTTTTTGTTCCTTCAACTAGTATTCATTTGTAGGTCTTTCAACAATTTATTGTTTTTGCTATTCCCAGGTCAGACGGAACATTATATTTTAACGCCCTAATTCCAGTGGGCGGGAAATTCTAATTAGCGACATCACTCGCTCAACCTATCTCTTTTTTTTATATTTACATGGAATCTTATCTATTTAGCACATATTCGTCTTAAACTTAGGTTTTCAGCGTATGCTGCCTGGTATACTCCCAAACAAATAGGGCCGCGGTGACGTGGACGTTGAGCGACCGAACAAATCCTTGCTGCGGTATTTCCACGAAGTGGTCCGTAAGGAGTAGCAAGTCGCTTGGAACACCATCCTTCTCGTGTCTAGAACAAGAAACGATCAATCAAGGAATATTCGTCCACTCACGGGCATTTGAAACGCCTGCCCTAATAAAGATGCTATCATGCTACATGTTTTATCCACATTAACAATAAAGCGACGGCGACGGGCGACCATTTCGATTCCTGATACGGATAACAAGTGAGGCATTTACACAAGAACTCGCGCATACAATTTTATCGCAGATAGGAACTCCGATGCTTAATCGTATGGAATGTACTAAATAGTATAAAATTAAACTATATAGTAAACTAGTATTCCGCTGTTAGAAGATTAAATTCTGTCGGTGTTCGAAGGAGGGGCCAAAAATATTCTCAACCGCCATCTTGAAAAAAATGGCTGCTCGCGGCGCAAACTGCCTTCGCAACAAGGAAGTGAGATGATTTTGTGTGCGCCCTCCTCAGCCTTGAGGGGGGTTGCTCCCGATCTGGGTTTAGGGGTCCTTAGGACCAAAACTAGCCCCATGGTGGTGTTTAGTGAGTAGGCGGACTTCTTGTGAGTCCCACATCAGCAGCACGGGCGGGTCCGTGCTGCATGTTATGCATGAGCATTCACCCCTCCCCCCCATGTCCTCCGGAGGGTGCCCTTTATAGAGCAAAAAAAGATGATTTTTTGCGCTAACTGCATACTCTGGATAAATGTTTTTTATAGGTACATACCCAAGTAATAGCAGAGTCTTCTTAGGAAATTTGAAAAACTGCAGCGGCACACTATTCGAAGTCTGCTCTGCAGCAACGATGGAGTAGCCTTCAAACTTCTTCCTTAGCAGGTACTCTTTGAGAGATTTTCCTGGCCTTATCTCTTCGATATCGACCCATCGTTCGGCAGAGAGACTGGAAAGAGGTTTGTAAAATAAAAAATCGGCCAAGTGCGTGCCAGGCGTCGGTGAAGGGTTCCGTAGACAAAGCGCTATGCGGTTTACAGAACTAGCAATTTCCTCAACGTAATTTTCAATGGATTTTGTACAAAGTTGTGTTAAGCCTATAGCCGTGATACGAGTAGTTTTCTGTTCAGTTTTTTACGATTCTACAATAAACCGCTTAGCCAGAAGTGCGAATGTTGGGGCAATTTTATCTTGGCAAGATTATCTACCGTTTTCTCGGCAGCTACCGATTCAGATATAGTATGCCGAAGCCAAACTTCAGTCGTTAAACGAGAAATAATAAATAAAAAATACAATACATACCTCAATCCCTGAAACTGCCTGTCCTGCAAATGCCTCAAACTGTCAATGACGTAGGTCTGAACGCCGAATATCTCGCTGGTCCGCGCCAAACCGCCCAAGTTCGGGAGCTTATCGATCAGTGAAGCTACTACTACAAGACCACTGGTGTTTTGAGTCTGAAAACAGATTTGCTTGATATAGTGAAACTAGCGCTCGTGGACTATTCGAACCGAGTGATTGCAATCAATCACTTGAGTTACGCAACAACAGGCGCGGTCAGGTACAGGATGGGTGAGCGTCCCGTGACTACCGCTAGTGGCAATTTTCCGAGCGCTTCCGTGCTTCGCAAGGCACGTTAAGTCGTTGGTGCCGGCTTTCATGTAATGGCAGTCGTTAAGCCATGTCATAGGCCTCATGGGCGGCTGATAACTTCTGACAGCAAGGCGAGCCACTGTCTTACAATCCTCCACCAACCCGGACTTGGCCCCCGTGGTGGAGTATGGCCTATACCTTCGTTAGGGATGAGAACCGTGCCCCTCGGTGGGGACATTATGGGTTGATGATGAGTGAAACTAGCTGCCCAACTCTGCCCGAGTCATGTATTATATGAACTTCTAGAGGATGTAACAAAATTAAGCTAACTCATCACATCATCGTCAGTATCAACAACTTTTACTATGGGGAAAACTTCGAAACAGCACGTAAATAAGAAATTCCGCCTCTAAATAGGTTTTTAAATAAGAAATTCCGGTTCAAAACTTTTGATTTTGAAGTTTTTGATGACCATTCGACGCAAAATTTAACCCTCTTAAATATTGCAATAACGATATTTTCAGTCCAACGTACCGTTTCCGAGCTACAAGCACAAAACTGAAAAATATGCGAAATTTACGCGGTTTTTTGGACCCCAAAAGTTGAGCTCACCTTCTGGGACCGTGCAAACTCAGATTACACGCATTTAGGACTAAATGAAGGTATTAAAATGATATCCAGCTTTCTGGAAATTAATTCCTAAAAAACGCTTTTTTTCAATTTAATTTGCTTGGCCTAAAGTATTTTTTTCCTACTTTACAGGAATGACAAAAAACGTTTAATTTCGTAGACAATTTCTGCGGTTTTGGAACTAAAACTTTCCTAAGCAACTAGGCATGAGCGAATTATTCTTCCGGAATCACTTGATTTTTTGTCGGAAGAGTCCGACCAGTTTCTGCGTTATTTTATTACATAGAAATTAGAAAAGACATTTGCTACGCTAATCAGTCCGTATGCTGGAATCTTATATGTTGATTGATTCGCGCTTAAAATCTGCACTCAGTGGCATTCAAATGCCAAAACCGTATTACAACTTGAGAATGTAACAAGACGTTTCCACAAGTAAAATCGAGAACACATTCTAGAATCTACTCAAACAGTACATTCGTCAGAAATCAGAAATTAGTTGATTAATTTCAGAGTTGAAATAATTATGAGAAATTAAATGAATCACGCTCCTGAAGAAGACCTTTTCTTCATTATTCCGAAGTTTCTTAGTGGAATATTATATCGGTTTCGTGCACGCGCAAACTTTCATAAAAGCCCAAGTGATCAGTTGGGACTGAATTCGTTTTCTTCTTCAATTAATAAATCGAGTGATTTTAGTGATGAGAACCTGCAGTAGTTACGCGAAGATCAACGTCTATTCGGACTTTAACCCTTTTAAGAAACGATTAACAATGCGCGGGAACGGACTTATCTACCTACTCTACTCTAAAATAAAATCTAATCGTAATACCTCACCTTTTTCTTTACCCCAAAGCCATCAATATCAGTCATGTTCCTCCATGGAATATACTTCTTCTGTATGGTACCAATTGACTCAGCGTTTTCACCATCACCTTTGTCCTTGTCTTCTTTATTCCACATTTTGATATATTCCGATAAGTCATCGTCGTGTTTAGGCACGCAGAACCATACTTTAGTCACCTCGCTTTCTATTTGATTTTCTTTGATATACGCTATACATCTAGAAACTTTTGGCAGCGAAAATATTGGCATATTACTACTGGTCTCATCACCCAACTTGGTAGGGACGATATTGTAAATGTGATTTGGTGTTAAACAGTGGACGATATCGAATCGATTGACGAAGAAGTCTTCTTTTAATTTGATAAAGTTCTTCTCTGATTCGCTTTCTTTGAAGTTTCTGTCTATTAGCTTCATGATGTAATCGTAACTATTAGTCTTATTTAGGTGAAGTTGTGAGGCCAAATACTGCGCGTGTAATCTGATGTTGTACTGTTGTCCCATCGTGTAGGAGAGGAGGTATTCCATCACAAACGTATACTCCTCCATTTTGTACGTGCCATATTTAATTCTGTGCTTCAGCACTAGAAAAGGTATCATGAATTGGGACAGCTGTGGGATGCCCCTGAGTTCCAACATTGCCATATTGCTTTCATTCAAGTCGAATTTCTGTAAAAAAAATGTCATTACCACTCACGAGACTGCGAGAAAGGAACAGTTCTTCCTCGCTCTTCCCACGAATTTTAGTCTAACGTAAATCTTTACTTGACTCACTGCAATCTGATTAATAAAAACTATTTAACTTTACATCAAAATCAAACGGTCTTAACCCTTCAAACACTCCAAAAACATTAATTAAAATAGTGTGTTGTGGAGATTTTACATGAAATAAAACGCCTTTAAGATTGTTTTAGTGGAATCGGTTATTATAATGCCGTAAATTTTCTATTCATTCTGTGAATCGTCATAAAAGGGCTTTTATTTTAAAGTCGTTTTTATAAACAAAGTATAGTGGGATCAACTTACCGCCATACATAAGTACAATGCTAAGATCCACTCCAAGCATGCTTTCACGCTGGGCTGATGTGGAATCTTTCTAAGCATATCCACACACCATTTGATGTTGCACAGACCTATTATTTCTGGTCGTACGAGAAGAATCAACAGTGTATGCTGCAGGAACCCTAATAGCACCCTATGGTGTAGGGAATTGGCATGGTATCTCTGTTTATTCTTGAACAGTAAATCGACTTTGTTCATCATGCTTTCTAGGACTGATTTTAGTAATTCTTTGTCTGTTATTTTAAGAAGGCTGTTTACAGCTATGTATTGCGGCGACTCCAAGTCGTTCATGTGGGATCTGAGAAGGTTTTATTGTTTATCAAAAAGTTCAGAACTTTGATAATGGCATATTGCGAGCACAAACTTCTACAAATGTTAAAAGATATAGCTACTTACTCTCCATTGGCCAGAGTAGACATTATGTCCAATATCGCGATATTCGTAATCCTGAAAGAACAATTGATAAATAATAAGAACAATGACCACTGAAAGAAAAAGCTATAAATGTTGAGTAAGTCAATCAATTCACAAAGCAAGAGTAATTTTCAAGTAAGCTCTGGATTGTTACGGAGGAAAAGTGAACTAAAATCTCTATGCTTGCTCCTTTAAAATTAGTTGCTTAATTACTTAACAGAATTTAAATTCTCATGCTAAAGCCTCGAACTTATGCATTGAACTGGTCATCTAAATAATCTTTAGTATATTAAAACAATAACGAATGCAAATTGGGTGTTAAAGATCCTTCTCCAAGACAAAGATCTCTCAATGTCTGCTGCCTGACGCCTGACCCGACAGTAGTATACAATAGGTTAGGACATAATATATCCACTGACCTCTGATCTTTCCGTGGTACTGGAGAAAACAATATAATCTCGTGCAGGATATACACTGCGCCAACTTCAGATGTCATTGGTATTGCGGATAGTTTCTGGGCCAATATCAGCAGCGGTTTTACAGCAACTTCCCCCATCTCTATGATCTTTTTGCAGTAGTGCATAATCACTGCACAGATAATATTGTCTCTCTTTATTTTATTTTGTAAGACTTCGAAAAGTATATTGATGAAGTCTTCCATGCAAATTATGTACTGATGATTCGATTTTAACTCTTCAATTTCTTTCCACATTCGGTCAATGAAGTTTCTAATGTCATAGTTTTCTACTTTGGCGTTTATTGTTGGTAATATTTCTTTCATTAATTTCAATACCCACTGAAGACATCCATAGCCTCCACACTCAACGGCATTGTCAATAAAGGCTATGATTTCATGTTCTGTGTTTGAGATAACACAAAGCTTCTTTGATATTAATAGATGTACTAGCTCACATAATGATTGATAGTATTTATTCAGCAATCTGCTGTGTATACTCTTATTGTCTGTATCGTTTTTTTTATTTTCTGTTGCTTTTGTAGGATTTATAAAATCTTTTAGTTGAATGGTTTCTTCTTGATATGCATCCAATGACAGTTTTAAAACAGTCATGCTAAAAATCTTTCTAGCTAATTCACAGTTTGGATCTCTCAGTATTTCTAAGCTCGTTTTATTGATCTGCTGAATAACTTGTTTCTTATCTTTATCTTTAGATGCTTTGTAGATTATAGGATATAAATTGTTACCCAAGAATTTAATTTCATCTTCACTTGGGACTTTTTCACTTAGTAACAATTCGAAAATATATCTTATCAATGTATGCAAATGAACTTGAACAAGTTCTTTAAATTCAGAGCCTTCATTTTCGACATTGTACAAGAGGATTAAATAAGCTGTGATATTGAAGTATTCTAGTTTATCACAGTATTGCCGCTTCAAAACCTCATTGATCTCCTGGAGCTTTTTCAATATATCATAAATTACTTGGGTTTTATCTTCATTCATAGTTGCAAGAGCGACTTTTAGGTAGTAGTGCTTTTCTGATATACAATTGAGAATATTAGCTTTTTGATTCAATTCATTATTCTTGACCCACTGTGCTATAATTTGGATATAAGACACAGTATCTTCCTGATCAAATTCAGTCAGTACAACGGACATTACTTGAGTTAACTGCTCTATTCTAACCAAATTGCAGATTTTAGCAAGCAACTTCAAGAATTCTGTATGTACTTTTCTTCTAATAAGTACATTATTGCACGATATTTTCAAAATGTCACAGATAGTACAAACAGCATCTATAGCATTCAATGCTTCTGCATGTTTCTCGTCATTGGCATTTTTCGTGAGTATTTTGCTTGTGTAGTAAAGAGGAACAGGAGACCAGTTCACCAAAGAAAATGCTTTAATTACTTGAACCACAGAATCAGGATATTCTTGGAACAATTTCTCAAAATTTGAAGCAATGTTATCAATGTCTGCAGTCTTTGCATACAAATTGATATCATTTAGGGCTTCTAAGAAAGCTTTAGTTTCAGGAACATTGTTTAGTGGAGACTTCATTCTGTATTCAATACATTTTTGTTTGACTTGTATATTGGGGTGGTTAAGACCAATATTGTAAGAGATATTTAACCAGTCTTGGCCTAAACTTTTAACAGTATCAAAGAGTTGCAGTGATGGTAACACAATATTACTCTGTTTCTCTTCTAAGCTTTCGATTAAAATGAAATAGTTGTCCCACATTGATTTGTACTCATTTTCTTTGGCAATATCCCATTTAAATATCAGCAGTCCTTTATTGGTAGTAATGCTTATATTCTGTTTCATACTTATTAGGCACTCAATGGACCTTTTAATTAAGTAAATTGCAATTTTCATGGAAGCTGGCTCACTTGTGTTCATTCCATTCAAAATTATTAGCCAAAATTGATTAGAAAATATTACTTGTGATTCATATTTTACATTGCTATCTTTATCAGCAGTGGGTAGGTAAAACTCAGATAAAGTAACTAAAATTCTTAATGCTATGTGTTTTTGGTCCTCTGAAAGTTTCCGGATGTAATCCCAAATTCGATCTAGAATGTTCTGACCATATGGATCATTACTATATTGACAGGGCACCACAATGTTAAAAAGTTTTGGAACTGTGTTCATGAGGAAATGACTCTTCAGTTTATCATTGTTTGTATCTAATATATCTTCTATAGAAGTTTCGAGGAAAATAGATAGTCTATAATTTTCGTGCAAAGCAGCATCCAGAATACTGTCACAGACTTTCAACTTAAGGAGAATCATTTCTTCCAAATCCTGTTGATTATTCTCCTTGGCCTTGAACAAGTTGGTCAGCGTTTGTATATCAATAAAAATTTGCTGGAGTATATGTTCTGCCTTGCTAGTCAAATTGCTGGGGTTTAGTCTCAATACACTGTTGGTTATTTTGCAAACGTAGTCAATATTTTCCACGTTTACTTGTGATAAAAGCTTGGCAACGAAGTCGAACTCTTCGTCATTATTGCAATCGGAGTCTTCTTGCGAATTTATCAGCAGTTTATACTGAATTAAATGCACAGAGTTGGATAGGTGTTTTGGTGAAAATGTATTTCTCACCATTAAAGCCTTCAGACGCTGATCGATGACTTCTTCGTCTAGGTCCAGTAAATCCAGGAAGTTAAGAACATCGTCCTGGGTCATCCAAGCCATGATGATAAGAAAATTAGCAATATTTTACATGAAAAAAAATTAATACGATCACCAATGTAATATAACGTGGTTTCGAGTTTTGTTTACGCCGCTTTTTTCACTCTTTTTTGTTTTAATCTGTGCTTTTTTGCTCTGCTTGCTGTTGACAAGTGACAGTTGACATCACATTTTTTACTAATCTACAGTGCGTTCACATTGACTTGACGCGTGAGCGGCGTGAGAGATTTGGTAGCACTGAGATGTTTATATGTTAATATGACAAGAGATACTGTGTACCTCACCAAAAACAGTCGACGTAAGTTAGCTAGTCTATTAGCTTATAACATCTTTGCCTCAGTTATAGGAATTATAACACAATCGCGCGAAAATGACAACCGTGATACTAGTAGTAGTATTAAAATATTAGCGGGCTCACAAACAAGTGATTCACCGGCTTTAAACTGCCGCCACAGACAAAGGAAAAGCCAAAATTAGGTCTTAACATAGTAGCACAAAATATTCAGGGCTTTTCCGGCAAGGAAAACATGACAGAACTTTTCTTGAAAGATTTTAATGTAGATATTTTATGCTTCACGGAACATTGGCTTAAAGAGTCAGAAATGTCATTTAATTTGAAAGACTATTTGCCTGTTAGTACATATAATAGAAATAAAGCTTTGAGAGGAGGATCAATGGTATTTGTAAAAAATACTTTAAAAAGTAAAGAACGCAAAGACATTGTAAGCCTTTCTGTTGAGCGATTAGTTGAGATCTCGTGTGTGGAATTGGATAGGTATATTGTTATGTGCGTTTATAGGCCACCTAAAACAAATTACAACGACTTTGAATTAGTGGTAGAGGACGCATTAAAACGTCTTTTTGCGAGTAATAAATCCATAGTAGTATGTGGCGATTTCAATATTGATCTGTTAGCTGAGAGCCCACTTCAAACTAAACTTATTAGCTTATTTAGATCGTTTAACTTACTGAACCTATTTACTGAACCTACTAGAACAACGCCAACCAGTGCTACATGTATAGATAATGTTTTTTGCAACTGTGAGCATTTAAAAAAAAAGGTTATAAACAACCTACAGTCGGATCATAGTGGTTTATTAGTTGTTTTACCAACAATTATTGAAAAAAAATGCCCAGCATTAATTTGTAGGCCTATCACAGACAAAAAAATTGAATTATTCAAAAATAAATTAGGTACCAAAATAGGTTTACTGCAATTTGATAGCAATGATCCCAACACTTTATATAATGAATTGTTTACCACGATATCAAACGAATTTGAACAGGTTTTTAAAATTAAAAAAATTCAGCTCAGTAATAATGGTTTTTCAGAATGGGCCACTCCTGGTATACATAGAAGTAGGAAAAGATTGTATGAATTGTATGAAGAAAAGCAATCCAATCCGGATCCAAGCTTTAGAGAATTTGTTAAGAATTACTCTAAAACCTTTAGGAAAACATGTTCTATGGCAAAATCCCTTAATATAAGCAAAAAGATAAAGGCGTCTTCAAATAAAATAAAAACTACTTGGCAAGTGATTAACAAGGAGACAGGCAAAACAAAGCCGAGGGATCAGAGTTTTGCGCTAAAGGTAAGTGGGAAAATAGTCAACTCAAGTGACGAAATCGCAAAAGTATTCGAAAATTTCTTCACAAACATCCCACTAAATATAACGGCGGGCTTAAATTCTTCGTCTCAGTCAGCAGAATCACTAATGTTAGAAAATATAAAACCATGCGTAACAGACTTTCAATTTTCCCACGTTAGCTTCCAAACTATTGTTAAAACATTTAACCAAATAAATATAAAGAAAACTGAAGACTTGTGGGGTATGTCGGTCAAACTGATATCCACGGTAATTCATATTATTGCACCACACCTTGCTACAATTTTTAATAAATGTGTTCTTCATGGGACTTTCCCGGATCTCTTAAAATTTAGTAAAATAGTTCCTCTATTTAAGGCAGGTGATAATGAGGATCCAAACAATTTTAGGCCCGTAGCAATACTACCGGTATTAAGTAAAGTGTTTGAGAAACTAATTTTACACCAATTGTTGACACACTTTAGTTTAAATAAACTCTTTCATAAAAAACAATTCGGTTTCACTAAGGGTCGTTCAACGACCGACGCAGGAGTGGCATTAATGAATCACATCTTTGATGCGTGGGAGGAGGCGCAGGATGCTATCGGAGTTTTCTGTGACCTTTCTAAAGCTTTTGATTGTGTAGACCATAAAACGCTCCTTTGTAAATTGAACAGATACGGTCTCAGTAATGGATCTCTAGCTCTTCTTCAATCATATTTAGCATACAGAGTTCAGAAAGTTGACATAAATAGGGTTAAGTCTTCTGGATCTGATGTTAAAATAGGAGTTCCTCAGAGTTCTATTTTGGGGCCTTTCCTCTTCTTAGTATATGTAAATGATCTGCCCTACCTAGTTGAGAAATTGTCACAAATAGTATTGTTTGCAGACGATACTTCTCTAGTTTTTAAAATCAAGAGAGGTCAATCTAATCTAGACGATGTAAACAACGCCCTTTCTAAAGTGTTAAACTGGTTTACTGTAAACAATCTCATGTTGAATGCGAAAAAGACAAAATGTATAAAGTTTTCATTGCCCAATGTAAAAAAAGTGGACACAAGTTTAATTATAGCTGGTGACAGATTAGACTTAGTAGAGTCCACGGTGTTTTTAGGTATTACAATAGACTCGAAACTGCAATGGGGTCCACACATAAAAAATCTAGCGGGTAGGTTAAGTTCAGCCGCATTTGCAGTTAGAAAAATTAGGCAACTAACAGATGTGTCAACTGCGAGGCTTGTATATTTCAGTTATTTTCACAGTATTATGTCATATGGTTTGTTACTATGGGGGTGTGCGGCAGATATAGAAACAGTTTTTATTCTACAAAAAAGGGCTGTTAGAGCTATCTACAATTTACCTACCAGGCAATCGCTAAGGGATATTTTCAAGGAAATCGGAATTCTAACGATGGCTTGCCAATATATATTCGATAACATAATGTACGTACGAAAAAACTTAACAACATTTAAATTAAACAGGGATATCCATAACGTAAACACTAGAAACAGAAACAAAGTTGCTTTATCTAAATTCAGATTAGCAAAGGTAAATGCATCTTTTGTAGGACTAAGTGTACGTTTTTACAATAAAATTCCAACACATATTCTATCCCTGCCTGACAGCAAAAATTTAAAAATTTCATTAAAAAGGCGCTGTGTTAAAAGGCCTATTATAGAATAGATGACTTTATAAATGATGTAAGCCCTTGGCAGTAGACCAATTCCACAACGAGTAAATCATAGTTATTAAATAAATATTTTATATGTAGCAACCGAATCACTGCAATCCTCAGTGTTAGTTATGTATGTCATATTTTAATTTAAGTTTGTACAGACGACGTGATTGCATATTATTACTAATATGCAATCACGTCGTCTGTACAAACTATATATCATACATTCTATAACTGACAAAAACTTAATCTGCAGGTTTGCTAAAGGTCATTCGATGGTGGCGTGGTGGCCGGGTCATCTATCTCCCTCCAAAATGGTTGAGACTGATGATAGCTGACCTCTGCGTTATGCTCGTGAACGAGTGCTGTTCGTGTGTCTGGCCGCAGCACTTGTCATGTTTTCACGGCCTATGTAAAAAAGTATATATATTTAATAATGCATTAACATTTAAAGTTATTAATGGCAATCATAGAATCTTATGCGTATAGGTGGTATCTAATGTATTAGATTTAAGACTTGAGAAAAGATGGTCAGAGTGGAGTTTTTTTTCCCGCTGCCTTTTTCTCCACTACATTACGGCCCGAAGGCGGCGGCTTTCACTTTCATGTTACATTGTACTTTGACATTCAGCAAACAGAATGTAAATTCTTTACGTTGAAATAAATTGAATTGAATTGAATTTACTGTTACCATGTTAAATAAGAAATCATTCCCATTACTTGGGGAAAATAAAAGGATTGAGGGCTTGTTTTACCATCTTCCGATTAGGTCCAAAAGCTAATTCACATGTTATGTCCTTGTTAGCAATTATCTCACGCGTCAAGTTAATGTGAACGCACTGTATATCAGATCAATGAGTTTAATTGTTCTGTGGTGGTGGGTATAATTTAGTCTGCAGGGCCGTAAAACCCTTTATTAAAAAAAAAAAAATAATTTAGTCTGTGTCTTTATTTTTTTTAATACAGAACAGTTAGTATCATTGCTGCATAGTAGTATTGTGCCTGCTCGGACATCTCTAAGATCGCTACGTACTAGTACATTTGAGAAAATGTACTAGTACTGTTTATTAGTACTATTAGGACTATTAGTACCTCATAGTAGAACCATGTCAACGTTCACGTTTTGACCTTTCAGCCTTAAAATATGCTTTTTTTAATATCTTTATTTTTACAGGACCATTCATTTATGATTAATATTTTTAATGTTGCCGTGCCACCATTATATTATAAGTACTATGATAAAAATCAATAAAAAAATATTTTTAGTTAGTAGTTTTTTTTCATACGTACAATGAAATAATTATTACCATCTAGATTTTCGTAAGCTACTTTTGTTATTTACAAAGAACAAAAGTAGCTCGCAGAACAACATTACTACTACAGAAATAAGCGTCCCAAAGCGCACGAAACAGAAAAATCTCCTTCACCAATAATTCACTATAATAACATAGTGAAAATATTATGTTATATTCGTTAGAGAAACTAACATCAAGAAAACAACACAATACCTATTACTTTTACAAAAGTACTTGGATTAGCGCGCGAACCAGCAGAATTGACATAATGAATGAAACAAAAAACCAAACAAGTAAACACCATCTTTATTGCTACGACATACGTACCTACTTCTAAAGTTCGGAAAAGACCGACCGGCTGAAGGGAGACCGATCGAAACAATTTCGCTCCGTTCAGTTCAATCACCACACTCTCATGCAGCGTTCATTCGCTCTCGGCAATATTCGGTCACCCGGTCCTTTATTCATTCAGCCAATCCGTGATCGCGAGAGCAATGAATGAATAGACCAAATGTCCGATTATCACTGGGAAACGTTTCTTTTCGTTCATTACATGGTAACGTATCTTAATCGTACTTCGTACATGACCGACACACCGACACAATACTACTGCATAGTCTGTGTTTATGTCAAAATTTGGAAAATCTCCATCCATTGTGTTTGGCACAGTCTATTCCATTTCGTTTTCTGTTTTAGGTTCTCAAAAGTAGGTGAAATGCGTAATTTATTGTGTACATTGTAAACACTAGTTAGTTTTTTTATTATACTTCAGTTTTTGTGTCGCAGCAGCCATGGAAGACAACTCGAGCGATGACGAAATCCGTGAGGGTGCACTGAGCCCCAAATTAGGTGGTAAAAAGCTGAAGATGAACGACGGTAGCTCACAAGAGAGCGTGAAGGATGCAGGTAAACATCCCCTACAGAATCCTCCATGAAAGTGGCCTTTAAAATTCTATGACGTGTTTACTTTGTTTGTCATGAAGCATCTTCGAGCAAAGGTGAAAATGAGGAGAATGGGGACAGTGGAGTGTCCGTGGACAAGTCGGAGAGTACTAGCAGCGAAGACCGTGGCGCAGGCGCTGCGGAGGGTCCATCCAACGAAGTTGTCAATGTCGCCCCATCCAGCAGTAATGTTCGTGCCATCCTTCTGAACATAAAGAGACCCAGAAAGGGGAGAAACTATAGAAAAATCCGTACCCCAGACCTGGATACTGACAGTGATTCATCGAGGGACTCTGACGATATCTCTGGTGATGAAGCTGTTGCCTCAGGTTCTAGGCACACTGACAATTCAAATGGGGGGAACAATGATGATGAACAGAACCAGTCTGATAACTCATATAATATACCATTAGAGGAGGTTGTTGCAAGGTTTACTTCTACTGCCACGGATTCTGATGGAAGCGAGTAAGTTGATTATATTCTTTTTAATGCATTAACCCGTGCTAAGGACAATTTTAAAAACCTATTTAGAGAGTGTTGTTAGGAGGTTTGAAATTTCACTGATGCCGGTAGGCGCCCATTAGCTCAGTTGGGATAGAGCTGGCACGGTTAGCCAGAGGTCGCGGGTTCGAGTCTTATGTGTCCATGGGTGGAATTTTTAGCCTCTAAATAGGTTTTTGAAGTGAATTATAGTCTTACTGTGTTTAATAATAATTTTAATGGCTAATGAAAATATATTTTTTCTATATCTGACTCAGAAACCCTGTAACTAAGTTTAGTTACAGGTGTCAATAAATTTTTATCATCATCATCAACCCATTATGTCCCCACTGAAGGCCACGGGTCTCTTCCCTGAGGAAGATATAGACAATACTCCACCACGAGGGCCAAGTCCGGATTGGTGGTGGTTTGCAAGACTAGTGACTGGTCTTGCTGTCAGAAGTTTTCAAACCACCCTAAGGCCTCTGACTTGGCTTAACGTCTGCCATCTATCGACAACTGCCATCTATCGACGACTGCCGGCACCAACTGCTTAACATGGCTTGCGAAGCATGGAACCGCTCGGAAAAAAGCCACCATCATTAGTC
Organism: Yponomeuta sedellus; assembly: GCA_934045075.1. Taxonomy (NCBI): domain Eukaryota; kingdom Metazoa; phylum Arthropoda; class Insecta; order Lepidoptera; family Yponomeutidae; genus Yponomeuta; species Yponomeuta sedellus. Next base: position 24,073,992 of record OW203724.1, read on the forward strand.
ATAGATGGTCACCCTTCCATGCACTGAACGTGCCCTGAGTTGCTTAACCTTTGTGATCGTTTAAGATCACTCAGGCAGTCTGGGCTAGGAGCGATTCATCAATTTGGAATAAATTTGGTCAGGGTTTAATTTTCAAGGGCAATTTTTTGTCGAACATTCCTTAAATGACTTAAAAAAAATGGGAGGTTCTAAATAATAAAATAAAGTAACAGAATGTATATTATGTTAGTTTATTTTTATGTATTTCTAATTGTTTTTTATACCTGGTGTGTGTTGATCTATTTCTCTCACAACTGTGCTTATGATAAATAAAATTTTGATAAGCCACAGAGCATTCATGATATTTTGTCAAGATGTTTGATACAAATTTGGGAAAACTGGTAGTAATTTTAATTTGCCATCCTGGCATCTAAAATGATGTTGGCAGAGAGAAAGCCTTATTTAAAACTAGTCAGAACACAATGTTGCTTAGGCTGATAAAAGGATTCTTACCATTATTAGAAAATACTTTTTTTTTAATATATATATTGGCCTTTTTGCATCTACTTAATGACATGATTTATACAGCGCCCAGTGGTATCTTCACTCACACTAGATGGGTGAAGGGACCACTCCGACGCTGTAGTGCCTGGGTCATGGTTTTTTATAGATGGTGTAGGTTTGACTTTTTTTTTAATGTTGTAAGAATCCTGTCTATTCGATGTACAACCACAAAAATTAAAAAAAATTTACTTGCACTCCCTAGGATGCAGACGGGCATATCATCAGATGACTCGAGCAGCTATGACAGTGATGATATGCTGCACATGCCTATTGGAGACACTGACAGCGGCAGTGACGATGCTCTGTTCTCCAGGGGGGAGGAGGATGACGGGGAGGGTGATTCTGACAAGGGAAAGCCACCCCCCGTGCTGCAGAAGATTAGACCTAAACATAATTATGTGCTGTTGAAAGGTTTGGTTATTCATTTATTTGTTCGCTCGTACAGTTGATTAGTTAGACCAGGGGGCCGATTCTCACCCATGCGAATTGAAAGCGTAGACGCAAAATAGTCGAAGGCTTAGACATTTTTCGAATAAAAATAAGATAAGATACAAAAACAGAGACATTAGACATTTATTTTCTCATTCAATTTCAATCTAGCATGGTGTTCAGAATACAGATTTTGGCTGTCGCTCGACTTTTTACGTAGAATTCCAAGACATAAGTCTTAGAGTTGTATACAACATATTTGCTAATGAAGTGAGAATTGGCTCCCTGAGATTTCCGCGCCTCATTGATATTGTACCTAGCAAGTGTTTGCGTAGCTTGTACTGAGGTATGTCAACACTTTGGAAACTGAGGTTTCCTCATGTGTTTTCCTTCACCATCAACAAGCGGTAATACTGATATAACTATAGAAAACGAACACCCTCCTGATCGAAAAGCGGGCGTTCTACCAAGTGGATGTGAAATGGAATTAATGTAAACGATAGTGCGGTGGTAGTGGCTTCACTACCACTGCACTATCGCTTACATTAATTAAATTTCACATTTTATGCATGTTTATTTGATCAATGCTGATTAAGCCATAGGGGATCGTGCAAAATAGGCTCCATAGTAGTCGAGTTGCGGAAACCCAATTTGCCACCAATACCAATACCAATCAGAATAATCTAAAATAATTTCACTCTTTGGTTAATCCACCTAATTTAGTCTTGAAATAAATCATTGAATCATTTCTTCCACTCACTATTATGGTTGTCGTTATTTTCTTTGATGATGATTATATCAACTCTTCGCATGTCGACGCCACTGCTGGGGCACTCTCTTCCTGCGTTGCAGGAAGGTTAGGCCATACTCCACAGCCGGGGCCAAGACCGGGTTTGTGGAGGATTGATTATAAGGCTTATAATCCTGACAGTAGTCAGAAGTTATCAAGCAGCCCACAAGGCCTCTGACATGGCTTAACGACTGCCATCGCATGCCAGCCGGCACCAACGGCTTAACGTGCCTTGCGAAAATGCCACGGGTAGTCACGGGATGGTCACACATCCAGCACCTGATCGCGCCTGTCGTTGCTTAACCCAAATGATTGATTCCAATCACTCGGTGCCGCTTGGCCACGAGCGCTTTCTTTCTTTATTTATTCTATAACTAGTTGAACCAGCGAACTTCTTGCCGCCTGACAGTCGATTCTTGATTTTTTTTTATTTATTTTTTTTGTAACTTTTTTTCCTTTATGGAAAAGGCTAAGAGCTTAAGCCTTTTTTTTATTTTTCCCTCCCTAAGAACCATCCCCGTACCACAGATTAGATAATAGTTCCCGTACTTCAAAGAAGATTAAAAAAAAGAATTAGCGAAATCGGTTCAGCTCCTCTCGAGATTTACGCTTACCAACACATTCGGGGATTCATTTTTATATTATAGATAGATAGGCTGATGTCTGATTAATATGTGATGATAATAGTAATAACTTCCACACAACACAATAACTTACTCTGATCCAAAACTAGGATTCTCTGTGCTGTAGTAACCAAGCAAGGATAACACACAAACTGAATCATTTAAATTTTTCTGCAGAACTAAGAAACCGTGAGATGGGGCTGACATTCCCATGCGGTAGAGCGGCGAAGACCGACGCGTTGTTTGAAAATAGATTCTACGGCTCCCTGAATACGGTCTACAGGTTGAAGAAACTGCATCATCTGAACAAACATAGAGGCTGTGTTAACTCTATTAATTTTCATCCTGAAGGTACGTTATTGACGGCTTAGCTTTAAAAACTTGACATTTAAAAAATGTTTTGTGTGATTCACATTAATAGACACTGTAGAGCTGAGGATATGCTTTGGAAAAATAAAAGCTACTAGAATTTTAACGATGTAAACCTCTTTATACCATTTTTTTATATGACTTTAATTCTGTCTATCATTTTCAAAATTTTAAATTACTTCACCCATTTTTGAAAAAAACTTATAGAAAAACAAAATAAGCAGGTAAAGGACGATTTATTTAGTCCAGTCTAGGTGAAACATAAGCAGCCTTATTCCAAAACGCGGTCTAAATTTAGTACTGGGATTGTTACCAGGCTTAAACCATAGACCAAGTAAAATGTTATTACAAAACGAAGTTTATCGGTAGTCATGGACTATCTATGGTACTAAAGTTAAACTTCTGATACCCCTAGTTTATCTATGGACTAACCTCCAAATTGACGTTTGAATTTGTTTGGTTTTGTGTGTGTGATAGATTGCAATAAATAATTGATATTATGGATGCCATTGATTGGGACATGATTTGGACTTCGTCATCTTGTGAATCCCTTCAAATTAAGTGACGAAGATTTTCGATACAAATATAGGTTCCCGTTTTTCTTCAAATGTTCCATTTTATTATTATAATAATCAACAACGAAACATCCCAAAGATTAAAAATTAATAATACCTATTATTAAAAATTAATAATTTAAAAATTAAATTTCCTGATAGTTTCATACTGGGGTATGAAACTATCAGAAAATTTTTGACGTCTCGGTTTGGCGCGCGCGCTCGAATATTTTACTCCATTTCACACGAGAGTAGCCATTTGATTATAAAATCGCTCCAATAACAATATAATAATTAATTGTGCTCATTTTAGTTACATTGGAACCTAAACAAAGAACAGTTTACGATGTATAGGTATTTTGAACGCAATAATGAATATTTTTGCGTTTAAAATGTGAAGATAATATCCATTTAGTGAAACGGAACGCAGCATTGAATGAAAGCTGAATGAACGAATCAGTGAATATTATTTGAACCATGGCTGATCTCTGGTTTAACTGATCCTCGAATAGTCTTCTATTTGTAATAACGACAAACATTTGATCTGGGTCTAACTTTGATACCGTAACAATCCTAGATCTTTTAGTCTTGGTTTAAACCAGGACTTATTCAGGTTTTTATAATAAGGCGGAAGGTGGTTATGCCAAAATATCAAGGAAATCTCAAAAATGGGTGACGTAATTTTAAATTTTAAAAATGATAGACAGAATTAAAGAAATATCGCACGAAATATGCACCGTTACAGCATTAGAAACGGATTTGCACTGTATATGTTGCATTACCCTCAGGCGAACTACTGGCTTCGGGCTCCGATGACCTGAATGTGATAGTGTGGAATTGGGCGCGCAACGTGCCCCTGCAGACAATAAAGACTGGGCATAAGTCGAACGTCTTCCAGAGCAAGTTCCTGTATTTGAACGCACGCAGCCAGCTCAACATTGTCACATGCGCTCGGGATGGGCAGGTACTGACTCATTGTATTTTTTGAAGGATTCATCACTTCAGGATCAGGGGCATGATTTTGTGAGTCCTCCCATAAAGATTGATGATCCACTCAATGATTCTCTCACGAACTCACTTTAGAATTTTCTGAACGTGATTGCGAGTCGCTATGTCACTCGCAATCTCTACGGTCGCAACAACAAGGTGCAACCTTTGTGACGCTAAATGCCTGAGTTTCACAATGACTGGTTTAGGTGACTGAACGAAATACTTTACTACGCGATCGAGTAGTTCAAAAACTCGCACTAAGCACTGTGTCAAACTCGCACTAAGCGCTCAGAGTGCTTAGTGCGAGTTTTTAACTGCTCGATTGCGTTAACAACTAGAATTGTTTAAACTTGACTTAAAAAAAAGATTACCTATTCAAAAAAATAAAACTCAAGATGCTAATGTTCTCTATCGAGATTTCTTCAAGGCTGTTTCAGATAGTTTTGAAAAAGTTTTTAAATTAAAACAGATATCCTGCAAACAAAATAAATTACAATTTAGTGAATGGGCCACTGCCGGCATCCGAAAAAGTAGGGACACACTTTATTCACTGTATGAGAAAAAAACATATACATACAACCCCAGTTTTATACAGTATGTAAAACTATATTCAAAATTATTTAAGGCCGTCTGCCACAAAGCAAAATGCGAGTATATAAAATCAAAAATCCTTCAATCTTCTAATAAATCTAAAACAATTTGGGCTATTATAAATAAGGAAACTGGTAAATCCAAATTGGGAGATCGCGAATTTGCACTTAAAATAAATAATAAATTAATAACCTCAAATGAAGACATTGCTGCGGCTTTTGAACAGTTCTTTACAAATGTTCCAATTATAACGACAGCTCCTTTAGACTCTTCTCCAGCTCTTGCAGAAACTATTTTGAAAGACAATGTCCCCCTATGCGATCACGATTTTTCGTTTGATTATATTGAAGCTCATACCGTGATTAAATCGTTTAAAAAGCTAAAGCTTAAAAAAACTGAAGATTTGTGGGGTATGTCAGTAACAGTAGTTAGCTCAGTAATCGACACCCTAGCACCCTATTTAGCCAGAATCTTTAACAAATGTCTAGATGAGGGTATATTCCCAGATCTAATGAAATATAGTAGGCTCGTTCCTTTATTTAAAAGTGGTGATAAGCAAGATCCTTCAAATTTCAGACCAGTCTCGGTTCTACCCGTTTTGAGTAAAATATTCGAGAAGATAGTTCTAGGTCAACTGCTTACACACTTCAATGACTATCAACTTCTCCATGGTCAGCAATTCGGCTTTACGCAAGGGCGCTCTACAACGGACGCCGGCGTCATGTTAGTTAAACATATATTTAGTGCATGGGAAGATCGCAAGGATGCTATAGGCGTATTCTGTGACTTGTCAAAAGCATTTGATTGCGTTGACCATAAAACACTTCTTTTAAAATTAAAGCACTATGGTATAAACGGGAATAGCCTAAAACTTATGACATCATATTTAGAAGGAAGAATTCAAAGAGCTGATATAAATAGAACTAAATCTTCAGGGTCAGAGGTCAGGATAGGAGTACCACAGGGATCGATTTTGGGGCCGTTCCTCTTCCTCGTATATGTAAATGATTTGCCGTTCATGGTTCAAAATATGTCAGAGATAGTACTATTTGCAGATGACACGTCACTTATTTTCAAAATTAAGAGACAAGAAGATGACCTTGACAATACTAATGCTGCTCTCTCTCAGGTACTAAACTGGTTTACGTCTAATAACTTATTGTTAAATTCAAAAAAGACAAAATGTATAAAGTTCACTCTACCAAATGTCAAAGTAGTTGACAGCAAAGTTATATTGGGAAGGGACAAACTAGACCTTGTCGAAGAAACTGTATTTTTAGGTATCACAATTGATGCAAAGCTTCAATGGGGTCCTCATATAGAAAAATTGGCAAATAGGCTTAGCTCTGCAGCATATGCTGTTAAAAGAATTAGGGAACTAACTGACGTCGCAACTGCCAGGCTCGTTTATTTTAGTTACTTCCATAGTATCATGTCCTACGGCATACTACTGTGGGGACGGGCAGCGGACATTGAGACCATCTTCGTCTTGCAGAAAAGAGCGATCAGATTCATCTATAAGCTAGGCAGTAGAGACTCGTTAAGAGAATTCTTTAAAGAAACAAACATCCTGACAGTTGCCAGTCAGTATATCTATGAAAATATTATGTATGTCAGGAAAAATATTAGCAACTTTAAAACTGCAGGTAGCCAACATAATGTAAATACTAGAAATAAACATAAACTTTTGATCCCAAGATTTAGGCTGGCAAAAGTTAATACATCCTTCATGGGGCATTGTATACGCTTCTACAATAAAATCCCTGAAGATATATTAAGTTTGACTGAAGCGCGGTTCAAAAAATGTGTAAAGTACACTTTGTGCCAAAAGAGCTACTATAATATTAAGGATTATTTAGATGACAATGATGTCTGGAATTCAAGCATGTAAAATTCACGAGTTTTGTAGTATCTGTGTAAATTCTGTTAATTAAGGAATTTGAAAAGACTATATAAGTTTGGAGTTTTTTTGTCCATTTTTTCTCCAAAATGATCCAGATTTTGAAATGGACACCTAGTTTAACTTGTAACGTTCATTAAGCCGCAGTATCTGCGCTACTTTGAATAAAACCTTTTCATTTCATTTCATTTCATTTCATTTCATTTCATTTCATAACGTAAACTCATATTTCTATGGCATCGAGGAAGCGCCACCTAGCGACAAGTATGGAAATTAAAATTGCTGAGTTCGAGTTGTAATGGTTTACGTTGAGAAGTGAACACGTTTACCAGCCAAAACACGAATAAACGCGAGTGCGAGTTGTACTGTGACCGCGTTTTGCTAGTTCGAACGGTTAACTTACTCATACTCACTACTCAATGCTCGATTAACGCGGTAGTAAAGTTATTCGATTGGATCTGTCAAACTCGCACTAAGCACTTAGGTGTGATGTTTGTTCGTCAGGTACGTCTGCTGCAGTGCCCGCCCAGCGGGGGCGCGGCGGTGTCGCGGCGGCGGCTGGCCTCGCACTCGCGCGCCGCCCACAAGCTGCACGTGACGGCCTCCGAGCCGCACCTCGTCATCTCGGCGGGCGAGGACGCACTGCTTATGCAGTGCGACGTGCGCGCCGACCGCGCAGACAGGTGAACATACGAAATTGACATTGACAAATGGTTTAGTTATCGCAAAAAAATACAAAAAACAACTTCTATGTATCTATGTATAATCGGCCCACATCAACCCACTTTAGCCCACGAAAACAACTTAAAATAGACTAAGTTAATTACTTATTTAATTGGTAAATATGTTTGGCAACGAAGGGTTTGCGTTCATCCCGATTGAAAAACTCAGCTATGTAAAATATGTTTGTGGAGATAATTTTCACCCAAAAGATTTCAATGATTTAGATTAAGAATAAACGTAAATACGCGTTCAATGTTCGTCGTTCATGACAATATCGATTTAACTTATATATATTTAACTTATATATATTGTGGTCAGCAGCGTAAGATATATATATATATATAAACATATAAGCATATATATATATATATATATCTTACGCTGCTGACCACAATATATATAAGTTAAATCGATATATATATATATATATATATATCGATTTAACTTATATATATTGTGGTCAGATATATATATATATATATATATATATATATATATATATATATATATATATTTACATATATATAATATATAAATAAATATATATATTTACATATATATAATATATAAATAAATATATATATATATATATACTTAATTGACAAAAATGTCAATTTAGTATGGCTTATGACTTCTTGTGACATTGTAGCGCAGTAGGCCGTTTTTTAGTGACATTCTAGCGTTGCAAGCCGGCCTTTTCTAGTGACATTCTGGCACCGCCAGCCGACTTACTTTCGTGATACTCTAGCGCCGCCAGCCGATTTATTTTGTGACATTCTAGCTTTGCAAGCCGTCTGCAACCGTAACGGTTCCTAACCTGTATGTCTAACCGCAGCATTAGTGTTTTCCTACTTTTGTAAGATTAGTAACTTTGTTGATTGCACTCATGGGACTAGGTAAGTACATTATTAGTACCTAGTCCCATGTAACTCGTTGTTGGGTACAGAGATCAACCACGCTCTACTACCAGAAAATATCGGATACTTAGAGAAATTACGCTCAGCCATCAAATGTTGTCCAAGGTTCTTCGCATTGGACCCACTGTACCGACAAAGGAGACTTAACTACTACTAGAATAAAAACAACAATCAGTAATAAGCATAATATAAGTCTGTCAAGCATACGAAATTGTACAAAACGTTGTGAATTGACATTAATCCAACATAATGTCTTAAGGGAGTGAACGGGCTGCAAAAACTAAAGTCCACGCGGACGGAGTCGCGGGCAAAACCTGGTAGACTACAGTATATTTATTCTTACTTGTCCAATTTATTAAACAAAATTCTAACCTTAAAATTGAGATTAGATGCCTAAACTAGACATTTTCTCGCAAATTCATGAACTATGTTTATGAAATTGGCAGCGTGTTATCTAAAAGAGTGTTCCAGGTTACTTCATTTATGGAAATATGGCAGTTTTGGACTAAAAAGTCATAGTTTAAGGGTAGAATCTTGTTTACTAAATTGGACAAGTAAGAATGAATAGACTGTATATAAAACTAAATCCCCTCGCAGGCTGTTCCAAGTGAAGGAGAACGGGCACCTGGTCCCGTTGTACAGCGTCCACGGGCACCCGCTGGACTCGAAGCAGCTGTGCGTGGCGGGGCGAGACCGCTTCGTGCGCGTCTACGACCGGCGCCGCTGCGCCAAGCCGCTGGCCGCGTACTGCCCCGGCTCCTTCCAGGACGATGTCGTGAGTCCACCTAAATGACATAAATCTTCTTAAATAACATAGTATTTTGAAAGAAAGGAACAGCGTGAAAGTAATCATTTTAATCAAATTAAAAACATACATGAGACTGCCGTAGTCAATTAAGTGGGTATTTTTTTGTAAATTAATTAATTAAATGCTCAAAATGTGATCACTCTTGTCTTACGCAAATCGCCAATCTTGTAATGAGTCCGCTGCCTGTTGATTTTCTTATCTTTTTATGGTGAATACTCGATATGACATGGCACTATTTTGTTTCCCTGTGTACATTATTTATGTTATTTAATAAGAGTTATTATTTTTTGGCCATTCTTTCGATTAGCATCATAAAAGTAGGGGTGTTTTTTTTATATTTAAGTCGGTTCGATTCCCAGACAAGGCAAGTAATTTTTAGAAAATCTTTGAATGCAGAATTACTAACTTTTAAAAATAACATAAAGTCTTCTTTCAGCAAAATAACCTATCTACGATATTTAAGCTACTTTCCCTTCATGGCCCATAGCTTTGGGACGCCCTGTATACGACAAAACGACTGGCACTCCGGAGGTCGCGGGTTCGAGTCCCGGCATGGGTGGAATTTTTAGCCTCTAAATAGGTTATTTATTAAATTGTCCTTAGCACGGGTTAGTGCATTAAAAAAAGAATAGGTTCGAGTCCCGGCATGGGTGGCATTTTTAGTCTCTAAATAGGTTTTTTAAATATACAGCAATGTTTGGTAAAACAACGAAAAGCAGCAGCTTTCTTCAATGATTAGTTTTTATTTCTCGAATGCAGTAGTTTGGTTTCAAAATTATCAAAATAAGAGACAGACGAAAACTACGGCGTTCGTCAGCTCGGTGCCAAGCAAAGGGCGATTTTAAAATGGAGTGACGAAAACTGCATCGCCCGCGCGCCTCTTCACCCCGCTCTCCTCATTCGTCTGCGGCGTTAACAGATAGATAGATAGAGAACATTGATTGTACATAAAAATGGAAATTGCACAGATATTTCTAACCTATGAGTACAGACGGCGGTGATAAGGATCACTAAAAGTGATGTAAAAGTGGACTAATATATCATTGTGTTGATGTTATTATTAATGTACTTTATTGCACACGAAAAACACAAAATAGGAAATACAATTTAAGAAAATACATGTACAAAGGCGAGCTTGTCTCTGTGAGAGATTTCTTCCAGCAAACCTTGGGGAGTCTGAGTGGATATGTGAAACGGTTCTATGCACGTGCACAACATACACTACATACTTAATACACTTACACAGATAACAAGAGCCTACCAAGTAAATAAATAAAAACGAAATAAATGAATATAAATATTGTAGTAATAAATTATAATAATGAAAAGAATAAACTACATAAACCGTCAGAGAAATACAATATTAAATATAAATGTTATATTTATATTTATATTTAATTATTTAATCACACGTAATATTATAAAGGCGAAAGTTTGTGACTTCTTCACGTCTAAACGGCTGGAGCGCTTTTAATAAAATTTGGTATGGAGTTAGCTGACACCATTGATTAACACTACGCTACGTTTTACTGCGGGCTACGTTTTACTGCGGGAAAATACCTTATTCCCATGGGAAAATCGGTAAACCGCGGGTAACACCGCGTGGCACTGCTAGTATTTCTGCGTCACTGCTAGTCGTCCGGCGGTAGTCATACGGTGCGGACACACATAACACATACACCTTAAGCCCGTCAGTTATTTGAGTTCTATGTTTAGTTTTGTGGAGCTGTATATCACAAAAATCGTTGAATAACTAGACAGCACACGGAAAACGCGAGAACAAGGAGTCAAGTTGATTACTGTCGCGAAAATATAAACACCGTTTCCCCCGTTTTGCTCGTGTATCCGAATATAGTACACTGAAAAAACTCAGAAATGTCACTTCAACGTACACCGCCCCCGGCAGAAACATCTTCGTCTCAACCAAATCTCACTACGGAAAAAGAAATTCTGTTCCAAAAAAACGTAGCAACCAGAAAGCGAAAAAATCCTGATACTGAAAGTTTCGGTGACTTTTGTTTGGAGATCAAGACGATGATAAAGGACTTTCAAGAGGATCAAAACAAGAAATTCGAGAAAATCAGCGAGGCAATCGAGGCGAATTCCAGTCAGACCAAAGACTTACTAAAAAGTCATTCCGAAATTCAAAAGCTACTGCTTGAGTACAGACATGAATGCAGTGAATTGAAACAAAAAATTGTCTTCCTAGAGTCTGAATGCGTAAACTCCGAAATGAAGATCACTAAATTGGAAGACCAACTAGAGGAAATGCAGAAATTTCAGAAGAAGAACATGATAGAAATCAGAAATGTTCCTAGAGACGAAAAGGAAAATCTAAATGAAATCCTATCAAATCTTTTGAATGCATTAAAGGTCGAACCAAAAATTACAAGAGTTAACCAAATTTATCGGAAAGGGAAAGAGAATGCACCCATTCTTGTAGAATTCAAGGAGTATGAGAACAAAATCGAGGTTCTAAAAGCAGTTAAAACTTACAACTCCGAACACAAGGAAAAAAAGCTTAACTGTGAAACAATCGGTTTCAGTCACAATAATACTCCGCTTTTCCTATCAGAGTCGCTCACGCATAAGACTAAAACATTGCTTCATGCAGCAAAGCAGTTTGCTACTGAAAACAATTATAAATACTGCTGGATATCTCGTGGAACGGTCCAGTTACGAAAGAACTCTGGATGCCCTGCGGTTCGTATAACTACAATTCAAGAACTCGATAATCTAAAATGTAATGTATCATCTGACTGACTAGTTCACTCTGTCAATGTAAGTCAAGGCCTTAACTGTATTTATCTAACTATATCAATTAGTATATATATATTATCTATCTATATTTGCTTTTATTATTATCATGCTTATAATATTAACACTACAACTAAACCTATCAACGTTTCTAAAAATAAACTAAACTATATATACATTGCTCAAAAAGTATCTGCTCTGAACACCACACTCCCAATGAGATTTAACTGTCTTAAAATTTGCTCTCTCCCGTGTCATCAATTTGAACCAGATTGTTTGATATTATTTAAAATTAATGATGAACAGTCAGGAACAGGTCAGCTCTGACATTGATGCAAATGTCAGAGCTGGCGAAAGCTTCTTATTTGATGACATGGAAGAGTGCAGTGTTCTCCTAAAGAAATGTACAAAAAATTTCAAAATCGTCGTTCAGAATATTCGGAGTATAGATCGAAATTTTGATGATTTCATGGCGCAAACATTGAGACTGAATACAAATGTTGATTTATTTGTATTCACCGAATGTTGGCTATCTCACCTAAACACACTACCAGATTTACCTGGCTACTTATGTCACGCTACATCCCGGCACACTAACCAAAATAGTGGCGTAGTTATTTATGCTCGTAGCTCGTTGGATGTTCATGTGTACGAACCAACCGTACAGGAAGCCGATTGTCTCGTTGTAAAACTTGGTTTAAAGCTCTCAGTTATTGCTCTGTACCGATCGCCATCTAATTATAATATAGACATGTTTCTCTCAACCTTGGATGCTGTTTTGGACGAGGTAAAAAGTTCCAAAGATATTGCGGTTGTAGGTGATCTGAATATTGACATCAAAGAGAAAAACAATGACCCTCGTTCACATGATTATCTGAACCTCCTTTCCATGCATGGACTACTACCTTCTCACACTTTTGCAACGCGAGGCTCGAGCTGTCTTGATCATTGTTTCCTGAAACCTAAACTCGAATCAATTACTATTGTATGTAAGTCGACTACTACAGACCATTTCCCTGTTATTTTGTCCCTGAATACCGAAACCAATAAGTGTATGAGGAAATAACATACTCTAAAATAGACTATCATAAAGCTCTTGAGGCACTGAAGAATACAGATTGGTCTGAAGTTACGAGTGGCTTTGATCCGGACTCTATTACTCATAAGTTTCTAACCATTACATTATCCATTCTCGATAAATATACTACAGTTCATACAATATCGAATAGAAAAACTAACATAAAGCCATGGATAACCCGTGGCGTGATTCGCTGTATAAAGTGGCGGGACAAATTACATCTCAAGCATAAAAGGAATCCAGGCAATCTCGTCTTACTTGTCACATACAAAAGGTACCGTAATTACTGTAACAGACTCCTTCAAAGTCTAAAAAATAAATATCATAGATCAGAGATAGCAAAACACAAAAATAATATCAAAAACACTTGGAAAACCATCAAACAAATGTGCAACTTAAACTCAACAAAGAATACAGGTTGCGAACTCCTGAAAACAAGAGGCTCGCAAGAAGAAGCTGTCTTATCTGTAAATCAGTTCTTTGCAAATATAGGAAGTAAACTCGCTAATGAGGTTTTAACACGATCAAAAGGAAACGAGGACACATTAGCAGCATCCATCAGATTCAAATCACAACCATTGAACTCAATTGCATTGCTACCAACTACCCCAGACGAAATAAATAAAATAATAATATCGCTTAGAAACTCGTCATCTTCCGGCTGGGATGGGTTATCTTCGATCTTCCTTAAGATGACTAGAGATGTTCTCGCTATTCCCATCTCACATTTGTGCAACGTCTGCTTTCACTCTGGTATTTTCCCAAATATCCTAAAAAGATCGGTAGTAATACCTGTGTTTAAGTCTGGGAGTAGGGACGGGGTCACTTGCTATAGGCCGATATCGCTTCTTTCGACGGTCTCTAAAATCATAGAAAAGGCCATGAACTCGAGACTTGTCAATTACCTTAAAAGTAACGGGTTCTTTTCTGAGAATCAGTATGGTTTTAGAGAAAGTATATCGGCAACAGACGCTATCGACGACCTCGTTGTACACATTGCTGAGAAACTCGATATGAAAAACAAGTGCCTTGGAATATTCCTCGACCTTGCAAAAGCATTTGATACCGTCTCTATCCCCATACTCATAAGCAAGCTAGAATGCGCCGGTATTCGAGGTACTCCTCTCCAGCTTTTTCGTAGTTACCTGACAGGCAGAACACAAAGTGTTAAGATAGGGGATATCAGCAGCGATTATGAAAGGGTTCATTATGGAGTGCCACAAGGTTCCGTAACAGGCCCGACATTATTTCTAGTTTACATTAATGACCTATGTGAAACTAAGCTAAAAAACGCCAGGATAATAACCTTTGCTGATGATACGGTCCTGTTGTTTGATGGACCTACGTGGGATGACATAAACGGTCCGCTGAGGAGGGTTTTCGCACTGTATTGAAGTGGCTTGACAATAATATATTGACCCTTAATCTAGATAAAACCAAATACATAACATTCAGTATAGTTGAAAACCAACAACCTTCAAACTTCTCTCTCAAAGCTCACTCTTGTTCTGATAATCTAAGATGCTCATGTCCCGTACTCACTCCTGTTACATATATTAAATACCTCGGCGTGATATTAGACAGAAATCTTAACTGGAAGTTACAGGTCGAAATGCTATCTACTAAGCTCAGAAAACTTATATGTATTTTTAAAAAAGTGAGACATATTGGTGATACCGAGATCATCAGAACTATTTACTATACATTATGTCAGTCAATCCTGTCCTACGGCATAGTTACTTGGGGTAACGCAAAGAAGACGACTCTTTTAAAACTAGAAAGGGCTCAACGGGCTGTTATAAAAGTCATCAATTTTAAAAACTTTAGATACCCAACATAACAATTATACCAGGAATACTCGGTCCTTACAGTACGACAGTTGTATATAGTTTCCTTAATCCTGAAGCAACACAAAATTGACCCCCCGCTACTATTTCTAATAGGCGAAAATTTGTTGTTTACCGTATTCCTCAATGTCGAACGGTTTTTGCCAAGACTTTTACACGCTACAGAGGTCCTTTCGTATATAACAAAATATGCAAAGCATGTGAAATATTGAGCCAAAAAAGTCGCTCTGTGTGTAAAAAAATCGTCGAAAAATTCCTACTGAACCTAGACTATACTTCCACAGAAAATTTGTTAAAATGAGCAATAAGTTTATCTATACCTACTCGTATAATATTTAACGAATATAATGAAACTAAAACATATTAATAACATAAAAAAAAGCATTTATTCAATCCTCTATTAACTGCTAATCTATTATATCATGTATATGTATATGCGTGTGTATGTATATGGATGTGTATGAGTGTGTATATGTATATGTGTGTGTATATGTATGTATGTGTATGTATGTATATGTATGTATGTGTATATATATGTATATATGTGTATATGTATGTATATGTATGTGTATGTATATTTCATATATGTATATATAATTATTTTTTATTTTTTTTTATAAATGGATATGTGTCTATACAACATGTAATAAAAGGCCGAGAAAATCGAAGAGAAAAGGGAACTCGTTTTGCTATGCTAGAACTTTTAATTTTTTTTTTTTATAACTTAATTAGTTTTTTTTTGTACCTTTGCTAGGTACTGTTGCTGAGGGTGAGGTGTTAGTCATCCTTGGTTGTAATGTGAAGTGCTTACTTTGTGATTTTTCCTACATAAATTTTGTCTATCTTTTTTACGTATACTGTGGTGTAGTTGCAAATAACCATAAGATCATGAACTCTGTTACCTTACTATTAACTAACCGTTACGGCTCATCATAAAGTGGTCAACATTTCTTTTATCACTCAATACTGTCCATTGTTGTTTGAACCTAGACACCGTAAGATTAACCACACTATATGTAGCAATCTAAACTGGTCACGTTGATGACGAACCTACTCTGCCGCAATACAGTTTCTAACTAGTGCGGAGGGTAGTGGTAATCTTCGACTGTTACCAAGTTACCGTTGCAAATATTTATAAATCTTAAAGTACCCCATGACAAAAGATATGTATAATAAGTCATTTGACAACAACAATACCAGAACTAAATAGGTCATGTGATTCAGAAGTTGTATTACTTAGTAAAACATGTAATTTATTTATAGGTATACTCTGTAACAGTATGTCATGTTAGTTTTTGTCAAAATAAACGATTTGATTTGATTTGATTTAATAATGTTATTTTTTGCGTACCGGCATGTCGTTTGTTTGGCGATCCGCATTGCGAAGGCCCATCGCACCACCTCCCTCACAGCTGCCGTCCTCCTGGCGAGGATCCTCCCCCTCGACCTAAGGGCCGAGGAGGCCCTTCAACTCTATGAGTTGAAGAGGGGGAGGCCCTTCGCCCCGCTCCCGGGCCGGGAAGTCGAGCACCGATGCAGCCCGTTCACGCTGGCACACCCCGCTCTCAGGACTCCGGTGGAGTTTGAGGAGGTGGCCAGCGTGGAGGAGCTCAGTAAGGTGCCCGACGACTGGCCCAGGGCCTATAAGGACGGCAGCAAGATCGAGGGCAAGGTGGGGGGAGCGGTCACACTGTGGAAGGGCGGCGCTAAGGTCCGCACCAGGGGGTTCAGGCTGGAGGGATTCGCCTCCGTCTTCCAAGCGGAGATTGTGGCCATCTCTAAGGCTCTCGACGTCCTTGCTGGGGGACCCGGTCCTGTCAGGGCGAGTGTTCTGAGCGACTCCAGATCTGCTCTGGATTTGCTCAGAAATACCTCGTTCACACACCAGCTGGCGAAATCCAGGAAAACGGGGGCTTGATCCGGTTCTACTGGATCAAAGCCCACGTCGGGATCCCCGGCAACGAACGCGCGGATGAGTTGGCCAAGAGGGCGGCGTTGTCTCGCAAAGACGCGGCAGCCTACGACCTGTATCCCGTCTCACACGCAAAACTGCAGGTGATACGGGAGACAGTGGCAAAGTGGCAGACCCGCTACAGCGAGTCTGCCACAGGCCGCGTCACCTTGCTGTTCTTCCCGGACGTCGCATCGGCCCACAAAGTCCTTGGCAAAATCACGATGTGCAATGCCAAGGCGCAGCTCTTCACGGGGCACGGCGGCTTTCGAGCGTACCTCCACAGGTTCAAGCTCGCGGGGAGTCCGTCATGCATTTGCGACGACGTGACTCCCGAAACGCTGGAGCACCTGCTGGAGGAATGTCCCCTGTTTTGGAGCTGCTAGGGCAGATTGCGAGATACGCCTGGTAAGAGCGGTGAGGTGCGAGGCGTTCGCCGCCTTTATGGCCGACTCCAAGAGTCGAGAGGCCTTCCTTGCCTTCGCCCTGGGGGTGACGCGCGCGGCCTCAAGGGCGAATGGGAGACGGGTCTAGCCCGGGCGGGCTAAACACCCCTTAACCTTTTATACAATTATTTCTGGTCAGTCCGAGCAAAAGGTAGTTTAAATAATTTATAATAATGTTAATTTTAATTACTTATATACTGTACCCCGGCGCCTTGCTTGTGACTACTCGTCGGAGTAGACAGAGATAAGGCGCCGGGGGAAAACACGATAATTGTGTTTTATCATGATTTGTAAATTTCCTTTTAAAATTTTAATACTGTTTGATGATTTTATTTTAATTTTTTTATATACATTGTATGATTAATATAAGTTCGATAAACAAAGTTGTAAATGGGTTAAAAAAAAGATCAGAGACAAATAAGAATAAAAAAAATTAAAAAAAAGTAAATGAAGTAACGAAATGGAAGAGGAAAGAAGAAGGAATATGTATATATATATATATATATATTATATAAAAAAAAGAACACCCATTAGGATAACATAATTACTTACAATTTAATAAACCTATAGTTAATATTTAACATCGATATGCTGTATAGCGCAATTTTGAAGTTTTATATGTATAATTTTAATCATAATATTCTACAATTTTATTTTTTACACCATTTCTTTTTTTTACATTTGTTTTACTCTATTATTTTAACGACATGAATTAATTGTAATTTTAAATAAAATGACATAAAGGTTGCCACGTAATTAACAGTGGCAGTAACCTAGACCAAATAAAAAAAAAATAACCGTGCCAGCGCTCTCCCTAATGAGCTAATGGGCGACTTACCGGCATCAGTGAAAATTCGAACTTCTTACGTAGTACAGAGTGTATTGTAAAGAGGTTCGGCTCGAGTCCCGGCATGGGTGGAATTTTAGCCTCTAAATAGGTTTTAAAAATTTTCTATACCTTCTTTTAGCCGTGTTACCCTTTCACAGAACGCGCAGAAGAAGAAACTGGGTATATCGATGATGCACCTAACCTGCGCTGTGTACAATCACGACGGCTCCGAGATCCTCGGCTCCTACAATGATGAAGACATCTACTTGTTCAACACCAAGAACGACGTTTTTGATAAGTGAGTGACTTCTAATTTACTACATTATTATTAATTCTGTATTGATCAAAAGAAAGTGTACTAATTTTGGACTTAATGCTAATGACGCATATCAATCTATCAGCTTGATATGCGTCAATTAAATTTATTTTATTTCATCGTAAAGAATTTACATTCTGTTTGCTTAATGTCAAAGTACAATGTACCATGAAAGTGATAGCGAAAGCCGCTGTCTTCGGGCGTAGTGTAGTGGAGAAAAAGGCAGCGGGAAAAAAAAACTCCACTCTGACCCTCTGTTCTCAAATCATGTTAAGCCTAATACATCCTGCCACCTACGAGGCTAAAAATTTCGCCCGTGCCGAGACTCGAACCCGCGACCTTTGGCTAACCGTACCAGCGCTCTCCCAATTGAGCGAATGGGCAAGCGAAATTTCGAACCTCTTTACAATATTCTCTGTATTATTTGTAATGAAAGGAAAGCCAGCGCAGTTACGAACTTGCACAAAATGATAATTTGTTTGTAATGAAAGGAAAGCCAGCGCAGTTACGAACTTGCACAAAATGATAATTTGATCGTAGATTGAATGCTTGTTAGTAACAGAGGGCTTTAGAGGCAATAGTTTAACATAAGTGTTACTTGCTTAATTCCTTCAAGCACTTGATAAGCCGAAAGCGTGAAGTTTAAAATAGGGTACAAGCCCATACACGCCTGCTCTCCATAGGGCTCCCCGCTTCTATCTGTCCTTATCCAGCCGCTGCCAGAAGTCTGGCACAGATCGTCGGTTCAGCGAGCCAGTGGGCGTCCTACGCTGCGTTTGCCATTCAAGCTTACTTCTGTCTTTCTCCCAACCATCATCATCAACCTATGATGTCCCCACCGAGGGGCACGGGTCTCTTCCCTGAGGAAGGTATAGGCCATACTCCACCACGGGGGCCAACTCCGGATCGGTGGAGGCTTGCAAGACTAGTGGCTGGTCTTACAATAAATCCAACCAAACAAACAACCTATGGTCTCCAAATCCTACAGGGACTCGACAAAGGACGGCTTCACGCACCGCTACGCGGGCCATCGCAACAGCGCGACGTTCAAGGGCGTTGCCTTCTTCGGGCCCAAGAGCGAGTACGTGGTGTCGGGCTCCGACTGCTCCCACATCTACATGTGGGAGAAACGGAGCGAGGCTATCGTGCAGTGGATGCGAGGCGACAGCGGAGGCGTCGTGAGTTTGCTGCTACATGATACTCGTACTATTTATAAGAATTGTGTGCTGAAACCGCAAATCTGTAGTGGCAGCACTACAAGTTGGTAATTAGACATCTACGTGTGGGTAAAATGGAGCGATGCTATCGTGCAGTGGATGCGGAGCGACAGCGGAGGCGTCGTGAGTTTGCTGCGATATGATATTATTTATAAGAATCCGCTACTTGACTCGAATCAACTTTGACGCGATAAATGAATATTTGCTGTAGTATTTAACGTAAGAAAGTGAAATATACTGACTTTGCTAAGTAAGTATGTAGGATGGCTCCAAAATTTGCCAATAAAATAATTCGGATCGGTAAAAACGCTATCCGCCATTTTGAAAGCATTATTGGTTTGTAAACAAACATCTATTAGCCAGAGCCAGTGGACATTGATTATTATAGAACTTACATCAAAGTGATCTTCACGTAAATACACCGGAGTTTCAGTCGATTAAGTATCGGGGTCTCTTTTGGCAAGTTTGAGCCAATATTTTCGTATGTTTAGTTCACTCGGTACACGAATCCACAACTTCCCGGGGGTCTTTATTGACATGTTTTTGCATTCTCGAACAATGCAATGATGGTAATTTCTATATTTTGCATGTAAACTCGATGAAATCATGGTTGCGTTGTTGTTATTTCATTATGCTC
This sequence comes from Yponomeuta sedellus, assembly GCA_934045075.1. NCBI lineage: Eukaryota > Metazoa > Arthropoda > Insecta > Lepidoptera > Yponomeutidae > Yponomeuta > Yponomeuta sedellus. The sequence continues at coordinate 24,094,307 of OW203724.1, forward strand.
ACAAATCACTCACAGATGTTGAATGTAAAACTTTGTTTACAAGTCTTCAGGTCTTCAAACTATAGACAAAAATGGCTGACCGCGTTAGTGGCTGTTTAGCAAAGCAGTTTTAAATTTTTTTTTTGTTGCTTTAAGGTCCTCAAAAAATATACTAAAATATTTTTTGGTCTAATTGAAGAGATCTTTACCAAATTTAAAAACCTATTTAGAGGCTAAAAATTTCACCCATGCCGGGATTCGAACCCGCAACCTCTGGCTATCCGTACCAGCGCTCTACCAATTGAGCCAATGGGCGACTCACGGCATCAGTGAAATTTCGAACCTCTTTACAATATTCTCTGTATTACGTACAGGCAGCGACATCTGACTTAAGCAAATTGCATTACTTACAGCCCCGACTACCTACTTTGCAGTTAGGTTTAACATCGGAACGATATCACTGTACCCACATGATTACACTATTTTTATTTTTAATGCACTAACCCGTGCTAAGGAACAAATTTAAAAACCTATTTAGAGGCTAAAAATTTCACCCATGCCGGGATTCGATCCCGCAACCTCTGGCTATCCGTACCAGCGCTCTACCAATTGAGCCAATGGGCGACTCACGGCATCAGTGAAATTTCGAACCTCTACAATATTCTCTGTATTACGTACAGGCAGCGACATCTGACTTAAGCAAATTGCATTACTTACAGCCCCGACTACCTACTTTGCAGTTAGGTTTAACATCGGAACGATATCACTGTACCCACATGATTACACTATTTTTATTTTTAATGCACTAACCCGTGCTAAGGAACAAATTTAAAAACCTATTTAGAGGCTAAAAATTTCACCCATGCCGGGATTCGAACCCGCAACCTCTGGCTATCCGTACCAGCGCTCTACCAATTGAGCCAATGGGCGACTCACGGCATCAGTGAAATTTCGAACCTCTTTACAATATTCTCTGTATTACGTACAGGCAGCGACATCTGACTTAAGCTAATTGCATTACTTACAGCCCCGACTACCTACTTTGCAGTTAGGTTTAACATCGGAACGATATCACTGTACCCACATGGTTACACTATTTTTATTTTTAATGCACTAACCCGTGCTAAGGAACAAATTTAAAAACCTATTTAGAGGCTAAAAATTTCACCCATGCCGGGATTTTGTTCCTTAGCACGGGTTAGTGCATTAAAAATAAAAATTGTGTAGATATTTACCATTTAAGACTTAATTGAAAAGAGAGTCAAATTGCGGATTGCGTGCTGAAACTGCAAATCTGTAGTGGCATCACTGCAGGTTGGCAGTTTCACATCTACATGTGGGTGAAACGGAGCGAGGCTATCGTGCAGTGGATGCGAGGCGACAGCATAGGCGTCGTGAATTTGATGCGATATGATACTCGTGACAACTCAGGTTTCGTGTGTGTGTGTATGTTAGGGTGTATGTATGTATGTATGTATGTATGTATGTATGTATGTATGTATGTATGTATGTATGTATGTATGTATGTATGTAAGGGTGTATGTATGTATGTATGTATGTATGTATGTATGTATGTATGTATGTATGTATGTATGTATGTATGTATGTATGTATGTATGTATGTATGTATGTATGTATGTATCTATGTATGTATGTATGTTTTTTTAATTGTATATCTCGAGGTGCTAATGAATATATGTATCTATGTACTAAGCATTGGTCCAATATATCCAGGTGAACTGCATAGAGACACATCCCCGGTCTCCGATAATGGCGACCAGTGGACTAGACAAGGACGTCAAGATTTGGCTGCCTCGAGGTTACAAGGATCCCGACTTCAGCGGGTTAGAAAGGGTAAGCTATGTTTCATTGTCTGAACCAGATATATTTTCAGTCTATTTTCACATCGCCTTAGTGCAAAGGATCCTGCAGCTATTTCACCTCTGACGTAAATGAAAAAAGTATCTTGGGAAGTGCCAATCCTACCCCTCCGGGATGTAGACATGACGCGGGGCGGAACATATGTATATATTTAGATCACCGGGTTCACAATTGGGAGGTCGTGGTTTCCCATCCCAGCATGTAGGTACCAATGACTTTGTTTTCTGCGTTATGTACATCTGTGAAATTATAGAGTTCATATCACTCGCTAACCGTGAACTGTGAACGAAAACCTCGTGAGGAAATCTGAGTGTCTGAGGTATTTCTACCTCAGCGTTTGAAATTGTCAATCCGCGGTGGGCACGCGTGGCAATAAAGCCCACACTCGCTCTATGAGAGAAGGCCCCTGCACTGCACTGGGACATGGGCATCGTAAAAAACAACTTTTCCAGAGACTTAGCCAGGCCTATCTCCCTAAGAAGCCTAGATTTGAAGATTTTATGTTGTAATGTGGTGTGTGTTTCTAATAAGAATATATTTATTTCCACAAATCTTACAGAGTTGATACAATTTAAAATTACAACTAGTTTATCTATCTATAATCAGCCCACATCAACCCACTGCTGGGCATAGATAGGCCTCCTTTTTATTGCGCCGTTCCTCACGGTCCTGTGCTAATCTGATCCATCTCTGACCCGCAACCCTCACGATGTCGTCTGACCATCGTGTCGGTGGTTTGCTTACCAACCTCCTTCCCTCCCTTGGCCACCACTCCGATGCTGCCCTGGTCCACCGGCCGTCTTCCCTTCTAGCAAGTGTCCCGCCTATCTCCACTTTAAGTCTGTGATCCGCTCACCAACGACTTCGACCTTGGTTCTTCGACGAATTTCTACGTTGGGTGCGCGGTCCACAAGCGATATGCCCAGCATGGCACGCTCCATCGCTCTTTGTGCAACTTTTATTTTGTGCATATTTTGATTGGTGAGCGTCCATGTTTCCGCACCGTAAGTAAGTATGGGCAGGACACATTGGTTGTAAACCTTGGTCTTAAGAGATTGTGGCAATTTAGTCTTAAAAACGTCATCCAGTTTACTAAATCCCATCCCAGCCGAACCCTCCCTTCAATCTCCTTTAAACAACTAGTTTATGAATCATAAACATTATATTAGCTTCTGTTGCTATGCTAGGCTGGACACCTGTATTACAGCAAGCAGTGCCAATTCCCCGAAGAGATGGGTCAGTTTCTAGTTACAGAAGTGATCGTAGCTATAATTTATTGCTTATGTAATAAATGGTTTCTTCTTCTTCATTAACACGTTGTAAGTGAACGAAGAATAAAATATTTGTTTATTTTCGTATATCATTCGTATATCAAATCAAACATGGAATAAATGATACAATGCAACAGAATGCGCTATTTGTGGATAAACTACTAGATCAAAAGATCTACATCTTAGGTTTCCAAGTCTCCCAATCTTCAATAGAAGGAGTATCATATTCGACGCGTCACCGGCACGAACATTATACGATTGTATAAAAAATTACAGATGTTAGGAAGACTAATATAGAAAGAAAGTAAAATGGATGTATGTATGTACGTGTGTGTCTCTCTACTCAGGCTCAGCCACCGACCAGAATGTGTGTCAATGGGTGTGATGAGTGTATTTGTGTGTTTACAGATGTTAGGAAGACTAATATAGAAAGAAAGTAAAATGGATGTATGTATGTACGTGTGTGTCTCTCTACTCAGGCTCAGCCACCGACCAGAATGTGTGTCAATGGGTGTGATGAGTGTATATTTGTGTGTTGTGTAACGTAGTGTAGGACGCCCTCCGACCAGGTGGGATGACGATCTGCGAAAAACTGCCGGCAGATGCTGGATGCGGCAAGCTGAAGACAGGGCGCTATGGCGCTCATTAGGGGAGGGCTATGTCCAGCAGTGGACTTCATAATATAGCCTGAAGATGATGTGTAAGAATAATACTGGTATCGCAGAATACTATCTGTACATGTTTTTCTCTCATTCACACAGGTGGTTCGCGATAACAGCGTCTCACAGCTGCGGAGTCCGCTGTTCAACGATTTTTTACCTACCCTCTATAGCGCGTGGCGCGGCGGCAGCAGACATCGCGCCGGGGACGAAGAGTCTCCCAACTACGGCGGCAACATTGAGTTTGACGGCAACGTGTGTACGGCTTTCTAGGGGAGAGAGTGAGCCCTGAAGCTGGTCGTTCACTAGGCAATTTGCGACGAGGGGTGTCCATCAAGGAGCAGTTTTCATGCAAAGGTAGTTTAGTTTTTATTTACAAAATACATGTCGGATAAAAGCGGTGATAGCGGAGCGGTAAAACGCCGGCTTCTCAATCGGGAGGTCGTGGGTTCGAATCGCGGCGTGTCGCAATGACTTTGTTTTGTAAGTTATTTATATTTGTGAAGTTATAGTGCAGTACCACACGCTAAATTTGAAGGCAAATATCGTGGGGAAACTTCAGCGCTTGCTACGTTAGTTAGTTAGTTAGTTAGACCTGAGATTTCCGCACTTAGCCTCATGATTGGGCCATTGTACGTAGTGGAGCTGTTCGTTTACTCCAGCCAGCCTATCTCTTTCCAGAAAGCCAGCAGTGCTCCGATGTCACTGCAGGCTTCCTGAAGGGACCCCGGCTTCCCAATGATGGCGGTCCGTTGCTTTTCCACGCCTTCGCAGTGAATGGTCACGTGGGCGGGTGTTTCCTCTTCTTTGAGGCATCCCCGGCAAAGCGGGCTGTCGGTTAGACCCATGTTGTAGAGATGTCTGTTCAGTGAGCAGTGGCCTGTTAAGATTGCCACAGCTTTGCGCAGATTTTCTCTTCTCAGACGCAGCAGGCTACGTGAAAGACGTTTCGAGATTGTTGGTAAGGCCTCCCTGGCTTGTCTACATTTGGTTTCTGTTCTCCAAAGTTCAGCATGCTGGCTTTCTGTTCGCGACCTCAACCATTTTCTAAACTGGTTGTATGGGAGTGGGAGCAGGGGTTCGGGTCCTTCCACTGTGGTTTCCGAGCCTCTTTTAGCGAGTTCATCTGCGGCATCATTGCCCAGGGAGCCGCTATGACCCTTTATCCATTGTAAAGTGACTCTGTTATTTGTTGACAGTTTTTCCAATTCATGGTGACACTCTAGTATCAAGCTGTTGTTTGTAAGATTGCTGTTGAGTGCTTGTAGGACTGAGGCGCTGTCCGAGATTATGCGTATTGCGTAAGCCTTCGCATCTCTTGTGTTCAACAGCGCGACAGCTCTTGTTATACCGATGCATTCTGCCTGAAAGATTGTATTCAGGTTGCCAAGGGTTGTAGATAGTTTTAGATTTAGTTCGTTGGAAAAGGCTCCTGCGCCCGTTCCTGTTTCAGTTTTGGAGCCGTCCGTGTACACTCTGACTTCGTGTATTCCCGAGTAGTCGGTAGGCTCCTCTTGCAGTTGTACCTTATATTTTTTGTCGAAAATATAAGTGTTTGGTATTCTGTCGCACACCGCTTCTATCATAGGCTGGTCCGAAACAGCGGCTGCTAGGATTTGTGTGTGTGGGGTGTAGCTGTTTTGTTTCCATATACCGGTTGTCCGAAGCCGTAGGGCAGCACTGGCTGCTTCTTGTTGAACGTGCAAGTGTAGAGGTCTGAGGTTCAACAGGGCTTCCAGGGCAGTAGTCGGTGTTGTCTTCATGCACCCAGCTACTGCGAGGCATGCCAGTCGTTGTAGCCTCTGTAATTGAAGTACTGCTATTTTCTGTTTTGTTCTGGTCCACCATACAACGGCGCCATAAGTTATAGCGGGTCTTATCACCGAAGTGTATAACCACATCATAAGTGACGGGCGTAGACCCCACTGTTTTCCTATGAGGCCGCGGCATTGCCAGAAGGTCATCTGGGCCTTGTTAACGATATTCTGTAGGTGCGAGCTCCAGTTTAGCTTGCTATCTAGCGTCACACCGAGATATTTAACTGTTGGTGACAGGGTTAGCGTTGTTCCGAAAAACTTTGGTAGGTTTTGTGTTTTTGGGTTACGTTTGTTTGTAAAAAGTACTAATTCCGTTTTAGTCGGGTTGGCGGTTAGTTGATGAGTCTTGCACCATCGCTCTACTATGCCAAACGCCGTTCTCATTAGACTGTATAGAATATCCTCGGATTTACCTATCGTCAGGATTGTTATATCGTCGGCGTAGCCTATTATCCAGAAACCACATTCATCAAGGCGTCTGATTAAGCCGTCAACTACTAGGTTCCATAGAAGTGGCGATAGAACTCCCCCTTGAGGGCAGCCTCTGGCCACTATTGCCCTCGTAGTGCTGTTTACCTTAAGCGTTATGGCTCTTTGACGCAGGAGGTTGTCTATCCAGCCCGTGATGGTTGGCTGCACTCCTCGTTTCACCAGCGCTTGGTTGATACTACTGAAAGTTGTTTTGTCGAAAGCACCTTCTATGTCAATAAAGGCTCCTAAGACCATATGTTTATCTGAGAGGCCCTTTTCTATGGTTCTAACGACAGTATGCAGAGCTGAGTCTGTTGATCTGCCATTTCTATAGGCATGTTGTTGAGGATGTAAAGGTTTTGTTTTTAGGGCTCCTTCTCTTATGTGCCTGTCCGTTAGTCTCTCCAGCGTTTTTAAGAGAAACGATGTGAGGCTGATAGGCCTATAGGATTTTGCCTGTGTATAGTCTCCTTTTCCAGCCTTTGGTAAAAAGACTACTTTGACTTCCCGCCATGAGTGGGGAATGTACTGGTGTGCCAGGCAGGATTGAAAGATACACACTAGCTGTGGCAGTATTGTGTTAATTCCCCATTGTAGGAGTGCCGGAAAAATTTCGTCTATTCCAGAGGATTTGTAAGGCAGGAAGCTTTTTACGGCCCATTGTACTTTATCTTCGGTAATGACCGTGTTTGATACGGCCCAGTCAATATCAGCTGGCGATCGTTCGAAGGGCTCTTCCCATTGTTGTTTGTCCATGATCATACAATCTGGGAAGTGAGTATGTAGTAGCAGTTCGCTTATTTCTTCGTCGGAGGTTGTGTATGTGCCGTCCGATTTCTTCAGTGAGCCGAGTCCTCTGTTTTTGTTTGTTGACAGAAGTGTTTTAATTCTTGCTGTCTCCTTTGTTGACTCGATTTTTTCACAGAAACGCCGCCATGAGCTAGTTTGGTAGTAGCGGATTTTCTTTTTGTAATCGTATTGTAGATCTTTGTATATGTCCCAGTCAGAATCCTTCCTGGTGTTTTTAGCGTGATTAAAGGCTTGCCTTAGCTTGCATCTTGTTCTTTCTAGGTCCTTGCCCCACCAGTGGCTACCAGGAGGTTCCTTGGGGTACGTTAGTGGGCAGGTCTGTTGGTATGTCTCCTGTAAGCAGGTTGTTAATGTTTCTACGTTGTGATCTATATTGGAGGTACTAGAAGTCGCGTCTTTTAGTTGAAGAGCTGACCACTTCGACTTTAAAACGTTCTGAAATCTAGAGACGTCCGTTTTGCGAGGGTTTCGCCACGGTTGTGGCGGTTGTGTTTGTGCCTGTATGGTGTACCTAACACGTCTGTGGTCGGAAAGTGAGGGTTCGTCGGAGACGTGCCAGTTGGAAACCATGTCCATCGCTCCTACTGACACAAGAGTGATATCTATGACAGTTTTTTACCTGCTGTTAATAAAAGTGGGCTGGTTACCTTTGTTGGCTATGAGGAGATTCGTAGTCATCAAAAACTCTATGAGGTCCTCTCCCCTTGGGTTGGCTTTGGGACTTCCCCACAGAGGATGGTGTGCGTTGCAATCGGCCGATATGATCAGCTCCCAGCTATGGTCTGCGCAGTACACCGCCAGGTCAGCCACCTCTTTGGCTGGTACGGTCTCATCTCCTGGCATGTACACGGATGCTAAGACAAGCATAGTTTGGTCGTCCCTTCCATTAAGGAGTCTCACAGCTGCGAGATCTCTGGAACAGAATTGTGTGAGTAGCGTAGCTTGTATGCAGTTGGGCATGTAAATACACGCCCTTGGGTTGGCTATCGTCGTATCGACCATTAGCTTACCTCTCGGGTTATTGAGTCCACAGATTCTACCACCCCTTACCCAAGGCTCCTGGATGAGAGCTATGGTGTTAGTTTTAACCTCCAGCAGGCTACGTAAGGTGGCTGAAGCGATTTGCTTATGCTGGAGGTTTGTTTGGACAACATCGACTGTAGCTACTACGTGTGGCGGAGCCATGGCTACTCCGACAGTGTCTCCCCCACACGCAGCAGCCAGTCCATGTCGTCAGACTGGTTGTCGTCGTCGTCGCTGATGGACATACCAGCGACTGTTGGCGAATAGGACGAGGGGGCCGCTCTCGACGGCTCGTCGGCTGGAGTCGGGACTCCATCAACGTCATCGCCATCGGGCGCGGCCTCATCGTCCCTTGTTTCGTTATCCTCGGTGGATACCCGCGCGCACAGAGACTCCGGCACGAACGGAGCGTCGCTCAGACCCGAGGGAGTGAAGAACTTTACGTACGCACTCCCCATGATATAAGCGACCCTCCGGTCCCGTTCCAGAAGGCAGGGCACCTCCTCCTCTGGAATGCCCAGAAAGAGGAAGATGCCCTTGCCCTCCTGAATCTCTATTCGGTAGGGCCTCCACCGCTGGATATTATATTCGGGATTTTGATGGATAAGAATCTGGCGAATCTTATCCATCTCTGTCACGACTGTTGTGGGTAGCAGCATACCGGCCTTTACCATCTTTGTGATTTCTGACTGTGCGATGACAGTCAGATCACAGTTCTGGATCGGGCACGCTATGCTGGCTACTGTGTCCTTAAGCCAAGCAAGCGTGGCGTCGTCTCCGCACCAAATTTTCAGCACCCCCTCACCCAGGTGAGGTTTCCCGTGAAACCTGAGCGGTTGGGCGCCGTCACCGGCCAGACACGACGCCAAGATTGCGTCAGAAGTGACTCTTTCCAGAGTCTCTTTGAGCTCGTCCGCTTGCTCGCTTGTTAAATCGGTGGGGGGAACGGTGGTCACGGCCACGCGTAGATGAGAGTTAATCACCCCCGCGTAGCCGAGCGCCTTTCCTTTCCCCTGACCCTCTAGCCTGCGCCGCTTGTTAGTAACGGCCGGTGACAGCGTTACATCAGCCCTGCCACGTTTTACCGGAGTTTCCGGAGCAGCGTGTCGGGGCCTCTGACCTGCCGTCGCCGAGCGTTGTGCTACCGAATTGGTCTGCTGCTGATCGCGCGGTAGAGACCCCGCAGTGATGGCGCACCCAGTTTCCACGCGCTGGAACCCAGCGTGCGGGGTTGCCCCCGCACTATGGGCGCATCGCGCGGGAACCTTCGGCTGCCCATGCGTGGTCGCCACCACAGCGGTCGTGGCGCATTTCGCGTGGGTGGCAGCGGCCCCCTGGAGCTTATCCCGCTTCCAAGGGGGCGACCGCCCTCCACGGTGACCTCTTCGTTTGTTTTTATTGCGTCCAGTTGCAAGCTGCCGACTGCGCTGAGATTCCCCCGCAGCAGACAAGGCGCTTTGCAACTGGCCGCTTTTTCCACGTTCAGTCACCGGCACCCGACTGCGCTGAGTTTCCCCTGCAGCAGACATGGCGCTCGGCAAATGAGTGGTGTCGTTACTGTCAGTCACCAGCAGCCGACTGCGCTGAGTTTCCTCAGCAGCAGACAGGGCGCTCGGCAACTGACCGTTGTCCCTATCATCGACACGGGCAGGCGGTGGCTTAGCTTTCCTGGCCCGCTTGGACCTGGCAACAAATTTGCTAGTCACCGCCTGCCACGTGTTAACGCGAGTTAGCTCACTTGAACTGGCGCTTCCAGCCTGTGCCGGTGTGCTGCCGTCCAAGGAGATTAGTCCGGTGTTGCCCCCCCCAGAATACGAGGGGCTGCCCGGTGCCGAAGTGACACCGGGGAGGGATTCTCCTGCCCCTATGGGGCCGGTACCCTCCTGGGGTAAATTATCTTTTTTGCCGGACATCATATGTCATTTTTTTTACAGAAAAAATGTAAAAGCGCGGGGATATTACTCGCGTCGCTTTCCCAACACGCCGCGGGTGCACTTTTTGGGGTTATTTAGGTCCCAAGGCCAACACAGACCTGGTTTGTGGTTATCCCGCCACTGATTCGGGAGTGGTTCTTCGCCGTCACCAAATCCAGACCTCGGCAGGAGACGTGCTGCTAAAAAGCGCTCAATCACCCGCCTCAGCCCGGAGTTGGGGCCGTTGCCCAGGATGTGCCAGGAGGGCCACTGCTCCCGCAGCAGGCTCATCAGAGATGGACCCAGTACGCAAGCAGGTGCCCTCACACGAGGAGGCGACCACAATCACACCCCAGCGCTTGCTACGTATAATGGCCCAATTACGAGGCTAAGTGCGAAAATTTGCGGTCTAACTAATTAACTGACATGTGGTATATTCCTTTTTCGAATTTAGTTCAGTTAGTTAAGTTCAAACTATATTGCAATAACAGTGAACCCTTGATTGTGTCCCACTGCTGGGCATCATATTTAAAAATATTAACATTTTTATTTTGGACATTAGACAGATCGCAATGAAACCTCGCCAATACGTTTAGAGGACGGGTTGAAGTTGAAGATTTGGTCGTGCTTAGAATTGGAAAGTAACCTTCAAAAATAAATTATAGCCTTGAGAATACTTTCTATGAAAAGTCTTATAAGGCTATAATGTCTTTTTTAGTCTGTTATACGAGTATAACAGTTTAAGACACGACCAAACCTCGATATGTGTCCTCCAAAAGTATCAATACGTTATCAAACTTTGTCAAATTGGCAAAGTTTCATTGCGATTCAGCATGTCGCTTGTAATAAAAAAACAATACTACGTTTGTGTGGGTATTGCTCCTTGAGGCGCGTATTTTAGCTAGTGTTCAGCAAGGTATGTGCCTCGGCGCCCGGTGTACCTACTCAGCACCGGTCCGTGTGACTTGAAAAAGAAAACGAGTTTTTGCCAAAAAGGGCTGTTTCCAACGGAAATACATTAGTTTTAATAGATGTCAATAGGTTGTTGCCTAGCTGCTAAAAGTAGGTAGTACTATTAATTATTAGCCCGCGCTACAGAAGCTTTCTGTTTTCTTAACTCGTCCTTTAATTTGGTCACCGTCATCAAGGAGTACATTTTCGTCGCCAAATTGATAAAAAGAAAACTCAATGCAAAAGGTAAACCGAACAGCTCAAGCTCAACACGAGCGGCCTTTCTTATAAAAACGCAATACCTTTCAAGCACTCCATAGAGTCTGTTTATTTAATCTGTGACCCCGTCTCTTCCTTGTAAAATCTTCACCACAGACTATTTTAGTGATAAGGCCGCCGTTCTACTCTAAGGTTAAGAAATGTAATTTCCATTTTTATGTACAATAAAGTGTTCTCTATCTATCTATTTATTTTAGTCAGCATTATTGGAGTGTCTTGAGGAATTGTGTTTTTGAAGGCCGAAATAGTTTGCGGAACACTGTCTTAAGCTACATTGACCACACACCACACGTCGCAATAATAATAATTGCCTAGTGGACACCCTGTTTCCCCAGGGCACGGATAGTAAGACATTTTTACTGGGTTTGCACCCAGGCAATGTGGTTCGATTGTTCGTAGTACCATTTTAGTGTTGCCCGTAGTAGGGTTGTAGTGATGTCACACGGGGGTTTAGCATGTGGGAAACTGTAATTTAAAGCCGATAGTCGGTTTGTCAAATGTACGGTTACGCTGTTTACAGGGTGTCGATTAGCAAGTCACTTTCGTTTCAGGAGTTGACTACATCTGAGACGGAAGTAACTGGCTAAAAGGGTATGTTTATACAGTCGGAAAAACTCGACAAGTTTCTAAGTTCGCTGGTTGAAGAAGAACTTTTGAAAAAAATGTAAGAAGTTTTCTGGAATTAATGAATGTATTCAACGCCTCGTGTACTGGCCTTTATAAGTGCCTTTTCACATGCACCCGGCCGCCGTCCGGTCGCCGGGCCGGGTAAAGTAGTAATGTATGAGCTCCATGACAGCTTTCACATGCACAGCGACCGGCCGGCGACCGGAGCTCATACATTACTACTTTACCGGCCCGGCGACCGGACGGCGGCGGCCGGGTGCAGGTGAAAAGGCACTTAGGCTACTGGTTACTAGGCGGCCCCTCAAGGAGCATTTGCTATACAAACGTAGTTTGTTTTTTATTACTAACGACATTCCCGATTTCCATGAAACTTTTCCATATCGAGGTTTGATCGTGCTTAGAATTAGAAATAAACTTGTCCAAAAATATGGTAGCCTTGAAAATGTTATCTATGAGTCTGTAACTATTTTTCTATTCTGTTAAATCACGAGAAAACCTGGATTTTTGTTCTCTAAACGTAATGGCAAAGTTTCATTGCGATCCTGCATGTCGTTTGTCGTCATGTAATGGCAGTCGTTAAGCTATGTCAGAGGGCTCATAGGCGGCTTGATAACTTCTGACAGTAAGACCCGCCACTGTCTTACAACCCTCCACCGGACTTGGCCCCCGTGGCGGAGTATGGCCTAACCTTCTTGCGATGCAGGAAGAGACCCGTGCCCCAGCAGTGGGGACATACAAGGGTTGATATCGATGTCGTTTGGAAATAAAAACCAAACTTCTTTTTGAATTGCTTGTTGAGGGAGATTTAAACACCAGCTACGTGTGACTCGACCATTAGATAGTTTTTAATGCGTTTTATATATCCAATGTATATATTTAGCGTAATGTTTCTGTTGGTTCCGAATAGTTACTTGCCCTATTAAGAAACGAAAAATTCAATAGGGTATGATCCTACTCTCATTCTGCCTTCACAATCGGCTTTGCTTGCGAGAGAAAAGCGTCGTCGTTACTAACCTAACCTAACCAATATTGAGGCTCTTGGAAAAACGTTAAAAATGTCCAGTTCTTCCATGCATCTTATGTCGAAAATGAACTTTAAATGGAAACGGCCTCTAGAAATAAAGCCTCCGCTTACCTTTCCGGATTATAGGCGTGAGTTTATTTGTAGGTACGTATTGTATACTAGCTGTCCCGGCGAAATTCGTATGTAGCGCCACAGAATATGTTTGTACGATTTTTGTTACCATAGCAACGCAATAAATAAATGTCTTATAGTTTGGCTTGAAAACAATTACGGTAACAATAAATATTATCCCACAGGCACGCACTACCGGGGTACCCAGTATCCTATGTCTCTATTAAGATCTTTTTCTATCTGAACGCCAAGTTTCATGTAAATCCGTTGAGTCGTTATTGCGTGATTCAGTAACATACAGCCGAACATTTTCACAAACCTTCACATTGATAATATAAGTAGGATGACCAGAGTTGTGGGGAAGTAACATTTCGGAACAATTTCGATTGGTGAACGCAATATTTATTTGCTGACAGTAATAATGAAAATAGATAATTATAACAATAATCATGGGAGCAATTTTATTTGGATTTGTCACCCATCTCAATGTGAGATGAAGAATTTTGGTGTAAATTAAAAGTTCGTTTGTTATGGAATAGTAATTCTACTGTAACCTTCTATACAATACCGATCCAGGATAAAACTGGGATGATAAAAGCAATAACGACGCTCGAAAATTTTAAATATTCATATTCTTAATTTTTCTTAAATTCCTGGTGTACATGCAATAAAGAATATTCTATCTATCTATTTCTTTTTTTATTTCTTGTATTCTGAAATGCGTAAGTCCTGTAACACATCAATTAGAATATGTTTTTTAACGACAATGCTTGTTCTATGACTTGACACATTTTTCTTAAATTTTCCTATTATATCTAATAGGTAAAACTCGTGTCACGGTGTTTGTTATGGAACTCCTCCTAAACGTCTTCACAGATTTTCATGATTTTTTTGTGTATATTTGGTAGGTATGAGAATAGGTCTTAGGATAATTATTATGTCAAAACAATGTTACTGAACTTCTCTGGATTCCTGGATCCGTCTCCAATAGCATATTGTATGGTTTTCAACTCTTATTTGTTTTGTATGTATTAGATATTTTAATTTTTTTTTTCAGCGCGAACTTCGTAAGCTTAACTCTAATATAGTGGATAATAGTATAAATAGTATGTAAAAATGTGTTTTATATAGAAAAAAGTGCCGCAAAATATTCTAAACTACTTTGATTTACAGTACTTAGTCTTAACTGAATTAAAAAAATTGTAAAAGCCTGTGATATGTATCATTTCGATCCATGTAAAATATGTAATTATGCTTTCAATATATTGTTATTACGACGACGGGTCGTTAGAAAGGCACTTAGCCGAAATTAGTCAGTAATTTGTGAAGTGAAAACTTCATATTCAATAAAATACTAACATTATTCAGATAAATACCACTAGACATATCCAAAACGGGAGAAATTCAAATAAATGAGAATAATTGTGAAAGGGATCAATCTTGTCTTTTCTGCTCACACCCTTGCTTAATATTATTAATTTCTTCTCCTAGGATCTAAGTTTTGATTAGGTAAGCCCTAATTTGCTTTGAATAGGTATTCGTTTTATTGGAATATTTACGAACTTCTATACTACCTACATGGAATGTAAAGGTCATATTCGTTCAAATATTTTCTCTGTTTTTAGTGCTGTACCTAACTACAGTCTGTTAGCTTTTAGAATATACCTCTTCTCTTCTTCTTTGGTCCTTTAACTCCTAGCGGAGCATAGGGCCTCAACCACAGATTTCCACTTCTGACGGTGGTCCGCGGCAGCCTCCAATTCAGGCCAGCTAGTGCCGATCGATTTGGCCTCTTGGTCTATTGATCTTTTCCAGGTGGTCCTTGGCCGCCCCCTCTTTCGGGTGCCCAATGGGGTATACGAAAGGGTGGACTGGTATCTGATTGGAACAGTTCCAGAGGTCCTGGTTCCGTATTCTTTGTGGCTAGAATATCCCCAGTATCTGTATGAGACATTTAATAAATACCTGGAGCCTGTGTGAGATATCTGAGCGCACGAACCAGGACTCGCAACCGTACAAGAGAACTGATTTTACGTTGGAGTTGAAGACTCGTATCTTCGAACAACGCGAAAGCTGCCCTGATCCCCAAAAGTTTTTGAGTTGGGCAAATACACCTCTAGCCTTATTATTTTCTTGCCTCTACATCAATCTCGGTTCCGCCGTGCTCGTCCACCAAGCTTCCTAATTAGCAGAACTTATCAACTAGTTCCACATCTTTGCCGCTTAACCTGGTGGGCGTCGTGTCAGACGAGTTGATGCGAATTTCTTTGGTTTTCCGCACGTTAACACGGAGACCATACTTGGCAGATTGTGTTTCGAGGGGCATTTGCTTTGTGGAGAGGAAACATAGATCGTCAGCATAGTCAAAGGTCCTTATCAATTGACCAGGGCAGACCTCTTCGCGTGCCATCAACGACCCCGTGCATCACGTCATCGATGACAACAAGAAAGAGAAAGGGAGACAGTAAGCAACCCTGCTTAACACCGGCGGTAACAGAGATAGGCTCAGATAATTGGCCGCGGTGAATAACTCTACAAGTAGAGCCACTGTAGAGGTTTTTGAGGATAGCTATAATTTTCTGGGGCACGCCTTTTCAAAGTCAATAAAAAGTGCGTAGGTACACCTCGTTCTGCATTTCTTTGCATTGCTCGAGTACTATGCGTAATAGGCTAATCTGATCTGTACATGAGCGGTTTGTCCTAAAACCTCCTTGTTCGTCTCTTAAAGTAGGCTCCATTGTCTTCGCCATTCGTTGCAGACTTATGCCTCGGTAGTTGTTGCAGTCAGACAGGCTGCATTTTTCCGGAATCTTGACAACATATGCTTATTTCCAGTCACTTGGAACTTCTTCCGTGTCCCAGATGTTTTGAAGCAGCGGGTAAATCAGGTTGCATGATGTTGCCAAGTCAATTTTCTAAATTTCCGGGGGAATGTCGTCATTTCCGACTGACTAGCAATTGCTGTGCGAATCTCCAAACAGCTTGGAGGAATTGTGTCTATGTCGAGAGGAGTGGGCGACTGTTCGATAGGCGTACTGTTTACAGGTTTGGAAGCTGCTCTTTTAAATATCTCTTCAAAATGCTCTTTCCACCGCACGAGTTGGCTTTCAGTGGTAGTTAACAGTATACTTCCGCTAGAGTCTTTAATAGGCTTGAACTCACCTGCACCTTTTCTGCCACATAGCTCTTTAGTGGTTTTGTAGAGCTCTTTCATGTTTCCTGTTCTGGCCGCATGCTCAGCGCGATCCGCTATGCTATTTGCTACACGCCGTTTGTCAGATCTAGCACTCCTCTTGATTTTTCGAGACACGGAATTGTAATCTGCCGACAATTGTTGCCTACGCTCTGGGTCGTTTTCCGAGTTTATGTTTAGTTGTGTTTTACGGGCTTCGATTAAATCCCAAGTATCGTAGGACATCCAACAGCACTTCTTGTACTCGACGAAACCAATAGTTCTCTCGCAGGCGCTTTGGTAGGCCGCCTTGATTTCACTCCATTGCTCATTGACGGTTACACTCTGTGGGTTAAGATGGTTAAAGCTGTTGCGGAGCTCACTAACGAACTTTTCTCTGCTTTCCTTAGAATTAAGTTTTGAGACATCGTACTTTTTAGATGTTTTTGTTGAAGTTCTCTTTGCTATTGCTATTCGGAGTCTCAGTTTAGCCACGACCAGATGATGATCACTATTTGCGTCAGCACCGCGTTTGTTGCGTACATCAAGGAGAGACCTACGCCATTTTCGACTTATAGTGATGTCGATTTGATTTTTTGTGCGGCCGTCTGGAGATACCCACGTCACTTTATGACATCTTTTATGCGGGAATAGGGATCCATCCACGACGAGATCATTTCCGGCTACTATTAATTATTCGTGTAATAGAAATACCGGAACTAATATGACACTTAATTTTACATAACTTTTCAAAATAATGAAGACAAGTTTTATACCCTAGAGCACAAGATATCTAAAAGCTAACAGACTAGTGATTTGAAGTAGTCATTTAATTTTTTTGTAACACTACCCAGAGTTAAAGTCAAAAAAACTTGTCAATAACATAATGTCGTCTTTGAGTCCAATAATTGATATTCAATCTGTGGGGACAAAAAAGAGGCTTTGCCCTGCAAAAGATGGTATAAAAAATATTTTAATGCGTACCTATTGCTTAACTATAGGTTAGTTATGAAAAAAGTAAGTTTTAGACCTCGAGGGGTCACAGCGTCAGCCGCCATCTTGAATGGAAAGGGATAAAATTTGTTCTTTTTTTTAAATAATGATTCAACAGTTGACATTATGACCAAAAAAGTATTAAGATATTTTTTTATTATTTTTGTAGGCGTATTTATTCTCTACGTCGTAAAATATAAAGTTGCAAGCGGTAGAAAAAAAAATGTACAAAAACATATACATACAACTCCAATTTGACTTCGCTAATATCCACACTTCTGGATATTAGCGCTAACTTCCACAGTTCCACTAGTAGAGAGAGTGGGACGACAACATGACACGCTATCGCCGTCCTGTTTTGATCCTTTGGTTTTAATGGCTGCGTTGTCTCCACCCCAATGCAGCATAATTATATCTGCGAAAACCCTTTACCCAGCATGGTGATGTTGCGAATCGCTGATAACGGATTTCTTCTAAAGATTCCTTTTCCATATCGCCACCAAAGTCCTTCATCTCCGGTTGCTTCTGGTTGTGCAGTTTCATTTTTGAAAATACTAATGCTCTCATTAAGTTTGCTGTTTTTCTCGACAAGGGAAAAAAATAAATCCCTTGATTGAACAAATTTAGATGTTTTTTTTAAATGCACAAGACTAAATTGATGACGAACCTATACTTAAGCAATACAAATTAAAATATTTTTCACATCACCTTTTGCCTCTTTCTTGTTCCCACTGATTGGATTATAGTTTTTTCATTCTTCTGATACCTAACAGACACGACACGACGTTTTGTTTACTTCCATATTCCATAATTCATGCGCATGTCGTGGTAAGACGTGATCCTGGCAGTAAAAGTGTAATAGTCGACATCGAGTGGGCGTCATTTCAACAAAAAAATATTTGCATAAATATTTATGAACCAACCAACCCGGACTTAGCCCCCGTGGTGGCGTATGGCCTAACCTTCTGCGATGCAGGAAGAGACCCGTGCCCCAGCAGTGGGAACACACAAGGGTTGATAACGATTCATGTGTTCATAAATCGTTATCGCGTTTCCCGGTTAAAGAAATCCTGGTTGAGTGGAACGGAAATGCAAGTTAGTGCTACCGAGCTCTTCCGCCTTGCGAGAGATAGGGATAAATATGCAGAGCTGACTGCCAACTAGTCGCTAGTCGGAGAGACACCATAAGAAGAAGAAAACCAAACAAAAACATTTCGCCTTTGATATTATAATTGTAGTTCATATTTTTGTCAGCGTCAGAAGGACCCGTCACTACACGAATTATCGTCGGAAATTGTGATGAACATTTAGTACCCTATTGCTTCTATTTAAATAAATAAATATTCATGGACATATTACCTACACAGATCTCGTTAGCCCTATACTAAGTACCAACTAAATGATTTGTGTATAAGTGCTAATGCGACGTTAGATTTTATACAATAAATACGTAGATAACATCCAAGACCCGAGATGAACTAGAAAAGTTCGTTTCCTAGTTTGACCCAGCCGGGGATCGAACCCGAGACCTTCGGTTTTACATATATTGCCATAGCAATTTTGAATCTAAGCGTCTTTGTCCTTTTCATTTTTTCAGGCGCTGGATCTAAACTATATTGATATTTTGGTTTCCGTAATAGCTACGGGTGCGGAGTTTTAAACATGAAGGAAACAAATGGGCACTAATTGCTGCCCTATGAGTTATTCAGTGATTCCACGAATGTTTGGTGATATGCCTAGGTGACCGGTCAACCTGACGTCAGGATGTACGGTCACCCTTAAATGTTGTTTCTCTTCTAAAATATGATGGAAGAAATTCTCTACTTAGATGAAGCAAATAGAAGCAATAGGGCTCTAAATATTCATCACAATTTCCGACGATAATACGAGTAGTGACGGGTCATTCTGTTGCTGACCATATTTTTAGTTGTGCAATAAAGTGTTCTCTGTCTATCTATAAATGAGGCTTGTCATGGTCGCTAGTAAATCGACAGCAGTAATCTAATGAGATAGATCGCATGTCCTCGTTTATTATCCGACTGCTGCGGATTTCAAAGGTTCTTGTTTGGATAGTTTGTACTTATGTATCTCACCATTCGTTAACCAATGGTCAGATTTCAACGAATAACTAAATGATTAAAAATGAAAAACTGAAATAAAAAATAACAAACAATCCGACCGCTGAAACCCAATTTCAACAAGTTCCAGGTTGGTCCCGCTTAGCACCTTGTTGATGCTCAGCAGTCGGGTTTTTGATCAATTTTTATTTCAGTGTTCTTGTGTTGACCTCGTGTTACTAACTAATTGTATTTTATATTAAGGTTTTTTACACAAAATATTAGTTATTGCCAACTGAATGTGTAATGTATCCTTGTGCTTACAATTTATAAAAATAAAACCGGTTTATGAATACCTAATACCTATCTCATTATCTCAGCGACTGGTGTCAGGTATAAAACTCCAATTCTCTTGATAATTACCGTCATATTATTTTTGTGCCTTCTATCGATACCTACAAAGATTTACTGATTGTGTAAAAGATGAGACATATTTTTATTTTTCCTTCTGTTTTTATTTATCTTATTGCCTCAAGTTTCTGTGAAGCAAAATCATTAAGTAAGTAAACCTTCTTTTTGTTTTAACTCTATTAGAAAGCTTTAATCCTCTTACAAAATTTAGGAAAAAGTGTTCTTTTTATCAAAATTTTGTTAATCTAAAAATTTTTATTATTACACTATTTTAGTAATACAGAGAATATTGTAAAGAGGTTCGAAATTTCACTGATGCCGTGAGTCGCCCATTGGCTCAATTGGTAGAGCGCTGGTACGGATAGCCAGAGGTTGCGGGTTCGAATCCCGGCATGGGTGAAATTTTTAGCCTCTAAATAGGTTTTTAAATTTTTATTATACTAAATGCTGCCAGTTACAAAACCATTACGTTTTTTCTGAACTATTTATTTTTTGCTGACCGTTTTACATTTATTTCTAGCCTCTTTGGTGTTTCTTATTTATTGTTTTTATTTTTTAGATGATATTTGGTCTCCTTGTTCATTCGAAGACAGTAATTGCGATGTGACCTTGTGGCAAACTGCTGTTAAGCACTTAGCCGCGGGCAGCACAGAGTTGGGCGTTCCACCACTAGACCCCTTGAGGGTAGATAATATCGACGTGGATGTTCCTGGACTAATATACCTGCACTTCGATGGTTTTATGAAAGGACTTAGGGACTGCAAGTTTGACAGTGCTGAGTAAGTTAAGACTGCGGCGGCTGTAGCCCAGGGGGAAGAATAATGGACTCTAAAGCGAGAGCGGTTCGATTCCCGGTGCGGGCATGTACCAATGACTTTGTACACGTGTGAAGTTTATAGTAGCAATACCCCTCGCTCACGGTGAAGGAAAACATCGTGAGGAAACCTGAGTGACAGAGGTGTCCAAATACCTCAGCGCTTAAAATTGTGTCCATCGCCAAGACGCGATGGGCACGCGTGGTAATTAAGCCCATAGTCTCTCTCTGAGAGAAGGTCTGTGTCCAGCAGTGGGACGTTCCATAAAACATTACCAATAGATGATAACTAAATAATACCGCCCTAGTCTAAATGATACTCGTAAAAACTTATTCACAATTTACGTTTGTTTCCAGCAAAACTATCAAAAAGGGCCACTTCAGGTTATCCCTAGACTTGCACTGCAACGTGAGTCTAAAGGGAAACTATAACGTGACCGCCAACACCAGTGTCCTATTCGGTATCGGCAATGACGGCTTGCTCAGAGCCGATGGCACAGGAAAAGTTAAATTAGGTTTGTTACAAGACAGGACCAGTTTCTGAATTGAGAATTTTACTAAGTACCTAAATAGAAAATTGTCAATTCAAAACTGGCCCACAGGGTGGCACAAAATACCCATAAGATGCACACCGAAACGGAGGTTCTTCTAGTTAATACTTACAAATGGGCTGTTTTAAAAACCTATGTAGAGGTTAATAATTCCACACATACCGGGACGCGAACCCGCGACCTCTGGCTAACCGTGCCAGCGCCCTCCCAACTGAGCTAATGGGCGACTTCTAAGTCGAAGACTAAGACTGCCAGAGGTCGCGGGTTCGAGTCCCGGCATGGGTGGAATTGTTAGCCACTAAATAGGTTTTTAAAATTGTTCTTAGTACGGGTTAGTGCATTAAAAAGAATATAAATGGGCTGTTTTCAGCAGAATATTATTATGAAGTAGGTACTGCTTTACTTTGTACTTTAAGGTTTACAGGTTTAAGGTAACAAAACATAACATTTACATACAGGCACATACATTGCTTCTGGCCCCACACTAGGATACCCTGTGTCGTGGGAACCAGAAACAACGACATCACAAACATGTAAACATCCAAGACCTGGGTTTTTTTTTTGTTCCCAGCCGGGATTCGAACCCGGGACCTCTTGCATGGCAGGTAGATGCACTACCGCTACGCCACAGAGGTTGGCAAACATTGGCATATAATCCTTACAAGCATTGAGTTCAATTCAATTCAATTTATTTCAACGTAAAGAATTAATATTCTGTTTGCTGAATGTCAAAGTACAATGTAACATAAAAGTGAAAGCCGCTGCCTTCGGGCCGTAGTGAAGTGAAGAAAAAGGCAGAGGGAAAAAAAACTCCACTCTGACCATCTTTTCTCAAGTCCTCTTAATCAGTGGCACCTTCACTCACAAGTCACACTAGATGGGTGATGGGACCAATCGGACGTTGCAGTGGCTGTGTTTTAGATAGAGTAATGAGCCGTTATCAGCAAAAACCACAATGCACTTAATAGATGGCGCTTATTTTATTTTATTTATTCAGTTTGGAGAACCATCAGCTTAAAACTTATAATATAACAATGTGAGTCAACCTATAGGCGTGCACACACAAGAACAGGGACACTTCAAATTTCTGTCAAATTTTTCTTAGCACTGATTAATTTTGATAGGCAATTCCGGTTCTTCTATGACCACGCCGTAAGCGGCATCTATTCACATAGCTTTGTGAAATTGTGCTGACACCGGATTTTTTCTCCATCTAAAACAATGTCTCAGCCACTGCAGCGTCCGAGTGGTCCCTTCACCCATCTAGTGTGAGAGGTGCCACTGGACGCTGTCTATAACATTTATGCGAAGTCCAATGTTTTTTACTATAGAGAACATTAAAATTGCGAAAGAATAAAATGAACAGGAACATATTTCATAGAACTGCAATTCATGGTTTACTATGAATATTCGATGTAGGTACATTGCCAAGTCGACTACCCGCTTGGCTTATGTACGTCAAATTCCCTAAGAATTCCAGTTTTATGAAACAGAGCCCACCTATACCATACAGGTTAATGCCGCAGAAGATGGCCTTATTCCGGTGATACTTTTTATGCGATTATGATATTTTTTTTATAGTATTAGTCGTTCGTATTGACGACAAGTAGAACTTATATTCCTCTAAAACACTCCTCAAATGTAGCTTTGTCTTTATAAATATGTCGTTATACTTTGGGAGCGACTGATTTCATTTCATTGCTGGTTTAAGTCTACGCGCGCACACGCATTATGCCGGCGCCAGACACAAGTTCAAACAAGTGATCACATAAGTGTGCACATGTGTGGCACGGACGTTTGTTACTATTGTCACACAAAATGTCCGTGCCACACATGTGCACACTTATGTGATCACTTGTTTGAATTTCTGTCTGGCGCCGGCATTAGACCATCTAGGCGTCAATTGTATGGAAAAACCACATCACGTGACGTAACCCGACCGTGACGTGGGGTGTGTTCACCACTAGACCAACTACTGTTAAGAGCGTAACACATGATTTCAGATGATCTCAGATTCAAATTCGTCTTGGAAGTAGACCTACGGAAAGATACGGATGGCATCATAAAGTTCCGTTTGCAAGAGGGCCCAATAGGCTACGCGTATAAAATCGGCGGACCAGTCCAGTTCGCAGCCAGTAAAATTTCTTTCTGGAATGAGGACATAAGTAAGTTATTTTCTTCTTTACTAACAAAGGTAGTGAAGCGCTCGCGGCCTAGTGGAACCGATTGATTGGAATCAATCACTTGGGTTAAGCAACAACAGGCGTGGTCAGGTACTGGATGGGTGACCATGCCGTGACTAACGTAAGTGGCATTTTTTCCGAGCGCTGCCGTCGTTCCGAAGCCACGTTAAACCCGTTGGTGCCGGCTGTCATGTAATAGCAGTCGTTAAGCCATGTGAGAGGCCTTATGGGCGACTCTTACAATCCTCCACCAACCTGGACTTGGCCCCGTGGTGGAGTAGGAGCCTAACCTTCCTACGATCCAGTAGACCCGTGCCCCAGCAGTGGGGACATTATAAAGGGTTGGTATATAATAAAGCTAGTGAAGTAAGTGACGTTTGATATACCTAAAGAAATCTGAGCAATGAACTGGCACCAACTCTGCTTACTGCTGGACAATGATTGGCGATTTATTGGCATGGATACCGGCTTTTCTTACAAATCTTTAGCACTGATTTTGTAAAACCCGCAGTTTATTAAACTCGCGCGACGTAAATTCCTCATAAATTGATCTTGATCTAGAGCAAGCAAAGACAGGATTATTAGCAGGATTATTTTAACTTTGTTTCACGAGTATATGGGAACAAGCGGGAACGATTGAGGATCTCCAAAAATGGGGAACTTCTGCTTTATGAGCGGAATCCTCATCAACACTAGTACATACCTACAAAACGACCGATTTTTTTCCGTTTTCATAGCACACATTACGAATTTTCACTACGCGATTTTTTCCGAAAAAATCTGTGACATAGGTTAGGTATGGAAAAATTACCTATGAAGGTAAACGCACTTGCGAAAAAATCGCGCGAACCCAACCAAATCAGGACGCGATTTAAAAGGGGCCAGAAAAAGATATTCGCGCCAAAAACGGCCGTTTTTATCAGAAATCGATTAAAGTCTTAGGATGTTGATATTACGTTCTAGGCTGTGTTCTTGAAATAGTTATCTATGATAGATATTATGATTTCTGATATTTACTTTTTAAAAAAACCATTATTTATGGTCGATGATGAAAATAAAACTAAAGAAAAACTAACATGTTTTATAATGATTACTCATTATTATATAACGTTACGTAACGTTATCAACCCTTATATGTCCCCACTGCTGGACATATATTATATAACAAGTTACATTTTTATTCTGTTGGCGGCGCTTGTTAGCACCCCAAAGCGCCTTAATGTTTAATATTTCTTCTTCTATCCTTAAGGTGCTTCGGGGTGCTAACTAGCGCCACCAACGGAAAAAATCACAACTTGCGTTATAATACGTTTTTATTTAAAAGTGAACATGAGAAATCTTAACAACTGTGACAACTATTTTTAGAACCTACCGTCTAGAACCTATAATCAATAGAATAGAACTTTAATATTGCTCATGTTCACTTTTAGATAAAAAAATATATTATAAAACAAGCTATGATTTTTTTCCATTGGTGGCGCTAAATAGCGCTCCGAATCGCCTTAACAGTACTTTGACAAGCTGCCATATTATTATTTTTTCCTTTCAGCTAAATTTGTGGTCTCTTTCTTGAACACAAACTGGAAGTTGGTCATGAGCATTTTCGGGGATTTCTTCTTCCAAAAAGCAATGGAGATCGTCAGTGAATTCCCTCGGGCTGTCATTGACGCCACGCCCGCCTCATCTTTCTATCTGGACGACATGCAACAGTATCTTTAAAAATTATAATAATTAAAATAAAAACATTTATGTCCTTCGAATAAAACTAGAGATCCATAGTGTTGTTTTTCTTCTTGGTAAAGCCAGTTCACGGTCTTAGTGCGCTCGGTCCGAATGCGCCATTCGAGTAAACTAATGCTTCTTTTTGGCTATTTTGGTGTTGTCACGAAAAACCGTCCAATCAGAAGCTTTAGTTTACTCGGATGACGCACTCGGTCCGAGCGTACTAAGACCGTGAAAAGCGGCTAAAGCCGGGTTTTTACGGTCTTATTGCGCTCGGACCGAGTTTACTAAGATGACTACTAAGATGCTACTCGTATCGTGTACACTGGCCATTTTAGTGCACTCGTATCAAAACTCCAACTCGGACCGCGCTCTACTCATATTAGTTGACTTTGATGTAATAACAACGAAGTGGCGTCTTCGCAAGAATTTCTCACAGGAAATTCCAGTGCCGCATAGAAGAAAGTGGTCAGATAGAAATAATTTGCAGTTTGTGGAGCTTTACGAAAGTAAAGAAGTATTGAATGTGGAATCAGTATAACAGAAGTACTTAAATGCTAAAATAATCATTTTTCTGAGCACTTAGGCTCAAGAAAAGGTCAAAATAAAGAAGTCTGTTAGTGCTGGATCAAAGTTTTTGAAGTTTTCAGAGTTTTGCTTGAGAGTGGTCGGTGGCCACAGACAAAAAAGCGCGTTCTGGATACTAAAAAAAACTTAATAAAAATAAAATTATGTGTTATACTCCATCTCTGAGAGAAAGCCTGTTATTTAATGCTGGTTAAATAACGCTGGTTATTTAATGATATACGGCACTGTAAGGTATTAAATTAATTTGATTAAGTCATTGTCATTAATGGATAAATGCCAGTGGTATGGTATGCATATTTTTAAAATATCGATGAGAACAATTCCACCAACTTAGTCAGTAAATTGACATTTGCGATGTGACCAGTTTATGACAGAAAATAGGGATTTATACAATCGACATAAAATATAGACTTAGCTTATTTTTTTTATTTTATAGATTTATCCCACAACTCACGAAAGCTATGTAAGACATGATGAATACAAACTTTTTAGTGATATATATAACTTTGAACACTTTTATTTAATTTTCTTTACTAGAAAATGTGGTGATTGCCAACTTTGATATTATATTTTTGGTTGTTCGCAACACCCATCTTTCACTTCAAATCCAGTTTGGCCTAAAATGTTATGTGTCGGTTGTGTGTGCCTCAGTTCCGTTTCTACTACACTAGCGTGAATATGTTCTTATGGTTTTTGGTCTTCTTTGACGACTTTGGCTTCTCACTTGGAAATCGATTTGATAGCATTGCGACTGACTTTGGCATTTCATCTGGACTACCATTGGATTGAACTACGATTGACCTAGGCTTCTCATCTGGACTACAATTGGATTGAACTACGATTGACCTCGGCTTCTCATCTGGACTTTGCGTGGATTGCATTACTTACTGGCTTCCGTCTTCTGGATATCTACTTGGAGTCAATTATGGATCCCTAACCATCTACTTCAAAACATTAAAGCCTTTCCCCGAGGAAAACAAAGGAGGCGCCAATCACTTAAAAGATTGAAATTATATTAAAAACTTACAAATAATTATGTTTTTGGAAAAGAAAGCTCTGAATCACCGTATGATATGCCGAGAAAAGAGGATTGTGTTTGAACGACTGCTGAGATATTGGGCATATCCAAACGGTCTGTTTATCGTGTTATAAACAAAATAAAACTGATGCCGGTGAGTCGCCTATTAGGGCGCTGGCACGGTTAGCCAGAGGTCGCGGATTCGAGTCCCGGCACACGTTAGGCTGAGAATCACGTTTCAAAGACAGGAACTCGAGTTTTCAAGTGTCACTTATTCATTAATTAGGTTTTATTGCTCATTACTACACTAAACAATGTGATGAGAGACAATTTAGAGAACAAACGGACGTGTAAGAATTTTTCGAACAAAAATTTGTATGGAGCTAACAGGAAAAAATTGTATATTTCTGGAATCGCAAGTTTGGCCGTTATATCCTTGCAGATGTATGTAGTGCTATTTATTTGTGATTTTTTGGCGTACTTTTTATAGCGGTACCTTTTACGATTCCCAAAAACGGTAATATCACTTTAATTAATAATTTTTGAAACATATTTTATTAGACACATAATGTATAATTATCATGTTTAATTTCATAGACTAGGGCACAGGAATATCTGAAGTAAGTCTAACTATGCATTATCAGGACACAAAAACTACTCATTTTAGTACAAAGTACACATTATTAATTTTAAAAAAAATCCCAAACTATACCGCAATAAAAAGTATGTCAAAAATCACAAATAAATAGGACTACATACATCTGCAAGGATATTACGGCAAAACTTGCGATTCCATAAATATAAATTTTTTTCCTGTCAGCTCCATACAAATTTTTCTTCGAAAAATTCTTACACGTCCGTTTTTTCTCAAAATTGTCTCTCATCGCATTGTTAAGTGTAGTAATGAGCAATAAAACCTATTTCGAGAGAATAAAGTGACACTTGAAAACTCAAGTTCCTATGTCTTTGAAACGTGATTCTCAGCCTACCGTGCGGAATGGGTGGAATTTTTAGCCTATAAATAGGTTTTTTATGTTGTTCTTAGCACGGGTTAATGCATTAAAAAGAATATAATTAAAATAAAACTAGTTATGTAAAATATGCGGTGGAAGAATTTGCCGCTCAGTATGGTGTGATCATTCTGCTACTGCCTTCTTACCATTGCGAATTGAACCCAATAGATTTGGGTACAAGTTGGTTTGGGCACAAGTCACGGGTCATGTCAGAAGAAACAATAAAAGCTTTAAAATGAATGAAGTCAAAAAACTATTTAAAGATGGCTTAAATTTGGTGACATATCAACGCTGGGCGGACTGTATAGAGCACACGAAAAAAGTTTAAGATAAAATGACGAAAATAGATCACTTGATTGACGATGTCGTAGATACATTTATAATTCATGTAAGCGATTCAGATACTACGTTAATATCGTCCGATTCAGAATAAGGTATAGAACCTAAAACCTCATATTTTATTTTAAATTCATTTTGATTTTCATACAATATAAAATCAATAATTGAAATGAAACGAAATTCTCATTTTAGTTTGTTTTCTTGTAGATTTAGCGTAACTTAATCGTTTAGATTGTTTGTTTTCTTGTAGATTTAGTGTAACATAATTAAAAAAAAATTGGGTTTTCAGGCTTGCCAATCATCAGGCTTTAAATTCTGATTAAGCAGAATAAAGAAAAAAAAAGAGATTATGTCATGAGAATATTTTAAATTATTAAGGTTACATCCTGTTAAAATTATCTCATTAATAATTGGTCACGCCAATCATGTATTTTATCTCTTCGATTAAGTGGACTGTATTTTTTGGTACGTACAATTGAACAAGGGGAGGAATATAGGGGTGAGAAAAGGAACACGCAGCACATACCTCGCAAAGCGGCATCCAGGGGACGTGATCTCTCCAGCTAAGGCGGCAGCTGCCGCGGCGGGTCCACCGCCCACACAAACAGTGATTGAAGATGTTTCACAATCAAATCCTTCTCAATAGCACTCGCGGAGGGCGCGACACACTTCACAGGGGTGGTTAAATACCAAAAAGCGTCAATTAAGCGGTTAACAACGATTTTAGCGAATTTGCTAGAACCGCGGCGGTTGAGGTCCAAATGTGAACTAACTGCAGTCGTTCGCCGCCAGGTGGCGCGGGCAGCGCATAGCGACGACGTCATGCATGCGTGTTTAAGGTGCAGGAAAAAAGATGGAAAGGAACGTACCATTGAATATTTAATAGTTTATGATAGACTAAGTAATTTGGCGTTACCATATCCACCCGCCCTTAAAGGGTCACCTTTAAAAAACCATCATAAGGTGAGAAAATAAAGAAGTTTTACTAAAATGAGCGCTTGATGCGCGTGGATACAAAGGCATAAAATGCGTAATGAAAATTCCGTAGAGTTGCGGATGTAAGCAGAAATATAGATTAATGACTTATAGATAAAGCGATGCGATAATTTTATATTGTATATTAAATTAATTTAAACTGCGGAGTGAAATATTTATTGTTTTGGAAGAGGACATAATCTCACGACCGGACGCAGGTAAGATCCCTTCGCGGTTCTCACTGTAGCCATTCGCACGACGCCATCCTTGGAAGGATGAACTATCTCAACTACAGCTAACGGCCAAGCCAGGGGCGGCGCTCCATCTTTCATCATAACCACAACGGTTCCCGGAGTGATGGGTGTAGATGGAGTGTTCCACTTCTGCCTAACCTGCAAACCGTGCAGATATTCCAATCTCCAGCGGTCCCAAAATGATTGGACTAGTTTGTCTAGTAACGAATGCCTATGAAGCAAATTCACTCGGTTGGACTCTACTTCAGGCGCGGGCAAAGAAAGTAACGGAGCCGTGTGAAGAAAATGACTCAGAGTTAGAGCCGTGGGCTCAGCGGGGTCGGAACTCAATACTGTGAGGGGGCGTGAATTGAGCAAGCACTCGACCTGAGTGACAGCAGTATTAAGTTCCTCATAAGTGAGGACTTGTTGACCAATAATTTTAAAAAGAACCGACTTCAGAACACGTATCATAGATTCCCATGCCCCTCCTTGGTGTGGAGAATTGGGACAAATAAATTTCCACGTTATGCGACTCTCAGCGTACTCTTCCTCTAGCCTCTGACGGTAAACGCTATTAAGAAATTTGTATAGATCGCGGAGATACGAGTTGGCACCTTTGAAATTCGTTCCGTTATCGGAATACATAAATTGGACGGGCCCTCGTCGAGAAAGAAAGCGTTTTAGTGCAGCGAGGAAACTCTGCGTGCTGAGATCTGTGGCGACTTCTACGTGTACAGCACGTGTCGTAAGGCACGTGAAAAGGCACAGGTATGCCTTCTCGCTGCGTACACCACGGCGGCGCACTGGAGTGTAGGCGATAGGGCCGGCATAATCGCAGCCCGTATGCGTGAATGCTTTGACGACTGGACGCGTGCGACAATCAGGTAAGTCAGCCATAAGGGGGTAAGTTGGGCGCGGTTTAAGTCTGAAGCAGATATTGCACATGTGGACTCTCTGTCTCACGATGCGGCGTGCGGACAGGATCCAGAATCTTTGACGGAGAAGTGACATTAACAATTCTGGTCCGGCGTGTAAATATTTGACATGGTAATAATCTATGATCATGTTCACTACATGACCCTTGCGTGGTAAAATAACTGGGTGCATATGTGCATAGTCCAGCGCGGAATTAACAAGGCGACCGCCAACGCGGATCAAACCGTTGTCAATGAAAGGCTTCAAACGATTGAATGCCGGAGAAGAATAATTATTTTTCTTGATGTTATTATATTCATTTGCAAAGTGCTGGCGTTGCAGGGCAATTAGCATTTTAATTTCGGAGAAATTAATATCATCGGCAGTCACCGCAGTGGTGCTGCGGCGGGGCAGTAACTTTGCGAACTTACAAACGTACGTAATTATACGAAGAAGTTTGCTCCAAGAGGAGATGCGGAGAGAGAGCTCATATAAAGCGCAATGCCTTATAGGCGTGAACACAGTGTGCGCTAAAACCTTTCGCTCGGGGATGTCTACAATAGACTGACCGTCAAGGCTCCTAAGAGGCCACTGTGACGGATGCAATGAAGCCCACTGAGGCCCGTGGAGCCACAGAGGGTGCGAAACTAATTTGTGCGGAGTAATTCCGCGCGACAGAATATCTGCTGGATTTTCAGTGCCAGCAACATGGAAAAAGTTGTCAGGTGAAATATTATCTGTGATCTGAACAACGCGGTTTGCGACAAAAATTTGCCACTTATGTGGCGAACTCTTAATCCAGTATAACGCTACTTTAGAGTCGATGAAAGCGTAAGTCTTGACTGGAAAGCAACGCGAAAAATTATCAAGCACTGTGCGAAGTAGCTTAGATAATAAAACTGCTCCACAGAGCTCGAGACGAGCGATAGAAAGCGGTTTAGTCGGGGCGACTCGAGTTTTGGCACAAACCAGCTGCACAGTGATACCATAGGCGGTACTAACGTGGGCATAAACCACGGCACCGTAGGCGTTTTGACTGGCGTCAGAAAAACCGAGGAGTGTGACGTCACAGTCCTTAATCACACCCACGTGACGCGGAATGCGTAATTTGTTAAGAGCAGGCAATTCAGAGCAGAACTGCTTCCACATTTGAATTATGTGCAGCGGCGGTGTATCGTCCCAATCAAGATTTAGTTCCCATAGCTGCTTTATCAGTAACTTTGCGTAAACCACGGTGGGAGAAACGAAGCCCATTATATCCCACAGACGGGCAACGGTTGATAAGATGGAACGCTTAGTGCACGTCACATCAGCGGGGGTGGAAATTTTAAAGTAGAACACATCTTCATCAGTACACCAACGCAGGCCTAATATTTTATGTTGCGTGGATTTATCAAACTCCACCTCAGTGGGTAGTTTGTGCGACGGGGGAATACTATCCAAGACGGATCGACAATTACTGTTCCATTTGACGAGATCCCACTGGGCACCTTTAAATAGGTCAATCAGCTGCTGGGATGCGGAGAGAGCTTCTTGTTCGCTGGGCAGCGAGAAGGCGAGATCGTCCATATACAGCGATGTAGACGCAATGCTACTCGCGAGCGGGTACTTCGCACCGTCGTCTTCAATGAGCTGTCTCACCGTGCGCAGTGCATGGTATGGACTGGAAGTCAGACCGAAGCACACACGATTAAACTGGTACAATACGAGCGGATCGTCTGGACGAAAGCGATACAAGATACACTGGTAACGACGGTCACACTCTCGAACGATAATTTGGAGAAACTGCTGACGACAGTCCGCGGTCATTGCGATCGCGTGTAAGCGGAAGTTCAAAATTATTTGAAATAAGTCGCCCTGCAGGTTCGGCCCTGAGTGCAGGATGTCGTTAAGTGAACGATGATGAACGCCAGATCGGGTACTTGCATCGAGAACGACGCGGAGACGAGTCGAACTCTTATCTTCGCGCACGACTCCATGATGTGGTATAACATAAATCGGAGTAGGGTCATGGGGATCGTACTGAGGAGCGGGGGCAATGTATTCCTTAGCCAGATAATCTTTGATGACGTCATCATAAGCTGACCTCAACTTAGGTGAAGATTCTAATTTTCTTTCGAGGCTAAGGAAACGTTTGCGAGCGGGTTCGTAGGAATTTCCAAGAGTATAAACATCCTCACTAAATGGTAGGGCGACAACGTATCTACCAGTAGCGGGATCGCGGGTTGTGGTTAATTTATAAAATTCGTCGCATTCTACATCAGCGGGGTGAAGAATGGGCGGAGCGCTGGGAAGCTCTTCGAGCTCCCAGAAACGCCTGACTAAAGAGTCAATAGCGGCAGGTTGTTGAACGTGACAGCAAGTCAAAACCTGATGAGCATGAGCTGAGGGTATCGAAGGTACGGAACCCATGATTACATACCCGAACACCGTGCGTAACGCAGGGGGTGCCTGTGAGTCACGAGGCGCATAAACAACGTCAGGAAGGAGCAGATACGGGAAGAGAGAAGCGCCTATTAACGCATCGATTTTATTCGGTACACCGTAATTTTCATCTGCAAGAGAGATTCCTTCCAGGTGTGATAAGACAGAGGTGTCTACCACAGCCGTGGGCAATAAGTCGGTGACTTGGTCAACGACGAGCGGTGAAATGTTAAAGTTGATTTTATCATCAAAGCGCGAATGTACCGTTAAATCGATCGAGTTGGTTTCTATTATATTTTCAGCTCCACCGAACCCCTTGACAGTGGTACGTTCTACATCGTGAAGCTGGATACCCAATCGATCGCAGCACTCTTTAGTAATGAAATGGCTTTGTGACGCGGAATCCAATAGTGCGCGAATGATGTGTCGAACGCCGTTTATATCGTAAACGACAACTTGCGCTGTAGATAATAAAATTGTAGACTGCCTACTATGCGCGGGCGCAGTGCGAGCGAACGCGTTCTTATTATCGATAGACGTATATGTAGCAGTAGCACACAGCGCTACGTCTGAACGGGTGGCGTTCGGAGTGAGAGCGGGCTGTGTTAGCGCAGGCTGGCGGCTGGACGCGGCGTCGCTGCTACGCGACTGTGGCGGCGGCGGCGGCGGAGGCGAAGGTGGGCCTGCTGGTGCAGCGGAGTAATCGGCTGACCTCTCCACACGTTTGAAGTCTAACAATGTGTGGTGATTTAAACCGCATAGGCGACATTTAGATTTGGATGAGCAATTAGAAACTCGATGATTCAAGCTGAGACAGTTCACACACGCATTGTTATCCTTCACGCATCTAAAGCGTTCTTGTGGAGTCATTTTATTAAATTCAGCACATTTAAATAAATGTTGATGCGTTATATTAGTGCAAAGACATTTGCGCGCGGAGGAATCGACCGTCGTACTAACATAAGTTTGATACTTCGGCGGCGGCGGGGCGTTATTAGAATTAGAGCGGCGGTTATTATTATTATTATTTTGGCGAGTAACAATTGCCTTTGAATTAGGCTCAGTTCGTTGCAAAACCTTAGCGCGGATTTGAATGAAGTCGACCAAGTCGTCGAATGTAGGTATTTCAGAACTACAACTCAACTCGAAGGCGCGAACGGTTTCTGAATCAATCCTCTTAAGGGCGATATGGAGCAAAATCAAGTCGGCGAGATTATCTATTTTTAGATTTTTTAAGGCGCGGACTGCACTTGTAAAATTGTCGGTAAATAAATCAAAGTTGGCTGCGGACGCGGAATGCAATGGTTTAAAGTCAAACATTTGATTTAAATACGCGGAACTGAGCATTCTTTTGTCTTCATATTTATCAATCAGCGTTTGCAAAAACAATTGATAATTCTCGGCACTAGGGGTTATACCTGCGCATGTAGACAGAGCCTTGCCTTTTAGTTTGCCTAATAAATAATATAACTTTTCGGCGTCTGTGAGTGACGAATTCTCATGTACAGTAGACTGGAAACTGGCGAAGAAAAGTGGCCAAGAGCGAATGTCCCCCGAAAAGTCCATCAATTGAATGGGCGGCAATGTAGGCCGAGCCTTATGCGGTGCGGCATCCCGTGAGTCCTGCGGGTTTGCTTGCGAATACTGCGATTGCAGTCGTTTAATCCTGCCATACAAGGCCTCGAATGCAACGAGACTTTGATAGTCAGGCTTCGCAGTAGGATTATTTAATAGCAAGTGAGAATTATAATCGTCCAAAATATTTTCAAATTTATTGCGGAGTAAATCGATCTGCGAAGACTCGTCAAGGAATCTTTCCTGCCTCGCGACGTCACTATGTAAATTCGAAGATAGATCATAGATTTTTTGTACAATTTCAAAGATAGCATCGCGTTTACCCAAAATCATTAAAAGCTTAGGATCCTGCCTTTCTGGTGACCGGTCATCACTATCAGCCGGGGTACGCTTTTTAGATGCCATATTGAATGTGACAAGGTAACAAAAGAATCAGGTCAAGTAGGTGCAACTCGGTTAAATTATGTAGGACACAATATTAACCAAGCGGTCGGCGCTGCGCGGGAGTTCGCTGTGTGGTCGTATATTACGGAACCGTATGGAACGTTGACCGCGCAAATAATGAGGGTAGAAAACTATCACAATGATTTTTCTTGATTCGCAATGAAATTCTTATTGAATTGTTATTATATGCATAAGTTACTAAGCTAACTTAATAAGCAAGTAGGTATATTAAGCGGTGAAACACGTAACTTGTTGTTACGGGCGGAAATAGCGAATAAGTATCGACAATGAAAGTAGATGATGCAATATCGATCTACCTTCGCGGGATTGGATATTTCTCTTATTACAACTTATAAAAGTATGCTAATAAGGGCGGATGGATAATCTATAGGAAGTTAATATTATATTAATAAGAATCGGATGTATCCGTGCTCGATAGGGCCATTAATGGTCACGCCAAACATGTATTTTATCTCTTCGATTAAGTGGACTGTATTTTTTGGTACGTACAATTGAACAAGGGGAGGAATATAGGGGTGAGAAAAGGAACACGCAGCACATACCTCGCAAAGCGGCATCCAGGGGACGTGATCTCTCCAGCTAAGGCGGCAGCTGCCGCGGCGGGTCCACCGCCCACACAAACAGTGATTGAAGATGTTTCACAATCAAATCCTTCTCAATAGCACTCGCGGAGGGCGCGACACACTTCACAGGGGTGGTTAAATACCAAAAAGCGTCAATTAAGCGGTTAACAACGATTTTAGCGAATTTGCTAGAACCGCGGCGGTTGAGGTCCAAATGTGAACTAACTGCAGTCGTTCGCCGCCAGGTGGCGCGGGCAGCGCATAGCGACGACGTCATGCATGCGTGTTTAAGGTGCAGGAAAAAAGATGGAAAGGAACGTACCATTGAATATTTAATAGTTTATGATAGACTAAGTAATTTGGCGTTACCAATAATACTTCCGTGATTTGTCATCAACAACAGTAAGTACTAAGAAAATAATTGATTATGTTGTTAAATCTATCGACTAAAGCACATCACTATTTTAGCTGGCAACTCTTTTTCACTGACACAATAGTGTCAATTTACTGATTATGGTGGTGGGCTGAACTAGCCTGACTATTGCAACACCTGTACAAAATGAAATGTCAAACTAGTCTCGAATTATGGTTTTCACTTTGGTCACCCCCGATTTCTCGTAGATACAAGAACAATCTGTTATCAGATAGTTGCCGCTTGTTTTTGATGATGTGGCAGCTGTGAACAAAAGAATAGCAGGAGCGTTTCATAGAACTACAATTCATGGTTTACTGCAATCGATATACATTGCAACGTCGGTTAACCCACAAATTACCAAGTAGACTTTTCTACGCAATGTACTACTTGGAATTGTCATAATAAACAAGGAATAAGGAATATGAGTTTTATAAAACTCGGCCCAGGTTGTGGTCCAGGGCCCAGCCCAGTGTTCTAGAAATCGCGGGTCAGTGACCGGAACAGTACGAGTATAATGCCCGACTAATAACTTGTCCAAATGACTGACTTGGTGGACGTCGTCACTTCTCATTGGATGGCGGGGACGCGTGACTATTACGAGTAAAAAATATTCTGACTTTAGTTAAGTCAAATTAACGAGTAACGGAAATTTACGAGGTTATTTTTACTACATTCCGAAATTTCATTCCGAAAGATTTTCGTTCATGATACCTGCTGAGCATTATACTGGGTGTCTAAAAAAATAATGTCAAGCGCACACATAAAGCACCTCAAACGGTACCCGAATCACCCCCATGTATGTTCCGCAATTTTTTGCAGTTTTCGAGTATTACACATTTAAATTTTTTTGTGATCTTTATTTTTTAAGCCGCTATTGTATCATATTCACCCACAATTGAGTTTGGGTCTGCAAGGCACACTATTCACCAATTTGGGAAAAAGAGTATTGCATTTATTTTAATAATTCATGGCTCTGTGACCAATAATGTCTCGTAGCTAAAGGTGGGACATAAAATTCGAAAAAAATTGTACATTAGAAAACTTAAAAAACCTATTAAGAGGCTAAAAATTTCACCCATGCCGGGATTCGAACCCGCAACCTCTGGCTATCCGTGCCAGCGCTCTTCCACTTGAGCCAATGGGCGACTCACCGGCATCAGTGAAATTTCGAACCTCTTTACACTATTCTCTGGATTACGTACAGGCAGCGACATCTGGCTTGAGCAAATTGCATCACTTACAGCCCCGACTACCTACTATGCAGTAAGGTTTTACGTCGGAATGATATCACTGTACCCACATGATTATACTATTTTTTTTTATTTTTAATGCACTAACCCGTGCTAAGGACAAATTTAAAAACCTATTAAGAGGCTACAAATTTCACCCATGCCGGGATTCGAACCCGCAACCTCTGGCTATCCGTGCCAGCGCTCTTGCAATTGAGCCAATGGGTGACTCACCGTCATCAGTGAAATTTCGAACCTCTTTACACTATTCTCTGTATTACGTACAGGCAGCGACATCTGGCTTAAGCAAATTGCATCACTTACAGCCCCGACTACCTACTTTGCAGTTAGGTTTTACATCGGAATGATATCACTGTACCCACATGATTATACTATTTTATTTTTAATGCACTAACCCGTGCTAAGGACAAATTTAAAAATCTATTAAGAGGCTACAAATTTCACCTATGCCGGGATTCGAACCCGCAACCTCTGGCTATCCGTGCCAGCGCTCTTCCAATTGAGCCAATGGGCGACTCACCGGCATCAGTGAAATTTCGAACCTCTTTACACTAGAGAATAGTGTAAAGAGGTTCGAAATTTCACTGACACACTCTCTTTACACTATTCTCTAGTGTAAAGAGGTTGTGATATCATTCCGATGTAAAACCTTACTGCAAAGTAGCTAGTCGGGGCTGTAAGTGATGCAATTTGCTCAAGCCAGATGTCGCTGCCTGTACGTAGTCCAGAGAATAGTGTAAAGAGGTTCGAAATTTCACTGATGCCGGTGAGTCGCCCATTGGCTCAAGTGGAAGAGCGCTGGCACGGATAGCCAGAGGTTGCGGGTTCGAATCCCGGCATGGGTGAAATTTTTAGCCTCTTAATAGGTTTTTAAATTTGTCCTTAGCACGTTAGTGCATTAAAAATAAAAAAAAATAGTACAATTAGAAAACTACAAATAATCGCGAAACATGCATGGGGCTGATTCGGGAGATCATTTGCACAAGTTCCATTAAAAAATTTCGATGATAGAGACTTTTTCTCGTTAGTTCTCTTTCAATCAAACAAGCTGTCAAGAATAGAACTAGTGGTACTTTTTCCCTCACTAGTTCTATGAATAGAAATCGTTGACCAAAATAGAAGTAATTATAATGTAATGAATTTAATAGATCTTCCCATCGATGCACTTTGCCAATAATTTAAAAACCGAAGAAGTAATACTACTTCAAGCAGTAAACTTTTAAGTACAGAACTTTGTATTTTTTATTTATTTGTCAAATTTAAAGAAAAATCGTTGATGTAAGTCTAAGGCCGGTATTACAGAACGATGCTCAAGCACAGATTGATCTCAGATCACTCAATCATTACTTGAGCGTTAAATCGATGCTCAAGCACTCCCTTTATTTTCAAACAGTTCTTGAGTAGAGATCAGCCAATCACTGCTTAAGTAGAGATTCAGAACTGCAATCAGATTGTCTATGATCAAAGTTTGTTTTCCATGACAAGAAAAATACTAGTGTAGATTTTTATTCCGTTTTACGCATGTTACAAAAACGTGACGATGAAACTTAGTAAATTATGTGAAATATACAGAGGAAACTAAAATAGTTTTTATTTATTCGGAAATAAAAATGTTCCAAGTTTCTTTATTTCGTTATTTGTTTGTAGTGAACCGTATATTTAAAGGAAGCAAAACGTTCACGTTTCTTAATTCATTTATTCGCTTTGAGTACAGAACGGAACGTAACAAATGTCTGCTCTAAAATAATTCCACAATTCTCTTGACGTCTGTCTGTTTATTTACGTTTGTTTACTAAATTTACTAATATCTGTACATAGTCGGTTTGGTATAATTTGAACATTAATCGCTGTTTTGAAACGAGGTGTGAGAAAATGGAACTTCACCGTAGTGGAGAGGATCCTCCTTGTGGAACATAACAAGTCAACTTCACTGCAGTGGAGAGGGTCCTCCTCGTAGAAGATAAAAAGTCAACTTCATCGCAGTGAAGAGGAACCTGCTCATGTAACATAAAACTTCAACTTCACCGCAGTGGAGAGGAACCTGCTTGTTGAACATAAAACTTAAACTTCATCTCAGTAGAGAGGAACCTGCTCATGGAACATAAAACTCCAGCTTCACCGCAGTGGAGAGGAACCTGCTTGTTGAACATAAAACTTCAACTTCACCGCAGCGGAGAGGAACCTGCTCATTGAACATAAAACTTCTACTTCACCGCAGCGGAGAGGAACCTGCTTATTGAACATAAAACTTCTACTTCACCGCAGTGGAGAGGAACCTGCTCGTTGAACATAACACTTCAACTTCACCGCAGTGGAGAGGAACCTGCTCGTTGAACATAACACTTCAACTTCACCACAGTGAAGAGGAACCTGCTTGTTGAACATAAAACTTCAACTTCACCGCAGTGGAGAGGAACCTGCTTGTTGAACATAAAACTTCAACTTCACTGCAGTGGAGAGGAACCTGCTCGTTGAACATAAAACTTCAACTTCACTACAGTGAAGAGGAACCTGCTTGTTGAACATAAAACTTCAACTTCACCACAGTGAAGAGAAACCTGCTCGTTGAAAATAAAACTTCAACTTCACCGCAGTGGAGAGGAACTTTGCTTGTTGTACATAAAACTTCAACTTCACCGCAGTGGAGAGGATCCTCCTCGAGGAAGATAAAAAGTCATCTTCAACACAGTGGATTTATAGGATATGTTTCAATTATTTCCAATTTTATGAGCAATAAAAAAGCTGAGATTGTTTTACTGATTATTTTATTTATTCCTTTTGTGACTGTCATGTTGGCCTAGCCGCTAAGGCGCTTGGTTACCAAGACCGAGCTTGTGGGTTCGATTCCCACTGTGGGCCTATATTTGTACAAGGGGCCACAGTCTCTGTGTACTTTCATGTTTGTGATGTCCTTGCCTGGTTATCATAGTAGGTAGTGTTGCGTGAAATTTTTTCAATGAAATCACCCCAATATTAATGTAATTGTTTTTGCACATAAACACTTATTAGAATCCATGCAGTAGGGGTCTTGAGCGTCCCTTAAATGCCTAAGCGGCTGCTGCTATCATTAATTATTTCTTCATAGTAATCAAGGTATACGAATACGAATTTTGCAATAAACATTCCAAATTGACATTATAATAACTGTACTCTGTGTAACTGGCCGATCGACTCTCAAGCGTGGTTCCGACCACACTTGAGTAAATACAGATTTGATCTTTACTTAAGTAGAGATTGCTACCCAAGTATCGTTCTCGAATTAGCTATTACTCAGTTGAGTCGCGCTTGATGAATCTCGACTCAAGTAACGTTCTAAAATTAAATCCATACTCAAAACTAGTCTTAAGTAGAGATCGGCGCTTGAGTACGCTTCTGTAATACTGGCCTAAAACTTATTAAAAATGTCAACAAATAGAATGACAAAACATTACATTATGTACATAGTTATATTTTCAGAATAAAAAAAATTCAATGTTGAAATCGATTCTGCTCTCGATGCAGAACAAACTGAAACGTTTTCATATATGAATAAACGCATTATCAGAAATTCGTTCTAAATGTAGAGTTGAATGGATTTCAATTTATTTGATCAGAATTGCCCCGATTTGGGTACCTCAAGAGGTGCTCTATCTCTAAACTTCCGCTTGACACAATTTTTTGGGACACCCTGTATACTATTTATTTGTTAATTTTGTTCTTCCTAACAAGTGATAGTAAAATCAAATCAGTTTAAAAATATACAAAAATAATATCTTTCATTTTTTATTTAGAGATCTATAACCCACGTCCTGGCTCCCCTAAGTAGCGCCTTACCATACAAAAGTCGACCCCCCCCCTCGAGCAACTGAACTTTGCAAGTGTGGCAGGCTACGCAACCCATTTCAAATTTGAACGCTTTGATGTGAAATCAATACCGCATACATTTGCAAATTTGTAGTCTCAATACCACACGCTAACTGTAAAGGAATACATCGTGAGGAAACCCGCGCCTTGGTTGGCTCCGCACATAGGTATTGACTAGTCTTTCCTGTGGCCTAGGCCGAAAGCTGTCAGGATGGTATAGGTGCTGGGCAAGCCATTTAAAACCTTGTCCCAGGCACTATAGCATCCGAGTGGACCCTTCACCCATCTAGTGTGTGTATTGTATGCCACTGGACGCTGTATAAGTCATCTCATTACGTATTATGCAAAAAGGCCAATGTTAATACCGCACGAAAAAGCGCAAATCTGTGTTCAAACTTTGAATACAGCATAGCAATCAAACAAGTGTTTGAACCAGTAAGGCTATTATGGGCGCCGGCTTATCTAGCTGCATGTGCCCTTTTTTGTGTCCCGTACCCTACGAAGAACCTGGTGGGTGCAAACGGGACTTTGAAAAAATACTGTCAGTTAAATAATTGGACTGGACAACTAGTTTCTTCTCGCTCATACAAAATTGCCGTCTGCATTGCGCGAGCGAGAAGCAAATATAGTTATTTAGCCCCTTTCAACCAAATCAACCGTGCTATGTTCTATGAACGATGCATCGATATAGCACATTGCCCAGTAGACGGATTATCCGATAAATATTTATTATAAAAACTTAAAACCCGATTGCTAAGTTTTATAAGTATTTTTTTACCTTTGATTTCTAGGTACCAAAATCAGTAACACACACAATATCAGTCTTTGTAATTAGTTTGTGAATGCAGTCCTTATACTTAGTTAACAAATAGTGTGTAACAAACAGCAAAGTGTTAGACGGAATCCCCCTGAGGGCTGAATTAAAGGAGTGTTTCGTTTTATTCAGGCCTGTTTTCCTACATTTTATAATCAAATCACCTATTACTTATGAAAGTACGAACTCGCGTCGAGCTAGTGTTACTAGCGCCGTTTGATTTACTTTGCCTACTACAGTCCGCACTACCCAGAACAATTATGTAAACCAGTCCGCAGTCCGCACTCTCAAGTTGGCATGGCAATTTGTGATAAATTGATAACGTAGGTACCGAATCTAATACTCGCACTAACAAAGTTTATGCCTTCACACCAAGCGAGGAAAGATGTCAACGACCGACAAGCCTAAGAAATGGTGCTAATTTAGGTGAAAGTAGCTTTTGAAAGGGGGGACCTTTTGGAAGCCTAAGTTCAAGTTTTTTCATGTCCCTGCAACCAATAGGTAATTATTTGTTAATTTATTGAAGTCATCGTTTTATCAGTTTTTAAACAAAAGGGTTCGCTACATTGCTATCGCTATAGCAATAAACAAACACATGAAACGTATTTATGTTATTCGCTACAGTAGTTAGTAAAATTTTATGTTATTTTATATAAAATAGTACAAATCTGACAAAAACCTACTGTCGATAACTTGCGAAAGATTGCCCAAAACTTCAGTCAAGGATTCTTTCCTTTTTCGCGCTGTAATGGCCTCCTTGCGAAACCAGCGCCGGCTGTGGTGACATTTGGAACTAATAAGGACCCACGCTCCCTATTTTGTCTTATTATTCAAAATTGTGACGTTTTCAGGTTTGAAAGAAATTTTTAGGTAAATTTGTGTTGGTTTTTAATTGATTTTTCACGATTGACGCGACCGAAAATTGTGTATTGTAATAAACTATTTATTCCACATGCTACGCTCGGTCTGCTAGTGGCTGGAGCTCTCGGCCAATCAGCGACGGCGCGTGTGCAAGCCCGCGCCATCTTCGTTTTTGAACTCGTCCCGTGTTGCCGGTCAGTCGCGCGTCAGACCCGGACAGTTGTAGATACCTCGATAACTCTAGTAATAATTAGTACCAAATCAGAACAATCATGAGCACCACAGAAAAAAACAGTGAAGTGGCGGTGGACAAAGTCGGCGATGAGAAGGCCGACCCAAAAAGTGACCTAAAAGGAACCAAACGAGCGGCAGAGGTGAGTGCACATGTACACATCACAAATGTACCGATTCATTTTAATCGCGCGCCATTTTATTGAACGCCATAATATAGTAGATAGCATAATAATTCAGTTACATCCGTGTTCTTTTCAGTCCATTTCGGTCTAATTGTTGAGGTTATTATGGAAGTAGGACTCTGAAGGCGGGCGCACGCCGACTCATGCCGGCGTATTTTTGGCCGTCTTTCTCGTGCATTATATATGTGTTTAGTTGGTATGGGCCAATCAATGACTCAATGCTACTATGCCTTGTAGTTTCTGGAGCATGAGATGAAATCTTTCATCGCAGTGAATGAATGGCGTCCGTCTAGGTAGCATTGTTTACCCGTTTTCGTTACTGAGACATGACCTTGGTAGAAAAAAAACATGGCGCGGGAACGTACGCTTAGGCCCCCCTAGCTGCATGACACGGATAATTCATTGAACAGCCAGTTCAGAGTCGCAAGCGGTAAAATTCGCTAAGAACAAGTTTTAATTAAATGCATTTTGCTACGATGAACTTTCTCAAGGGTTTATGCTCACGGGAGCGTGACGCGTTTTAGCTAACATGGCCGTTGGCCGGTGTACGACAGTACCTACTCAACTTGTATGCTGTCATTCATTACGCTACGAATTGCACACTAGATTCTAACCTAAAAATCTAGTGTACTATGATATAACTATGAAATAGTACAGTAAAATATTTATGTTATGCGAGTATCTTCAAGGAATTAACAATTGAATAGACACAACTACTTACCGGGCATTATTTTTAAGAGATAACTAGGTGTTTAACAATGTATTGGACGCTTCCTTTGTTACACATTTAGAAAATGAGTGCACAAGGCGCAAGGTAAAGTCTTTACACGAAATAAATTTAGATATACCTAGTAGCTAACAGGCATTGAATTTCATGAAAAAATCGGGAATATTCATCGGCTGTCCCTTTCTCACCATGTAACCTAAAAGCGTGCTCATTCGGCGTCCTTAACTCCGTATTTAAAGTAGCTAACCTGACAACGCTAAGGAGATTGAGTTTTTAAGTACTTTTCATGTTTCGTAGCCAATCTAGTGTAATATGTTGGTTGTTTAGGGGTTTTTTAAAGACGCTGCGTCGTAACTGTGCGTTGTGTGCGCGGTGACCGCGTTCTTTGAAACTTGCCAAGCGAAAACCGGCCGTAGCGACACCGGCCTCGCGTCGCACGGTATGTCGCTCTTTCCCCCACAAACCGTATAACCCTCGCCTCTTTATCGTGCCGAATCTTTGTCACCTGCTTCTTTCATTATCTTAGACCGAAACGATCAGCGATTTCACCATAAAATGCAAAGTTTTTCCGCCATAGACTTGGCTCGCAGCCAATTATTAGTTGTCGAAATGATTATTTTGATCTTTTAACGCGTCAAGGTAGGCTATT
The DNA here is from genome assembly GCA_934045075.1 of Yponomeuta sedellus. Classification (NCBI taxonomy): domain Eukaryota; kingdom Metazoa; phylum Arthropoda; class Insecta; order Lepidoptera; family Yponomeutidae; genus Yponomeuta; species Yponomeuta sedellus. The sequence goes on from OW203724.1 coordinate 24,138,112, forward strand.
CGCTCTCATGATTTATAATAATTTCCGCCACTAACTGTGTGTCGTCTCTTTTGATTCTAGGAGAAAACAGCGGAAGCGAAAAAGGCGCGAAAGGAAGAGAACGGCGGCGGCGTCGACGATGAGCCGCATAGCGACGAAGAGGAGTTGGATGGTGATGGCGATGGAGATGACGATGACGACGAGGAGGTGGAAGGAGAGGAGGGGGACGACGACGAGGAAGAGTTAGGAGAGGGGGAGGATGACGATCTCGAAGGTACAAACTAATTTCTAAGTAATAATCAACAACATTTTATTGGCAATGTCTGTCTGAATGTAATAATAAGGAGAACATTATTAGTATAATTATTATTAATTATGTGTATGTGTCAAGTATAAGGTAGTTGATAATGCAGCTCTCGATTAGTGCTAAGATTCATATAGAATATTATATGAATAAATATTATTTCTAACAATAAGTTGTAGTTTACAATAACATTGGGATGAATTAATGTTTGGACGTACATTTAAATTATTACCTGCAATTTGATGTAATTGAAAACACTGTTTCAATGGAATAAATATTATTATATCAGTTACAGACATTTTGCTTTTTGATTAGCCTCCTTTACCATACCAGTTCCTTTAGCGTAATCTCATAACCAGTTAAAACCGCTTCATACTAATTGCATGTCGTTTCCAAACTCCACTTCTAAAACTAAACTCGTTTACTTTTCTTACAGACGAAGAGGTGGAGGAAGAGTTATTAGGCGAAGAAGAAGAGGACGATGCGTAATACGCCTCGAGCCTCTCTATGGACAATGTCAGTGATGTGTTAGTGCACGTGACGAAGTGGTTTCGCCTCGCCTCAACTGCCCAGCTCAGTCCCACCCCGACTCGAACAACTCCCCAAAAACAGACCAGTTGGGAATAAGCGGGGCCACAGCACTAGCTCCCACCTAAAAAAACGGGTGCATTCTAATTTTAAATGACAAAACAATTTAATTTCATCGTCAATTTCACAACTAGCCCTCAATCAACGCAGGACAACTGTCTGAATATTTTTGAACTCCTTAAGTTCCGGTACCGATGTTGTATGTTATTTTTAATGCCCGTCGTCGCCGCGATGCGTGTGATAAATTAATGAATAATTAAGTCTTAGTAGAATGCTGTTGAATTTTGTCATGAAATGTACAAATGTGTTTATTGGAAGTAAACTCTAAGTAAGTGAATCTACAGCTCTGTATTCCAGGTTTACCTCCGGAGGTCCGTATAGTGTAATGGTGAAATTGTGGTACTTTTCTATTTTGCAATGCAACAGTGTCCTGGACTACATTACGCAGTGCCCCTGTAATGTTAAGCTGAAGTTACGGCTAATGTATGTTAGTAAGCAGGGCGTCACAAAGCTTAATTCTTCGTTTGTTGACGATGAGAGTGTGTACATATTTAGCGTAAGTGAAGCCTGTGGTTTTTATAAACAAAGTTCAGCAAATTTTGCCTTTACACATGATATTCCCAATTTGTCTTTACGGAGGCACCTTTACCTCTATCAGGACTCGAATATTTCGGCGGTTCTCATTATAAGAATTAATTTGTAATGACTATGACATTTTAATATTAAATTGATAGGTATTTTGTAATGAATTAACATTTAAAATTTGACATACGATGGGCTGAAATATTTGTTCCTTACAGGTAATAGTGCCTTTTGGACAGAATGATCCACGAAAGCAGGAGACAAGACATTGATAGTGTCAAGAGAAAAACATCACAATTTTGCCATTATCTAGCGGGCGACGACGCGCGAGCTCCCGCTGTCCGAGTGACTGATAACGCGAGTGCGTCTCTTGCCGCGCCACGATAAGGCGTAAGCTAAAAAATAACCGTCGCCCTTTCGTTTTGTCCAATTATTTGACTAGCATAGGGAGAGCCCTTCATTTCGGTATTCCAGTGTTTTGAGAAGCGTAGAATACGAGATTCCTAGGTTAACGTAATTAAGTGTGTAGGATGGTATTTTTTTAATAATCTGTGTGGCGTTCCGGGGCGCGGATCGAAGTGGGAGGGTCCGCTCGCGGGGGGAGCGCGTGACGCGGCCCCCCCGCCTCCCCGTGCCCCGTCCGCCGGCGCGTGGCCTCGTTCGATTTGCCGCGCGTCGGGCGTCGCTCCCCCCTCGACCCGCGCCCGGCCCCGCCGCCAGCCGACGCCGCGGCCATTACCAAGCTGCCGCCACGCGGTCCCCTACCGTGGAAAATCACTCGTTGCACACCGTACAACGCCGCTCAGGTAGCGTACCCCATTCGGGTAGGGCGTTGCGGGCCCGCTATGAACGCTCATCATAGCGAGATCACTAGCTCCATGTCGCAAGTAGGTAATCGCCGGTTATAACACTAGTGTTTTGATACTTCTCGTTGAATCTATCGTTTTTGAGCCGATTGTTCACGTAGGTACGCGGTCCGTCGGGCTCCTCATACGATATTGATACATTGAGTGGCCGAATCGCTTCTATTTCTTCAAGAGGCTCACCTCGAGGGATCGCGTAACGGAAGTGCTATTTTTCTAATGGAAAAGGGAGCAAATGTCATTTAATAACGGCGACAAATAAACGAATGGAAAATAAATCATCTAAAGAGTAAAATACTAACGTCCCGCCTTTTCATTTTTGTGGTAAGAATGAGCGGCGCCGCTCGCTATTTTGTGTGAGACTGTGAATACCTTAGTACGATTTTATTTATTTGTGATGTTGAATGCTATTGATTTTCTACAAAGGACAATGTGTAAATACAACCGATTTTGAGTAAAGTTATTTGGTTTTTTGATTCTTCAGTCCCGCCAAGTCGTGAATAAGTTCTGAAACCATGGTGCCCCATCGGTCGAAAACGAAAAATATCCGCCATCGAGTCATCGACGCTTATATAAAATGCGCGAATAGGTATAAGACGTATTCTGTTCGCTGTACTTACGGGCGGACTCCTACGCTATTTAAAAAATGTAACTATCTTAAGCCACCATTTTGCATCAATATCACCTTCAAAACGCGAACTTCAGAATACCAGTTGAACATTTTTGGTTATCCGCCCGACCGGTGACTTTCTACGTTATCGCCGTTTTATACGAAAGATTAGGTACCTACATATATTAGTTATTGTTCTGACGGTATATATTATAGTTATGAGATTCCTTTTTCCTAGACATTCCTGAGGTCATGCAATAGATAGTAGATAAGTACCTGTTTAAGGTAATCAGCAATACATTATCATTATTTAGGTACCTACCTGTATAGGGTAAAATGCAATACATCTCCATTATTTAATGATTTAAACTGAAAACTACATATACAGACAAATTGAAAAGCATAGCTATATGTATTTACAGTAAATACGATAACTTTATCGACTCGCTGGAAAAATTGAGTTGGTCCAAGTAGCGTCATCTAGTTGTCAAACTTAACAACGTTTTGCTGGAAGATGTCATTCCATCTCGGTAGAGTATATTTCATACCCGAGAGATGTCGCTAATTGTCATTCAACCTGCTGACGTTATATGAGTAGGTAATTTAGTAATGGTGAGGAAAAATTAAATCTATTCTAAATGAAATAAAATCTAAATGGAAGAACAAAAATTGTACAGAGACATCTTCATTGCAATTTATACACAAATTTGTATTTAGTAATATTGCTGAAGATAGCAGGCAATTAACCTTTCCTTTGGCCCTAGAAACAAGTAGCACCAAGTAGGTACAAAGTCAGTGCTAGCCTATCATAACGAAATTGCCTTGGTATAGCGTCGTTGACCTGACCAAACCACAGGTCATAGGTTCGATGCCCGCTAGAAGTCGCCGTGCTTGGATTATAAAGATGGTCTAGATGTATTTCCTTGTTTGTGATGGCCTTGCATATAACCACAGCACAGGGTATCCTAGTAGGTATAGGACCAACCCTTGTATCACGTCACGTTCCGCTCTACCGGGTTAAGCATTTTAGACGATTCCAAATAATTACAACCTTTAAAAAAATAGCAACTTACTATACCTACAACAGTCTATTTATTCTTACTTGTCCAATTTAGTAAACAAGATTCTAACCTTAAAATTGAGATTAGATGCCTAAACTAGACATTTTCTCGCAAATTCATGAACTATTATGAACTATGTTTATAAAATTGGCAGCGTGTTATCTAAAAGAGTGTTCCAGGTTACTTCATTTATGGAAATATGGCAGTTTTGGACTAAAAAGTCACAGTTTAAGGGTAGAATCTTGTTTACTAAATTTGACAAGTAAGAATAAATAGACTGTACATGACATTGAGTAACTTCTTTACTTCCACAACTAATAAACAGATTACCCGATGAATTTTGAACAAAAATGGATCCGTCAATAAACTGATTAACATTTACACATACATACAGGCACATAGATAGCTTCTGGCCCCACACTAGGATACCCTGGGTCGTGGGAACCTTCTGGTTCACAAACATGTAAACATCCAAGACCTGGTGTTTATATAGGGATAATAGAATCTCGTTTTTCCATGAGGGTAAGGAAATACATCATTCTCATTTCAAGACGATTAGCGCTGATATCTTTGCTTTTACCTTCAAAACTTTAGGAAATAGGACTTAAGTCTATTATGTTTCTAACAATATACCTATATTACAATTTACTACGCCAGGCTCAGAGGAGGTTTTAAAATGATTTCTAATTACAGAATTAATTACTGATGATGATAGTAAGCAGTTGACTCTAAAGTCAAGTATAGGTTGACAGACTATGGAAAATATACTAATAAAAAAAAAAATCTGCCGTGGAAATACCCGTTTTGATCGATTTTAACCTTCACTTTGATTTACATGCAATTCCTAAGAAATTATTAGACTTGTTCACTTCACACTTGCTTACTCACTAACCAACTAAATGGGGAACTGGCTTCAAACTTAGATGGTAAATAAAAAATATTACACTATTTTTATTTTTAAATGCACTAACCCGTGCTAAGGAACAAATTTAAAAACCTATTTAGAGGCTAAAAATTTCACCCATGCAGGGATTCGAACCCGCAACCTCTGGCTATCCGTGCCAGCGCTCTACCAATTGAGCCAATGGGCGACTCACGCCATCAGTGAAATTTCGAACCTCTACACTATTTTAGCCTCTGAATAGGTTTTTAAAAATAAAAAATAGTTATCAGCCCTTATTGTATGTCCCCACTGCTGGGGCACGGGTCTCTTTCTGCATCGCAGGAAAGTGACGCCATACTCAACCACGGGAGCCAAGTCCGGGTTGGTGGAGGATTGTAAGACGGTGCCAGGCCTTATCAGTGTCGGCTTAACGTGCCTTGCGAAGCACGGAAGCGCTCGGAAAAATGTCACTAGCGGTAGTCACGGGACGGTCACCCATCCTGTACCTGACCGCGCCTGTTGTTGCTTAACTCAAGTGATTGATTCCAATCACTGGGTTCGCCTAGGCCACGAGCGCTTCAAATAAAAAATAACGCCATAATTTTTGTTTACCCGTTTAAGTGCCCGGAAAAGGTGGCGTGCGTGCATGCTAGAACTTGTGAACGTTGATGAAGTGACGGTGATCTGTCTGGATCGTGGCAAGTGGCAGTCTCTGGTACAGGTGTGAGGTTATGTAGATTTTTGTTTACAAGCTTATAAAAGTGAAAACTTTTATATAAAAAAACGCACAAATTAGACATAAAATATAGAGGTACGTAATTGAAAATGATGTAAAAACAAAACAGTTAAAAAAGTACAGAATGGTGTTGGCATATGGACCAATGCTCAGCGACATGCTGTCCGGACTCCGGACATGCATGCGTCGCCGGTCGGCGCTTATTTTCAGCATGGGCCATTAGGAAAGAGTAATGGCATCCAAAAAAGTTATTAACTATCACCATATCACAAACATCCATTTTTTTCAATTCAATTTTCACTTGTGAACAAGTGAAGTGATCAAGTGAACATTTATGTCTAGGCCCCTGGGCACCGATAGGAAAATTTTTTCCTATCGGTGCCCAGGGGCCTAGAAAAAAACAGTTTCAGGAAGCCAATTCTCACCTCATTAGCAAATAAGTCGTTATACGACTCTAAGGCTTATGACTTGGAATTCTATATAATAAGATGAGCGACAGCCAAAATCTCTATTCTGAACGCCATGCTACATTGAATTCGAATCGAAAAAATAAATGTCTAACGACTCTGTCGGGTTTTATTTTGTTTTATTTTTATGCGACAAATGTCTAAGCCTTCGAATATTTTGCGTCTACGCTTTCAATTCGCATGGGCGAGAATCGGCCCCCAGGTATTCTCACAAAGTCGTATGCCCAAATCTATAATATAAAAATGAATCGCTGAATTTGTTGGTAAGCGCAAATCTCGAGAGCAGCTGAACCGATTTCGCTAATTCTTTTTTTAGAATATTCCTTGAAGTACGAGGATGGTTCTTACAGAGAGAGAAAAAAAAAATATGTTCGCTGGGTCAGCTAGTTTGTTAATAAATTTGCTCGCCTTGAGGTGTCATAATGTCGTAATCATAATCATAATTGGCTGTCGTTCGACTTTTTATGTAGAATTCAAGTCATATGCCTTAGAGTCGTATACGAATTACTTGCTAATTCGTATACGAATTGTTTGAAGTGAGAATTGGCTTCCTGCTTCTATATCACGAGAATCACTTCCTGAACGATTCCAATCGTTTAGCTATCAAACGCCATGAGGATGTCAGGATTGCGCCGACAGAATTTGGCGCGTAATCCGCATAATCCGGGCCCAGTTCCATAAAACTACAATTCGTAGTTTATTGTACCAATTCGAGGCACATTGCGTAGTCGAGTCTACTTGTTAATCTGTGGGTTAATCGACTATGCTATATACATCGAATTGTCATAGTCACCCATGAATTGTACGTTTATGAACGCCCAGTCCTCTGGACAGGACAACGTTGTCGCTTGGAATTCAGCGCATTCAATGAATCAGTCAGTGTACAATCGAACACCGCTGAGGCTGAGCGCGTGTGTAAATGTTTCGAATGTTATTATCGTATACAAATACGAAACATAAAATTAAAGTTTCATTTCCGAATAGTGATACGACTGAATTTTTTGTTATTGGTTAAATTTTGCCGCAATTTTTCGATACATACTTATTGAGTTTCCCTCTCTGTTTGTGAATTTTTAAACTGGATGCATGATTTCGAGAGGTGAGTGTTTGTGCCTGTGTCTGCTCAGCTATTGCAGCTGAGTGGAAATCCGCGGAAAACCTTGGTGTAACCACAAAAAATGCTCTTTCTATTACCACGTTACCTACTAGAAGCAAATTCGTGTAATTTCATAAGCCGGTGTAAATCGGTATAAAAATAACAAGCACATAATTTCACGCAAAATAGGCTCATTTGCAGTCGAGTTGCGGAAACCCAAACCGTCACTAATACAAATACCAACAAGCACATAATCTTGAGCATTACTTCACTTACATAGGTACCTATAATTATTTTGTAATGCCTTTTTCTATGCTCTACTAATAAATATTTTAAAGTTCGAAGCCAGTGCTTCAATTTTCCTATGTTGTTTTCGTGAAAAAATACATAGGTAAGTAATGATAACCACTTCTTTCGGTCAATATCCAGCCAAGTGCGAGTCAGACTAGCACACTCAGGATTCCGTACGTAGGTACATAATCTAAGTATTATTTATAAGCAGAAAAATACTTTCTTTCCTCAAGTTCGTTACCCTCAGCTGGAGTCCAACTTACACTGGTTTTTATTAAATTACCATTTGTAACTAATTCTGGCGATGGATAAGTCTGCCGACAGTTAATAACATTATCTATCAAGAACTTTCTTGAATACTTTCACTCGCTACATTGTATTTACAGTAAACAAATCAGGTAGGTGAAATAACCACTATTTTCTCATAATAATAAATATTTCACTCTGTAAATGTTCTAGACTTAAACTAGGATACTTTATGTATGACATATCCATTGGTTACCATATGGTTACCTTAGTAACAGATAAGGATATCACAAACTTAAGTATCTACCTAAGTATTTGTTCTTAGCTATATACTATGTTGTTATTGTATTTGTTTATAGGTATAACTCGTAAGTAGGACGTAGAATTCTTCCAAGCCGCAACTTCACGGAACAAAATAGCTACAATGATAGCCGACCTCCGATAGGAGGTGGCACCAACAGAAGAAGATAATGAAGGTACATCTACTTAATAGGGAATGTTCTATGATTACACCGAGTTTAACAGGTTGCATTTTCAATACATAGAGCAAAAAAAGAACATCAGATAGAGTTCATAGGAATATTTAATAATTTATGTTAAAAAAAGTAATAAGTATACGCGACGAATTAATAACCTCCTCCTTTTTGGAAGTTGGTTTATAAATAACCATTATTTTCTCGATGAACACTTTGTTAATTTCATTTATTATCTGCTTGACATCTTGCCCACCACTACGTTAGCTTAGCGTGAAAATTTTGATGTGTATCGGAAATCAATAATTAATTTTTAACGTAGTAAATTTACATTCTGTTTACGGAATGTAATTACTTCCACATAACGCGATCACTTATCCTTGTCCCTAGCTAGGATACCCCGTGCTATGGTAACCAGGCAACGACATTACAAACATGGAAATCCAAGTCTGAGGCCTTTTGTACTAATGTAGGTACCGCTTTGCCCAGAGGGCATAGAACCCACGACCCCCGGCATGGTAAACAGCCGTGACACCGTTAGACCAAAGAGACAGTCTAAAATCTAATCAGTCTAAGGTCTAAAACGATAAGCTATCTCTGCCAAATTGCATCCAAATTCATCGAATCCAGTACAGCCGTTTTGGCGTGATTGAGACCACAAACATCCATCCAACCAAACTTTCGTATTTATAAAGATGAATAGATTTCTGTTTAGCGCCCTTGGGTACGGAACCTTAAAAATCGATTATCAAAAATAGCAGGTGACTTATATCAGCTGATTAATTTCACCCAAATACAGTTCAGTAACAGGTGCGAAACATGCCTATATTTGCATAACGCGGCTCAGATAGAAGTATAGAACTCGGCATAGATTCAGAAATATTAAATACAAAATACAAAATATTTATTGCCAAATAAGTTTTTACATTAGCATTTTTACACAGCTAAAAAGTAAAAATTAAAATAGTAGATTTTACAACTAGTGCACAGAATGAACCATTTTTATACGAGACTGCAGCCCGAGCCGAAGGCGAGGGCTGATAGTAATGTCGAGGATAAAATGGTTTTGTGAACGAGTTATTAACTCTGCTTTTCACTTCGATTGCGAGGAAATAAAACAGTAGTATATAATAAACGATTAAACGCACTAAAAACCAAGACCTGTTTCCCGCCGCTTTTTTTTAATTCTTACGACTTTGATTTTGATTTTCATTAGGCTTGGGCTGCAGACCTGTACAGACTACTATTAAATTAATTTTGTAATAATAAATTTCTTAATTTTTTTAAATAACCTACCGTACTTCAATTTAAATTTTAATATCTTTTATGTCTTAAAACACATAAGGCAAATAAATTAAAGTAAATATTATAAAATAACAAATTTTATCTATGTAGGTACTTTTTACTGTGTTTGGCTGTATGGCTCATTTTCTTTGCCTTAATATAGATAAATTTATGAGTAGATGCGTTAATGCACTTGTGCACAAAAATCGATTTTGTGCAGCCTCTATATCCTCCAAAAAAAAAGCAGAGCATGAGAAGTAAAAAAATATTTTTTTATCACATCTATTCAAAACGAGTTTAGTCCAGGAAGTATAGCTCTTTGATCGCCAGGGACGAAAAGAGATTTGAATTTGGAATGTGAATATTTCTCGTAAAAGAGATGAACCACGAACATAGTAAGAACAAAAAACTGGCTGTATGGAAAAGAAACCGCGAGCGAAAGAAATAAAAAAAAGTACGATGCGAAAAAATAAAAGGCACCCGATATGGCTTCCTCTGTCCGCCCATGTTCGAATTTTTACATGCTTAAATTCAAATTTTAAAAACGGATTATAAAAAAAAAGTGAAAAGCAATTATATTTCGAATGAAATCATAAAACAAATGTCTTTGATGTTCGGAAAAAATTGCAAGACTGGATTCCTAAACGATTTGTAATATGTAAGTTCAAATTTGTACGAATCCCTCGGTGAGCTAGTTCAACTTGCACTTTCAACTTTTCAACTTGGTTTTATCTCTGATGAAAATGAAAACATAATGGTTGAATAGCTCAGCTGGCCGGCCACAGAAAAAAGGCGGGAAAGCGTCGAGAGCGGCAATCATAAGTTTCTTATATTTTTAATGAAAAGTGCAACTATACCTCGAGTTAAAGACTTCTATTACTCCTTCTTATTTAGTTCGCGGTTCTATCTATCTATCTATAATCAGCCCACATCAACCCACTGCTGGACATAGGCCTCCTTTTTATTGCGCCATTCCTCGCGGTCCTGTGCTAATCTGATCCATCTCTGACCCGCAACCCTCACGATGTCGTCTGACCATCGTGTCGGTGGTCTGCCTACCAACCTCCTTCCCTCCCTTGGCCACCACTCCAATACTGCCCTGGTCCACCGGCCGTCTTCCCTTCTAGCCAAGTGTCCCGCCCATCTCCACTTTAAGTCTGTGATCCGCTCACCAACGTCTTCGACCTTGGTTCTTCGACGAATTTCTACGTTGGGTACGCGGTCCACAAGCGATATGCCCAGCATGGCGTATCGCGTTCGCGGTTCGCGGTTAGGTATCTTTTTCTTCTTCAGGCTATATTAGTCCACTGCTGGACAGTCCTTCCCTAATGAGGACCATAGCACCCTGTCTTCAGCTTCCCGCAGCTTGCCCACGGTTAGGTATAATGTCCAACAAATACTTGGATGCTTGACTTTGATTTATGTTACTAGAAAATATCGTGAGGAAACCGGAGTGACAAAGCTGTTTACAGCAGGTTATCCTAGTTCGAGAGCAAGGGCTTCGTAATTCACTGGGGCAAATTGTATTTCTCAATAAAGATTTTTCTTAATTAAAACTGTTTTTATACGGATTTATGCTCGTTTATTACATTTTTACAATTTTCCAACGTTTCGGCACTTTTTCAGGTGCCGTGGTCCCGGATGACTGAGGTGACAGGTGTCTTTTAGAAATCATTAACGGTTAGTTTACTACCCTCGGCAAAAAGTGATAATAACAAGAAAAACTGCATTCATACATTTTAAAAAGAAATCTGTACTCCGTTCGGGAATCGAACCCGGTGGTTTTGAAAAAAAAAACCTACACTATTTCTATTTAGATATCGATTGTGTAGGGCTTAAGCAGTAAATGTCTGTATGAAACATGATGTCTAAAATGAATAAAATGCATTGTTTTCACATACTTTAATTTATTTTAGTAGGTGCTCGAAGTGACCGCCGCCTTTTTCAATACAATATTCAACACGTTTAGGTACGATCTTAATCTTTAAATAAGTATTTACATACTTAGTTTAAGTGGGCTTTTCAATTGATTGTTAGTGTTTGATTAATAAAAGATTTTTTTTTTTTCAAAACAACCGTGTTCGATTCCCGAACGGAGTACAGATGTTTTTTAAAATGTATGAATGCAGTTTTTCTTGTTATTAAAATCGATGACATGGTTCCTCAGAACAGATCTTCGTATGTCTTATAGTTTCAGACTTTCCCATACTGACCGATTTGAATGAGACAGCCTGTATATGTATAGGTATGTATGTATGTATGTATGTATGTATGTATGTATGTATGTATGTATGTATGTATGTATGTATGTATGTATGTATGTATGTATGTATGTATGTATGTATGTATGTATGTATGTATGTATGTATGTATGTATGTATGTATGTATGTATGTATGTATGTATGTATGTATGTATGTATGTATGTATGTATGTATGTATGTATGTATGTATGTATGTATGTATGTATGTATGTATGTATGTATGTATGTATGTATGTATGTATGTATGCATGCATGTATGTATGTAAGTATGTCCGATTCTATTTTCCCTCATAACTCCTTAACCAATGGTCAGATTTTCTTAAATAAGGTGTCATTCGATTCGAATATAGCTTATGACACCCGCGCAAGGATACTTGCGCGGGTGTCATAAGCTATATTAAATCAGAATTATGCGATCAGAACCGTGAGAAAAAATAAAATTTGTTAATAAGCTTCGTTAAAGTACAGCTAGGAGCCACTAGATGGCGCTGATATATTTATTCAAGATTGTACCTTAATTACTTCATAATGTTATGTATCTCGGTCTGAAACTATACCTACTTTATGCGCTTAAAATCGCCAATCCGCGGTGGTCGCAGGTGGCCAATACTCTCTGTCCGAAAGAAGGCTTGTGCTTTGCAGTGGATTTTAATACTTAAACTAGTTGACACGACAGATTTCCTGTCTTAACTAACTAAGAATATTGAATAACATAACATTTACGTACAAGCACATACATTTCTTCTGGCTCCGCACTAGGATACCATGTGTCGTGGGAACCAGAAACAGCGACATCAAAAACATAATGTAAACATCCAAGACCTGGTTTTTTTTGTCTCCAGCCGGGATCCGAACCCGATACCTTTCGCGTGGTAGATGCTCTACCGCTGCACCACAGAGAGAATTTTGTTTTTTAAGAACCCTCTCCTGACAATAACAAACAACAAAAAAAGAATTAGCGTAATCGGTCCATCCGTTCACGCGTGATACCGCAGTGACCAAGGTTAATAGGGATTATTTTCGATACCTATAGGCATGTACGATGCGCGAGCTACAGCACAAATTGTCATCAAGGCGCATACGTAATACAGAGAATATTGTAAAGAGGTTCGAAATTTCACTGAGTCGCCCATTAGCTCAGTTGGAAAGAGCGCTGGCACGGATAGCCAGAGGTCGCGGGTTCGAATCCCGCCATGGGTGGAATTTTTAGCCTCTAAATAGGTTTTTATTTATTTACAGACAACATAGCCCAGTGTTTTGTTAGTAGCAATAAACACAGAACTCAGCATATGGTTAGTATCGAATATCTAACAGTGACTGTAGATCAGAAACTCGACCAAAACCGGCATTGGCCTTTTAAGGCAACCCGGTTGGTCAGGGTATTCGACAGTTCCTTGACACACATTGAAATTACAAAACTTATGAAGACTGTACGAGTTTCCTAAAATCTGCATGACAGTGTCAAAGTTCACTTGAATCTCTAGTAATATAAAGGTTGACTCAAATTAAAATAGTTGGTATGGAGAAAGGAAAAAGCCTTTAAAACCATATTAATTTTATTTATATAGTATTGAGTTTATAACATTCCCGCAACGCTTGCTAAGTCCACTTAAGAAATTCAATACTGGATAGATGTTACTTATCGATATCAATCAACCCTTTTCTTTCCTCAGTGCTCGGGCACGGATCTCTTTCTGCATCGCAGGAAGTTTAGGGCATACTCCACCTACACCACGGGGGCAAGTCCGGGTTGGTGGCGGGTTGTAAGACAGTGGCGGGCCTTACCGTCAGAAGTTATCAAGCCGCCCATATGGCCTCTGTCATGGCTTAACGACTACCATTATATCATGACAGCCGGCACCAACGGCTTAACGTGGCTTGCGCAGCACGGAAACTCACGGAAAAATGCCACTAGCGGTAGTCACGGGACGGTCACCCATCCTGCACCTGACCACGCCTGTTATATTGCTTAACTCAAGTGATTGATTCCAATCACTCGGTTCAAATAGGCGACGAGCGCTTCATCTTGTTACTTATGCACAATGCAAATCATCATCAACCCATCGTGTCCCCCCGACGAGCACGGGTCTCTTCCCTGAGGAAGGTATTAAGCCACATTCCACCACGGGGGCCATGTCCGGATTGGTGGAGGCTTGCAGACGGTCACCCATCCTGCACCTGACCGCGCCTGTTGTTGCTTAACTCAAGTGATTGATTCCAATCACTTTTATGTTCGGTTATGTTACCTACTTATACAAATGTTTATAATTTTTTCCATGTTGTTTTTTTTTTGCTGTGTCTTGTTAAACTTATGTTTAAACGATAAATTCAAATTCAAAAGATTCTGACAAGTGACAAACCCTGTCTGCGTAGTACCTGGATGGTATGAGTCACGCGTTTTGTGGCGATAACATGTCAGAATAACATGTCGCGACTTTTGACATTTAAAACGCGCGGCATGCGTCATCGTACTACCCACGCTGGTCTTTGTTTACCCCCTCGAGGAAAAGGCGTATCGTGGCTCAAATCTCTCAAGGCACGCCATGACGGCCTCGGTGGCGCAGCGGTTTGGCACGCTGACTGTAAAACCGAAGGTCTCGGGTTCGATCCCTGACCGTGTCAAACTCGGAAACGAACCTTTTCTAGTTCGTCTCGGGTCTTCGATGTTATCTATGTATTTATTGTATTAAAGCTATCGTCGAGTTAGCACCTGTAACACAAGTCATTTAGTTGTACTTAGTATAGGGCTAACGAAATCTGTGAATGTTATTGTTTATTATTTATTTCTCTCTGTCCTCGGACATCCTTATACAGCTAGGTACTTAATTAGGGTTTTAAAATAATACAAAATATTTCACACAATTTGAAATTGTTAACCAGGCCAATGCCAAGTTACTGTAAGACCATTTTCTTTAGCCACTTATATCTGAAAATCATAGATAGGTGCTTGGTTCTGTAATATTTTCACTAATAGGTAATCTTGGTTTGTGCTTCAACGATGTAAATTTATGTATAATATCGTTGGGTAAATTTACGTAAATTTCTGTTTATTACCAAGATAACTAAGATCGTTAGAGATATTAACTAAAAAACATAGATCAGAAACTGGGAAATTACAAACAACACATTCACTTGTCCTCGACTTGAACCAGCCATGGAATGGAATTACTGCCCAGACTGAGGCCACTCGTAATAGTATATAATGTATTTAATATTACATCTTCTTCTTCAGGCTATATTAGTCGACTGCTGGACATAGCCCTCCCCTATAATGAGCGCCATAGCCCTCCCCTATAATGAGCGCCATAGCGCAACACCATCATTAGCGGGTAATGCCCATAATCCCCACGCTGGACATGCGGGTTGGGGATCGCAGTTCGGTGGAATTGTACTGCAGGGGGCGCTGATGCCCACCCCCCGGTTTGTGTCCCTTAGTCGCCTTTTACGACACCCGCGGGAAGAATTTGGAATTTGAAATATTACATAATTTATTTAATTCAATTAGATTTAAAAATTTGTCGGAGTGGCATCCCTGCCACTCCGTAATTTTTTGGTTTCCCGCCCAAAATGCTGAAACGCTCTCCTTTTTAATCAGTCTCGGTTAGACTACCTAGTTTTTGTATTTGCCTTTGATTTCCATCTGGAATATAAGTCTGTTTTTTGATTCGATAAAAAAATTGTTACTTTGACACGTGCCGGGATCGCAAACATCACAAATTTACAATCCATAACATTAGTTGACGTACATTGGGAAATTGTCGTACGAATCTTGTCATGTGCCAGTGTCTTTGTTTTCTAAGCTACATTTATATAAATAAATATTCATGGACATATTTCACAGATCTTGTTAGCCCTAAACTAAATATATTTCTCTCTTTCTCTTTCTGTAAACTAAGTATACAACTATGACTTGTGTTATAGGTGCTAACTCGACGATAGATTTAATACAATAAATACATAGATAACATCCAAGACCCGAGACAAACTAGAAAAGTTCGTTTCCTAGTCTGACCCGGCCGGGGATCGAACCCGAAACCTTCGGTTTTACAGTCAGCGTGCCAAACCGCTGCGCCACCGAGGCCGTCTAAGCCGATAAGTTTCATTTGTGAAGTTAGTAAGCTAACTAAGTTAGTAGCAATACCAATCGCTAGCGTGAAGGAAAACGTCGCGGGGAAACCCGAGTATCCGAGGTTTTCAAATACCTCACCGCTGGAAATTGCTAATACGCGGTAATAAAGCCCAAACTATCTGTGAGGGGGCCTGTGCCCCGCAGTGGGACATTTATAGGCTACATAAAACGAAATAAAATGCAAAGTAACCAACTGCAAAGTAAGCTAGGTACTCGGGGTTGCAAGTGATGCAAATTACTTCAGCCAGATGTCGCTGCCTGTACGTAATACAGAGAGTTGTAAAGAGGTTCGAAATTTCACTGATGCTGGTGAGTCGCCCATTAGCTCAGTTGGGAGAGCGCTGGCACGGTTAGCCAGAGGTCGTGGGTTCGAGTCCCGGCATGGGAGGAATTTTTAACCTCTAATTAGGTTTTTAAAATTGTCCTTAGCACGGGTTATTATTAATGCATTAGAAAGAATATAAAATAAAATGCGTGCAGGTCGACCCTTACATTTTTGTTATGTTGAAGCGGAGGAGACTTTAGCGTAATAGCATAGAAAACACTGGAAATAACATCAATGAGAATATCTGTATTTTTAAACATAAAAGTCACCATAACAGAAGTCAAGGTAACGTATGGCCAGCAACTTATAATATGCCAGATATCCAACAATTATTTTAGTTGCAAATTTGTGCACCCATGTAAAGTTTGATGTTTTGACAATTGTACGCGCCATGAACGCCGCACTGCAGTTTGCTGTGCAAGCAGCAAGTAACCACGGTGTTATGAAAGTGCAACAACTGCCGCAAATTGTGAAACCTCTTGCCATATCTTGTCCCACGCGAATGTGAGAGTTTCAAGCGCTTCCTCAGAGATATCATATACCTAAGGCGAGCCTCAAGGAGCAATACAAACTTAGTTTGGTTCTTTATTTATCAACTACATGAATGTCATGAAACTTTGTCAATACGTTTGGAGGACACAAATCAAGGTATGATCGTACTTACAAGTGACAATATAGAACGAAAAATAACACATCCTTCATGGGGCATTGTATGCGCTTCTATAATAAAATCCCTGAAGATATATTAAGCTTGCCTGAAACGCCGCAGTTTCTGCGCTACTTCGAATAAAACCTTTTCATTTCATTTCAAAAGGTAATTAGAGCCTCACAAAACTATTCCCAAGGCAATAATTTCTTTTTGATAAGTTTATTTCTAACTCAAAGCACGATGAAACATTGATTTGTAATTTTAAACGTATTGGCAATATTTCACAAGGATCCGGCCCGTTATTTTTAAATAAAAACCAAATTACGGCTGTATGGAGGCTTCATGTGGCCAGCAAAAAACGTATCATATTTATTCGCGGGTTGACTGGTAGAAAATGCAGTTATCATAATATTTCAACGGATTGTTTTTGCAAACAAAGAACAATAAAACAGAGCGAGAGATGGCAAATATAGCTAAACAAGAAAATTAAAATCTAAAACCTATTTCAAGTTAATACCTATTAATTGTTGCTATAGCTATGAATAGATACTTACTAATATACACACATTGTACATATAACTACTTAAATAGTAAGTACATGAAATACATATACATACTTCTAGACATACATATTTAGAGAATAATAAACATGACCAGACAAAAACAGAATGTCAGACCAATCTCTAATGGCCTTGAATTATCTAATCTGTGCTTGAACCTACGGTAAGAAACCCAGGACTAGACAGCATTAACGCCAAAAAAACAATCGATTTTAGAGTCTAATCCTAGACGTCAGGCCGAGAAGGCCTGTGCCCTGCAGTATTAACGTAGTTATAGGGTGCATCCTCGGTAGCGCAGCGGTAGCGCATCTGCCTACCATGCAAGAGGTGCCGGGTTCGATCCCCGGCTGGGAATTAAAAAAAAAACCTCTTGGATGTTTACATGTTTGTGATGTCGTTGTTTCTGGTTCCCACGACACAGGGTATCCTAGTGTGGGGCCAGAAGCAATGTATGTGCTTGTATGTGAATGTTATGTTATGTTATTTGTATAAAATAATAAGTTACTGGCGGCGCTAGAGAACCTCTTGGAGACCCTTAATTAAGGCGATTAGTCCGGGCTTTAAATTGCAGAGAGGTTTTCACTTCAGGCTTATTTTGACCTATGACTATGAGCTGCTGATCATTGTGTCAATGTCGGTACTCGACTCGAGATTGCATGCCCCAATGGTCCTCTGCGCATTAAATAAATTACTTCAAATAAAGCTCTAAATGCCCTGTTTGTTTCTTACAGTTCATTGCACAAAAGAAGCATTAACAGCGTCTTAAATAACATACATATGTGATAAAAATTGCGTACAAAGGCAGGCATTTCAACAGAAATTGCTTGCAGTCAGCACCTTGGTGTGTTAAAAAAAAGAGAGCGGGGGTAGGCAAATAAACCTGCTGTCGACTGTGCAATCAAATTCAAATACACTGGATTGGCTCTTATTTGTATGTGTTATTCGTTACTTTTGAAATATTCTTCATTTTTCTGTTCATATTTGGTGTATTTAGTTTTTGTCTATTTGCCACGACATTTACGTTATTAATATTTTAATATAACATTAAAAAAAGTGTTTTAATTATGTACCTATGTACTATCATATGCTGCAATAAATGTAGTTCACTTTCAATTTTAACAGTGTACAATTTTTATAAAATTCTTTTCTGCATCGACTTTCTATTTTAGTAACTTTTCTTGTCTTGTTACAGCATGGTTTTGTAAGTTATTGTGTGGATTCTATTTAATGTGTGTGTTTTTGGGAGTCTATCTATCTATCTATCTATCTATCTATCTATCTATCTATCTATCTATCTATCTATCTATCTATCTATCTATCTATCTATCTATCTATCTATCTATCTATCTATCTATCTATCTATCTATCTATCTATCTATCTATCTATCTATCTATCTATCTATCTATCTATCTATCTATCTATCTATCTATCTATCTATCTATCTATCTATCTATCTATCTATCTATCTATCTATCTATCTATCTATCTATCTATCTATCTATCTATCTATCTATCTATCTATCTATCTATCTATCTATCTATCTATCTATCTATCTATCTATCTATCTATCTATCTATCTATCTATCTATCTATCTATCTATCTATCTATCTATCTATCTATCTATCTATCTATCTATCTATCTATCTATCTATCTATCTATCTATCTATCTATCTATCTATCTATCTATCTATCTATCTATCTATCTATCTATCTATCTATCTATCTATCTATCTATCTATCTATCTATCTATCTATCTATCTATCTATCTATCTATCTATCTATCTATCTATCTATCTATCTATCTATCTATCTATCTATCTATCTATCTATCTATCTATCTATCTATCTATCTATCTATCTATCTATCTATCTATCTATCTATCTATCTATCTATCTATCTATCTATCTATCTATCTATCTATCTATCTATCTATCTATCTATCTATCTATCTATCTATCTATCTATCTATCTATCTATCTATCTATCTATCTATCTATCTATCTATCTATCTATCTATCTATCTATCTATCTATCTATCTATCTATCTATCTATCTATCTATCTATCTATCTATCTATCTATCTATCTATCTATCTATCTATCTATCTATCTATCTATCTATCTATCTATCTATCTATCTATCTATCTATCTATCTATCTATCTATCTATCTATCTATCTATCTATCTATCTATCTATCTATCTATCTATCTATCTATCTATCTATCTATCTA
Source organism: Yponomeuta sedellus (assembly GCA_934045075.1). NCBI lineage: Eukaryota > Metazoa > Arthropoda > Insecta > Lepidoptera > Yponomeutidae > Yponomeuta > Yponomeuta sedellus. Next base: position 24,157,739 of record OW203724.1, read on the forward strand.
TCTATCTATCTATCTATCTATCTATCTATCTATCTATCTATCTATCTATCTATCTATCTATCTATCTATCTATCTATCTATCTATCTATCTATCTATCTATCTATCTATCTATCTATCTATCTATCTATCTATCTATCTATCTATCTATCTATCTATCTATCTATCTATCTATCTATCTATCTATCTATCTATCTATCTATCTATCTATCTATCTATCTATCTATCTATCTATCTATCTATCTATCTATCTATCTATCTATCTATCTATCTATCTATCTATCTATCTATCTATCTATCTATCTATCTATCTATCTATCTATCTATCTATCTATCTATCTATCTATCTATCTATCTATCTATCTATCTATCTATCTATCTATCTATCTATCTATCTATCTATCTATCTATCTATCTATCTATCTATCTATCTATCTATCTATCTATCTATCTATCTATCTATCTATCTATCTATCTATCTATCTATCTATCTATCTATCTATCTATCTATCTATCTATCTATCTATCTATCTATCTATCTATCTATCTATCTATCTATCTATCTATCTATCTATCTATCTATCTATCTATCTATCTATCTATCTATCTATCTATCTATCTATCTATCTATCTATCTATCTATCTATCTATCTATCTATCTATCTATCTATCTATCTATCTATCTATCTATCTATCTATCTATCTATCTATCTATCTATCTATCTATCTATCTATCTATCTATCTATCTATCTATCTATCTATCTATCTATCTATCTATCTATCTATCTATCTATCTATCTATCTATCTATCTATCTATCTATCTATCTATCTATCTATCTATCTATCTATCTATCTATCTATCTATCTATCTATCTATCTATCTATCTATCTATCTATCTATCTATCTATCTATCTATCTATCTATCTATCTATCTATCTATCTATCTATCTATCTATCTATCTATCTATCTATCTATCTATCTATCTATCTATCTATCTATCTATCTATCTATCTATCTATCTATCTATCTATCTATCTATCTATCTATCTATCTATCTATCTATCTATCTATCTATCTATCTATCTATCTATCTATCTATCTATCTATCTATCTATCTATCTATCTATCTATCTATCTATCTATCTATCTATCTATCTATCTATCTATCTATCTATCTATCTATCTATCTATCTATCTATCTATCTATCTATCTATCTATCTATCTATCTATCTATCTATCTATCTATCTATCTATCTATCTATCTATCTATCTATCTATCTATCTATCTATCTATCTATCTATCTATCTATCTATCTATCTATCTATCTATCTATCTATCTATCTATCTATCTATCTATCTATCTATCTATCTATCTATCTATCTATCTATCTATCTATCTATCTATCTATCTATCTATCTATCTATCTATCTATCTATCTATCTATCTATCTATCTATCTATCTATCTATCTATCTATCTATCTATCTATCTATCTATCTATCTATCTATCTATCTATCTATCTATCTATCTATCTATCTATCTATCTATCTATCTATCTATCTATCTATCTATCTATCTATCTATCTATCTATCTATCTATCTATCTATCTATCTATCTATCTATCTATCTATCTATCTATCTATCTATCTATCTATCTATCTATCTATCTATCTATCTATCTATCTATCTATCTATCTATCTATCTATCTATCTATCTATCTATCTATCTATCTATCTATCTATCTATCTATCTATCTATCTATCTATCTATCTATCTATCTATCTATCTATCTATCTATCTATCTATCTATCTATCTATCTATCTATCTATCTATCTATCTATCTATCTATCTATCTATCTATCTATCTATCTATCTATCTATCTATCTATCTATCTATCTATCTATCTATCTATCTATCTATCTATCTATCTATCTATCTATCTATCTATCTATCTATCTATCTATCTATCTATCTATCTATCTATCTATCTATCTATCTATCTATCTATCTATCTATCTATCTATCTATCTATCTATCTATCTATCTATCTATCTATCTATCTATCTATCTATCTATCTATCTATCTATCTATCTATCTATCTATCTATCTATCTATCTATCTATCTATCTATCTATCTATCTATCTATCTATCTATCTATCTATCTATCTATCTATCTATCTATCTATCTATCTATCTATCTATCTATCTATCTATCTATCTATCTATCTATCTATCTATCTATCTATCTATCTATCTATCTATCTATCTATCTATCTATCTATCTATCTATCTATCTATCTATCTATCTATCTATCTATCTATCTATCTATCTATCTATCTATCTATCTATCTATCTATCTATCTATCTATCTATCTATCTATCTATCTATCTATCTATCTATCTATCTATCTATCTATCTATCTATCTATCTATCTATCTATCTATCTATCTATCTATCTATCTATCTATCTATCTATCTATCTATCTATCTATCTATCTATCTATCTATCTATCTATCTATCTATCTATCTATCTATCTATCTATCTATCTATCTATCTATCTATCTATCTATCTATCTATCTATCTATCTATCTATCTATCTATCTATCTATCTATCTATCTATCTATCTATCTATCTATCTATCTATCTATCTATCTATCTATCTATCTATCTATCTATCTATCTATCTATCTATCTATCTATCTATCTATCTATCTATCTATCTATCTATCTATCTATCTATCTATCTATCTATCTATCTATCTATCTATCTATCTATCTATCTATCTATCTATCTATCTATCTATCTATCTATCTATCTATCTATCTATCTATCTATCTATCTATCTATCTATCTATCTATCTATCTATCTATCTATCTATCTATCTATCTATCTATCTATCTATCTATCTATCTATCTATCTATCTATCTATCTATCTATCTATCTATCTATCTATCTATCTATCTATCTATCTATCTATCTATCTATCTATCTATCTATCTATCTATCTATCTATCTATCTATCTATCTATCTATCTATCTATCTATCTATCTATCTATCTATCTATCTATCTATCTATCTATCTATCTATCTATCTATCTATTATTCATACAAATTTACCGCCGCGTCGAGATTCAAGATATCTATATCACACCTAACACACTAATCACACTATATATAGATACTCTATGAGTTTTGATTCCCTTGAAATTCGAAAGATAGGTACGAGTTTTGCAGCATTTGCTGGAATTTTCTTTTGCGTTAACTTAGAACTTTGATTGTTTCACAGTTATTATTATTTATTTACTAGAGCTATGCTAGGTATCACACTTCTGCACCAGATTCCGAATGTCGAAATCAGACGCCGAACAAAGGTGGTCGATATCGGCAAACGGATTTCTTCTCTGAAGTGGAAGTGGGCGGGACACTTGGCCAGGCGGAATGATGGCAGATCTCAGATCATAGAAAGAAGGAGATATGCCCTAGCCGCGAAAGAAGTCCGGTACCGCTGTCGCCACTTTTGAATATGTGTGCGTTTTCATTACATGCACAATATTGTAAATATAAGGTTCACGCACACGTCTGTCCAGTCATTTACTAGCGTTCTAATCTTTTAATTGGTTCGCACACTATGAAAAACAATTGTACGAATACACTCGTACACGTAAACAACAGCGTCGGTGAACTCCTTAGGGATGGAACACTTGTATTAAATAATACATCTATCGATAAAATGATCCGATGAGAGGTTATTCATTTTTTAACAGTATACTTCGTGTTGGGATGATACAAAAAAACAGAGCATGTTAAATTTACAAAAACAATATTATGAAAACAAATAACCCTATTTTAATTTACTGTCCTGTGAAATGTAAATATTTAATAAGTATGTGTCTTTTTGACAGTATTTGTGGCTTCAGTATATGATAAAGATGCAAAACTTGGCTTTCTACTAATATAGAATTTGATTATTTTGATAATGATGATGAGCCCTGTACTGTATACTAATACGATAAGTTAAAAATGGTTATATGTTAAATTTGTTTGGTCAGAACACCACTGAAGCATACTTGGTAGTGACTCTGTCCGGAAAGCTAGGTCTTCTGGGTTTCAATCCTGGTTATGGAAAGAACTAATATTTGTGTGAAGAGCATGTCCACGGTCAGGGACGCATTTGTACCTGGATCTTGGATATTTCTTTGTATTTTATTTAGTAAATGAATCCCAATGTAACGTGAAATGCACTTACATTACCATTTACAAATTGGCTTTAAATATTGGTAACTCTGTTAGGACTCTGTAAATTAACAGCAGTTTTTGTTGGGTGAAAGAATGAAGTGCTCACTTTTTAAGAATACAATAGCAATTACTTTCTCATTCTCTGAAAATAATTCACCCAGCTATATAAAAAATTGAATAAACACACACATAAACTCGAAAAACAACCATTTTTCTGAAGAAATTGCCACTTGTCTGAGTAACAGCGATATATTGGAATTCAGTAGCCAGGCTCGGATTATAAGGATTAACTAAAGAATATGTTTATGGCTGTGATTTACATGGATTTCCAAAAAGACCAGTTGAAAGCGGCTTACATCCAGCGTCTTCCTTCGACTAGGATGAGATCTTCTCTCCATCTTGTCGTCCGACGCTGCACTTGCCGATATGACATATAAGAAAGTACCGACATACCCTATTGTGGTCTCCATTCGAGAACTTGTCGGATCTAAAATGGTAAATACATTATTAAAATACTGAAAATGCTTTATTTAACTTGTTTTTCATTGCATAATCGAATTTCATTTAAAAAATAACGCTCATAAAAAATTAAATATATAAGACTATGATTTAGTACTACAACCACATCATCTGATTTGTTTCTTTGGAAACACTTTCTTTTGGAGAGTTATGCGTCGTCCATATGAATGAAGATTGTGATTGTGAAGTGATTATTGAATATTCTAAACCATGTAAAATTTTATCGTGATTTTAAATATACTGGTACCTCAACCTTTATGGAACTCGTTATTACTGGTATTTTCAAAGTAGGAACTGCCCACGGAAATATTTTTTCCCCCACTTTAGCATCTGGAAACACTTCTCTGTAAAATATATGGAGCAAATGGTACTTTATTTGAAAGGAAATCAGTTATAACCTCTGTATTTTGATCCATTTTTCTTTCGTATTTTTCTTTATCTTTATTAGAAACTTATTGAAATACATGTTCGAAGCTATGCCTGTTTTTAATAAGACAAAATCCTTCTACTAAAATAAAAGCTTCCTTAGCAACGCAAGCTGAAGTCTACGCAGATGGAGTCGCGGGCAATAGTCGACGATAAGACTAGATACCTAGTCTTACAATAATAAAATTGGTTCTAGTAATTTTGGAAGTCTGGACGAACGATTATGCCTCAATAATATCGATACTTAATCAGTCTGAAAAGAAAGGAACTACCCCATCACTATGTCTCCAGCTGACCTACTGGAGAATTTGACATTTCGCGGCAAATACATGCGGCCGTATCTCGAAACATCGCATTGAACAATGATCAGTTTTGCGTGACGGTTCACTGCGGGCTGGCTTTTCGTAGTTAGCAAACCTCCACGAAAATCCTATATAGAAACAGCAGTGGAGTAACTACAATGTAATAAATACGTCCCATTTACGTTCTTAGTAATGGGATGCTCATTGCACATAAAATTATTATAATTATGATTTTTCGTAGTTTATAAGACGAATATAGTGAGTAAAATAGGTTTACCGGTGAAAAGACACTCCCCTGTATTTGAATAGCATGTATCACAGCGATTTCTGCAGGTAATCACTGCGCAATTAGGCATTTTTCTCAGATGTCACTCGACGGCTGGCGCGAAGCGATTGACGGCCATATTTTAAAGTTTCGCAGAGGTTAGCCCAAATGGGCTAACGTTGGGCGACAGTGCCACGCCCACAAGGCACTTCTCCTTATTTTTGTGTTCTGAGTGGCAGATGGACGAAGGCAGTGACAGAGTAACGGCTGTGGGAGAGGGAACGGTCGGTGGGCAGACCAGCAGCCAGATGGTCAGATGACCTATGTAAAGTAGTCGGCAAGCAGTGGATGAGACTAGCGCGAGACCCTGCTGGTTGGCGTGGAAATGAAGAGGCCTATACCCAGCAGTGGGGTTTACCGGGCTGATGATGATTATTTATTAGCTACTCCAACAGTATTTTCACATTTCAAAGTTGCAAATAGAACTGAGTGAGATATTTAAATTTCAACTCTTTCCCGAGGTAAAGGGATAGACATCAGTGTGAGTTACGGAATCCTAATAATTACCTCATAAATGGTAATGTTAGCTTGGTAGACTATCCTTTGTTTGTGCTTATCAGCTTACGTCTAGCGCGATAAGTTTAGTTCGTTGACAACTTGACCTAATAAAGGTTATGAATCCGCTTACACAATCTAATCAAATTTGATTGAGTGCATTGTTTGTGTAGTTCTTTTTTGTTCTCAAATGAACAAATTAATCTGTGGTAAATTGGTAATGCTTTTCTTTTGTATTACCAATCAAGAAAATTTATACAAGTATAGAGCCACGGCCACAAAGAAAAATAAGCTTAAAAACCCGGCCACGTACCTACGTGTCGAGAATGACGTTATTTTACCAAACTACTAGATCATACCGAACGAAAAAATAAAATATACAAATACTCTTGGCTACCTCCTCAGGTTGGGTAACCTTTCAGGTGTGCTAAAAAGGCTGACATAAAAAGTGTGTAATTTATTTGGAAATCCAACAGCACAAAATAACAAAAAAACTTATCTCCAATCAATTATCGTAACGATAAAGTCAGAATTATCTTGATATATACAAATATGTGTTGTGTCGTGTTTGTTGTGTGGTGTCGGCCTAGAGAATAGCACCAACCCAAATTCTTCCCGCGGATGTCGTAAAAAGTACAATTCCACCAAACTGCGATCCCCTGCCCGCATGCCCAGCGTGGGCATTATGGGCATTACCCCCCAATGATGGCACAACCTTGCGCTCATTAGGGGAGGGCTATGTCCAGCAGTGGACTAATAATGCCTGAAGAAGAAGAAGTTGTGTCGTGTTTGTTATCGAACTATTTCAAAACGGATTCACCGATTTCTAGCCTTTTTTGTATATCTAGTAGGTGATATATCAGGTAGGTGAGAAAGAGCGTCGTAGATTAATACGATAAATCAATTGACCAGTTAATAAATATATTACTATAAATATATTATTGGCGGCCTTATTGCTATTAGCAATAAGGCCGCCAAAGTTAACATTATCAATATCCAGAATCCCAATATTTGTTCACGAGTGTTAGCACTTAGGTAGATGACGGCGTTGCTTCGACATAACGACTGTGTGTGCTATGCAAAACACTTCTCAGAACAAAGGAAGGAACGCAGTGATGTCGTCATGTCAAGCTATAAACGAAGTACAGTCTAGCTAACCCGATACGGATAAATCGATTAAATGAACTCTGAGCCTTGACCTTTTGTTTTTCTTTGTAATATGATGTTTTCAATGTGTATGATGAACTGGAAGAGAGAGTCAAAGGCCCGAGACACGTGGAAGATTGTGGAGGAGGCCAAGACCCACAAAGCAATGTTAACTTGTTTTTTTATTTAGCCACTACTGTGTCCCACTGCTGGGCAAAGCCCTCCCCTTGCGTAGAGGGTTATTTTTTTAAATTCTTTATTTCTGAGACTCCTCAATTGGAGTTTGTGTTTGGCAACCACTTTGGTTTTATGAGTTTTAATAATTTGTCGAAATATCATCAGGTTTTACATAACATTCTCGCTGTCTGTACCCGTTCTACTACTATGGGAGTCTCCAGAAAATTATTATAGTGCGAAAAAATTAGCGAGCAGCGATCCCGCAAAAGCCATTTCGCTATATTATTTGGACTACGACCTATTCTCAGACCTTCTTCTTCAGGCTATATTAGTCCACTGCTGGACATAGCCCTCCCCTAATGAGCGCAAGGTTGTGCCATCATTAGGGAGTAATGCCCATGATCCCCACGCTAGGCATGCGGGTTGGGGATCGCAGTTTGGTAGAATTGTACTGCAGGGGGCGCTGCTGCCCACCCTCCGGCGGTTTGAGTCCCATAGTCGCCTTTTACGACACCCTCGGGAAGAATTTGGGTTTGTCACATGACCACACAACAAGTGTGGTGTCGGCTAATTCTCAGACCTACCAAGTATAAACAAATTAATTACAAAAAACGATGAAGCCGTACATCTGAGGTGTTTGATAACAAACACGAGTTTTTATACCTATATTATATAAGAAAAAATTGGACAAAAATATGTCTAAACCTGATTTGTTACAGAAATTACGCATTTCAGAGATAACACTGTTGTATATTAAATCATAAGAATATGCTTTATTTTATACTAGAAAAAAATAAACAAAATATTTACAACAATACAGAACCATTGGCGGCCTTATTGCTTACAGCAATTTCTTCAAGACAAGCGATTTATATCCGACATTCGGCGACGGACATTTTTAATACTTTTAAACAATATCCTTTCTTCCACGGGTTTCCTTTAAATTGTACAGAATCCGAAATTTGCACTCTTGTTTGTCAAACAAAAACTAGTTTTAGGATTCGTGTTTCCAGTTTTATTGTCCGTTTCTACCATAAACGTTTTACCCAAGTTTCTACCCGTGTCCTTTTTCTCCATGACTGCTATCCTACCTGAACGAAGCGGTGGTAGCAGAGCGGTAGAAAGTTGTCTTCTCACTCGGAAGGTCGTGGTTTTCATTCCCGGCATGTACTTTTTGTTTTGTTTTCCATACTTTACATAACTTATACATAACTTTATGTACAATTGTGAAGTTATATTAGCCATATCACTCGCTAACAGTGAAGGAAAACACCGTGAAGAAATCGGGGTGTCTGAGGTGGCGGGCACGCGTGGTAATTAAGCCCATAATGTCTCTTTCCGAGAAAAGGTTCGTGCCCTGCGGTGAGACAAAAAATATACAAAAAAAACTGTATAGAAAAAAAACATTGTTTGAGAAGAAGAAAAATATTTTATTTAACGCCACACGTACCTACCTACATATCAATATCACCCTTGCATGTCCCTACTGCTGTAGCACATATACAACGTAATCTATAATATAAAAATTAATCGCTGAATGTGTTGGTAAGAAACAACAAAGAATCGACTGTTAGCCGGTATGAAGTTCGCTGGGTCAGCTAGTTATAGATAAAAAAGAACACAGAAAATAAAGCAGATATAAAACACAACCAGAAGAAAAGTTAAACTACAAGTGATAAAGGTCAAGGTTACAGTTGGTGGAACACGTTGCCGTAGTCTGTGTCTCCGAAGGTCTTTAAAACTACAGTCAGGTAAACGCGTTTAACAGGTACGTAATAATTTCGACCCTGTCTTCGCTTACCATCAGGCGTGACTGTGAAATCAAGTGTCAACCTGTCTTACTTAAAAACAAATCGATGACGTTCTCACGGACCTCATCAATGTTAATAAGATCCAGTTAATCTATTGTTAACAGCTGTCAGGCCAAAGTGCAAACAAAACAAACATATTACAGCTGTTAACAGTAGATTAACTGATTAATAGAGTACGAAAAACTGGGGGTAAATCTCTCAAGTCTGTTAGGCTACGCGCGCACGGGTTACTTTTGTCACCGTGACTGTTTCGTCACTCTTATCAAGACCGTGGATGTGTATGGAGACGCGCGTATGTTACGACGTGACAACTGGGTGACATTTCGCGCATCTCCATACATATCTACGGAGTGACGAAACAGTCACGGTGACAAATTAAAGTAACCCGTTGACTTTTTTGTAACAAAGCCCGTAACTATGCTGTGCATTCTGTACAATAAATAAGTCTTTGTCCGGTGACGCATAAGTTTGAATGACGATCTATTCGAATGCTATACACATCGATTACACATACAAGTTCAAGGTGCGTGACATTGTCACAATGCCCAGTCCAATTTAACGACACCACCGCTTCCGGAGAGCGATTCTCTTAAATGGATCTTTAGTTGTTTTTATTTTCATGTAGCCTATACATACGTCCCACTGCAGGGAAGAGACCGTCTCTCAGAAAGAGGAGCCGGGTGGTCGTGGTTTCGAATCCCGATGTAACAATGACTTTATTATACTCTTAATGCACTAACCTGTGCTGAGGACAATTTTAAAAACCTATTTAGAGGCCCAAGAATCCAAGTCACTGCTGTAGTGCTGTCTGTTCGAATTTATCAGCAAAGAGCGTTACAGAACGTTACTTGAGTTTACTAAGGGCTAATTTTTCAAAAGTCAGATAACTCTTATCTGAGGAATAAATATGGCGGTTTGACAGCTTATGTATGAAAATTATGTCAAACCGCCATTTTTATTCCTCAGATAAAAGTTATCTGACTATTGAAAAATCAGCCCTAAGTGAAATTCTCAATTTAGAAACCAATCATTAGACTACTTTAAAACTCTTAAACTCATACATACATAACCTCACGCCTGTATCACAGAGGGGTAGGCAGAGACCAGGGACTGCCACTTGCCACGATCCTGACAGATCACCTTTGCTTCATCATCGTTCATAAGTCGTTGCGTGCACGCACGCCGGTTCCGGGTACTTTTTATCTTTCCTTTTGCTAATACATCCCCTATTTGCTTATTGTGGTATTAAACTCATAAACATATAATTATAAACATATAATATATTAATTTATTATATTCGCTCAGGGTGCTCCGAGAGCGGGGCGGTGCCACGGACAGCTTTTAGAAAAACGTAAAATTTCTGGAAAACATCTATTGTTACCAGATCGTGTACGCACGACCCATCCTGACAATGGGGTTGTCAAAAAGAGTATCTTTTTGTAGGTTTCTAAAGGGAAGAGTAGAGGTTTGCGACTGCCATAAAATTAAATTTTATCTGAGATACGACAGAGGGAGTCTAGATATACCTTCGAATGAATAACTTCATGCAAAATATTCACTAGAGGGAGATAAGTAACGGTTATTTCATTGACATTATTGGTAGTCTACTAACTATTTACTTAATTACATTACACCAATTAAATGAGGTTAACGTTAATGAATGTTAGTTAAACCAATTAAATACATTTTGTTAAACCCGTACAAGTTAACTCGGCCCCACGCGCAAGTCGATCTTTTTCGCGAGAGATGCCTATTTAACTTGTGCGGGTTGTACCACCCGAATGACATTGTACAGCTATTCCTAAGAAGACTGCGAAATAGACGGAAATAATAACTATTGTCGCGCTTGTATAATTATATTGAACAACTAAGTGTTTGTTAGACTCTAGGCCCGGGTAGTTTCTGTTGTGGTCGGTGGCGCGAGACGATTCCGCACGAACATTGACACAGAAAGTTCAATTTACAAGTCCCTGGACCGGCTTCTGAATTGATTTCACTAAATACTTAAATACTCGGACTTGCGACCCCGTGGTGGGGTATGAACTAACCTTCCTGCTATGCAGAGACCCGTGCCCTAGCACTGCCGTGTCGTGACAAAACACTGTAATTTAAAAACCGGCATTCAGCAGAAATCGCCAAAAACATTTCGTTACGAAAATTCCGCATAGATACGTCAAATCGAAACAGATTTATTTTAAAATTGTACATGTGTTAAATAATAGTGCACTTAATTATGCCGTAATAAATTAATTAGAAAAAAATGTTATTTACGACTCTAATTGAAAATCTAGAATCTTCGCACTGAATTCCCGCTTTTTTTCTTGACAAATAGGAAAAGGTTTTAAAAGTCGTTATGACAAAACACTGCATCTACAGTTATTTGACATAAAAACCCCGAGCATGTTTTGGCAAAATACTGTACCTATCTATAGAAATAGTATTTTGTCAAAATAGGTCTCTATAATATTGGTTATACAGTCTTAATTACTATGACTGATTTCCGTATTATTAAAACTTTTTCAATATTTTTTGATGCCATGCCATGTACTTAACGGCGAAGAATCGAAATATTCATGTTAATTCAAAACACTGTATCTATACAGTGTTTTGTCAACCACAGCAGCAGCAGTGGGGACATACTAAGGTTTCATATCGTCAAATACTTAAGTAACGTTCTGTCTCGCTCTTTTCTGGGAAATTCAAAGAGACAGCACTACAGTTAAGTATTTACTAAGCGAAATTCTTAATTCAGAATCTGGCTCCTTGTCTCATAACGTCATAGTTTACTTTCTTATCACAGGTCAGACCTACAGCAGTTCAAACGAACAACAAAAGTAGTTTGATAGAAATATTAGCTGCAAAGACAAACATTGAAACAATTTATGTAATAATTTGTTCAGTATTGCAATTTTTATCTGCAGCGGAATGTGGATCTTAGTGATGAGTACTATTTATAGGTATCGACAAAATGAATAGACTCTTTGATCTTTGTTTTATTAGTACTAAAAATAACGGTTAGTTTACTACCCTCGGCAAAAATTACAAAAGTTAATTATGAAGTAACTTTCCAAAATAGGCAAACCAATTATTTTTATATAAAGTCAACAATATCGATTATTAATAATTGAAGTTAAAATTAAATTTATAAACTAATTATTTTACATGAACTTAAAAATACTGATTATTAATTGACATTAAAAATTTTAAGTCACACTTCTAGCAAGGGGGTCTCACGCACTTAAGCACTGGTTCCCATGCTACCGGTATGTTCTATAAGTTCTTTGGTCTTCTTAAGAAAACGGGTCGTAGGATCTCGTTTGACCTTTTGGTATTTGCTTTCGTCCGATAGTAATGATTGAATTTTCATTACTCATGAATGGTATGGAATGGTGAGTTTTACATGCAGGTAAACGGGGTAGCCATGGGTTCCCCTGTTTCTCCCGTTGTAGCCGATATTTTCATGGAAGACTTCGAGGAGCGAGCCCTGCGAACTGCTCCCGTCCCACCAAGGTTCTATAAGCGATATGTCGATGACACTTTTGCTATATTACCTACTAGTGGAATAACGGCTTTCTTAGACCACCTTGACTCCATAAACAACAAGATCCAGCTTACAATGGAGTTAGAAGCAGATTGTTCTTTAGCTTTCTTAGATGTTTTAGTCATTAGGAATCCAAATGGAACCTTAGGACATACAGTTTATAGGAAAAAGACCCATACTGATGTACCTATCAGTATGGGTCTAAACGGCGAGACTCACCAGCACGCGTGTCAGTTGTCTACCGTTGGGAAATCTCTGGTACAGAGGGCTCACCGAATCTGCGACAAGGACCATCTACCTGCGGAACTCGAGCATGTCAAATGAGTACTTCGTGCAAACAAGCTGCAAGTTCCGCGTGTCCGTCGCGGAGGATGTGTCAAACCGGACACAGTCGAGCGAGTTCCAGCCTACCTGCCTTTCGTGAGAGGAGTGACTGACAAAATTGGGAGTATTTTGAAACGCGCCTCAATCAGAACCATCTACCAGCCGCCAAGAAAGATACACCAATTCATGCGAAGTGTCAAGCACAGGATTCCCTTACAAGAGGCAGGAGTATACAAGCTTGACTGTGAATGTGGTTCCTCGTACATTGGTCAAACCAAGCGTACCATAGCTGAGCGGGTGAAGGAACATAATATCGCGGATGTGAAACATAAGCGCTCTGGTAGATCTGCAGTCAGCGAACAGACACTTAGCGGTACCAACCACTTTATACATTTCGATAAAGTTAAAGTTCTAGCCCAAGCAAACCGTTTCTTCCCTAGAATGATACGCGAGGCAATAGAGATCCGCTGGCATCCAAATTTTAATAGAGATCGTGGTTGGAACATACCGGTAGCATGGGAACCAGTGCTTAAGTGCATGAGACCCCCTTGCTAGAAGTGTGACTGTAGAGTTAAAAATTTTAATTTCAATTAATAATCAGTATTTTTAAGTTCATGTAAAATAATTCGTTTATAAATTTAATTTTTACTTTAATTATTAATAATCGATATTGTTGACTTTATATAAAAATAATTGGTTTGCCTATTTTGGAAAGTTACTTCATAATTAACTTTTGTAATTTTTGCCGAGGGTAGTAAACTAACCGTTATTGCTTTCTAAAAGACGCCTATCACCTCAGTCATCCGGGACCACGGCACCTGAAAAAGTGCCGAAACGTCGGAAAATTGTAAAAAAAAATGTTATAAACGAGCATAAATCCGTGTAAAAACAGTTTTAATTATGCATAAAAGTAGCTAATCAATATTATTCATACAAAATAAGGAAATTTTAATGTGATGCAATTCGATCTGTGACTCTATAATTTTATGTGGCCTATACATAGATAAAGAGAATAAAAGACACTAAATTAACATTGCGTGATGTGACGTATTGATGTGGTCGAATAAGCTGTCAGCATGGTATAGGTGCTGGGCAAGCCTACACCATCTATAAAACCATGTCCCAGGCACTACAGCGTCGGAGTGGTCCCTTCACCCATCTAGTGTGAGTGAAGATGCCATTGCACGCTGTATAAATCATCTCATTAAGTATGCAAAAACAAAGATGTGACGTAGTTCTGCATTTGTGGTAGGTCTGTTGTATGGGTGTGTTAAGGTAGCGTGAATTCAAATTTGCAACTTCGGAATCATGTGGAAAAGGCGAACCCCCTATCCTAGACGCCCCCAGTCTTTATCCGTCGGCCTATTATACGGCGGCTAATGAAAACTTCAACCTACTCCAGTTAGTGACTTAGAGTCAATTTAGACGCTGTAGTCCCAGGATTGTTTTTCTCATGCGCAGCTGTAAACAAAACTAATGGAACTCTAACCCAGGCCTCGCCGAGACAATGAACTTGAATCTTCAGGTCGTTAACACGCACCGATCTTAATTACCGTTTAATTGGACACTTTACGTGATGAATAAATAATAATTGCGCTGGCGCATCAGAGAAGTCGAGCGATTGAAACATACATACAACCGATGCATGGTGGATAACTTTAATCCAAGTGCCCACAATAATGGGCACTTGGATTAAATATATATAAAATATAACGGGTCTAATCGCGATTATTTATAAAGTAAAACGTACATAATTACATTATAATATATGTATGAGTATCGTGAGTTATTAAGAAATACCTACTATGTACATACATTTTGTACATTCCGGTCAAACTAGGAAACGAACTTTTCTAGTTTGTCTCGGATCTTGGATGTTATCTATGTATTTATTGTATTAAATCTATCGTCGAGTTAGCACCTATAACGCAAGTCATTTAGTTGTACTTAGTATAGGGCTAACGAGATCTGTGTAATATGTCCATGAATGTTAATTTATTTATTTTTGTTAAACTCACGCCTGAATCGTGGAGGGATAGGCAGACAGCCGGGGGTTGTCACTTGCCACGATTCTGACAAAAAGCTATCTTCTACTTATTAGATCAATTAATATGTCAACAATATATGTATGTCTGTCCGTTCGACGGATAAAGAGAGGAAAGAGATGCGCGGGAGCATGCACACCGAGTAGAAAGCATGCACGTAAATGATGATGTGCTGCCGACTATAACTTACATTCACGAAATATAACGTACAAATAAAGTGCATTGTAAATACAATTAAATACATTTCTGGATTTATTAAAACAAGTACGTAACTACTTGTCACTTTTTGTTTGTCACACATTTGTTTTAAATACTCGCAGTCAGGAAACTGATAATAAGGCTTATCATTTCTTGATGTAATGGGATTATAAATCAATGACCTAGGGCGAGCAAACAACTTAATCGACATTATTGTTTCCCACATTTTAATCGATTTGTATCAACAAGTTTTTTAGATGCATAAACAAAGTCTGAATGAAAGTGTAATACGGATATTTGTATGCCATTTTATTTTATTATGTTTTGTATTAATGTGTAAATAAATATAAAGGCATGTTTTAAATTTAGTATTTTTTTCGTTTTTATTGCAAGCTACCAATATTTTCTTCCACTTTATGTTAGAAAAAATATTGGATAATTACACACTTTAAGTGCAATAAAAGCATTTTAATAAAAAAACTAATATTCCTGAAACCAGCATTAGGTATAGTCACGCAATTCAAAGTTTCAAAACCGTTTAAACTACAACCAGATCACCGCATTTCCGTTTGAAAGCAAGGGCGACCGATGACCGATACAAACTTTTTATAAACCTTTAGGGTTCTAACCACCTGTACTTAAAGGTCAAAATAGCACGAGGAATTTCCTACATTATAATGTTTTATTCAGTTGGTAACATCGTCAGTTCTCCGGAACGGAAGAACGTTCAATGCCACTGCGCTAGGTATGAGAGGAATTCTGATTTCAAATACACTTGAGAAGTCGAACAATATATATGGGTGGGTTATATTACGACATCCTTGATATCTAATATTGAATACATACTAGTTTTGTAAAAAAGTCAAATAAATATCACCATAAAGGTAGGTACCTACCTCAGATCATAGAAAAGGTACCAACGTTAACAAGGAACATGATGGTTTCGCCACTTCTTCGCCACGACCATTATTGCCAATTTCAGAATTGTGAATTTCGCTAAGTAAATAGTTAACTGTCGTATTCAAGAGTGTAAAGTTGCTTCTTCCGCGTGCTGAATTTTGATGACCGAGCAAGCTAAGGGTTAAAAAATTTGAATCCTGAGCGTCACGTCAATCAGCGCGGTACCTACTCAACTTTCATCCAAGAAACGTTCTTACTTTCATCCCACCTCGGCGAGGAAATCACCACAGATTAAAAAAAAGTTTTATATGAATATATGACGGGAAATGAAAATGGCGCGAGCAATGCCAAATGAAAAAAACAGTACACCAAGAAGGTTCCGAGTTTTTAACTAATTAAAAAAGGCTGTATGATAAATTAAGCACCATGTACCTAGGTGAAAGTAAAAAGGTTTGATGATGTTTTGAATTCATATACTTAGTGAACACAATATTCTAAATTCAATTTACTTTATATGGTAAAAAGGGCTTTTGCGCTCAGATATCGAAGAGCAAAAATACTCATTCCAAGATGGAGGATAATTGTTATTTGTTATACAAGAGTGCAAAGTTGCTTTTTAATTAACCGCGTGTTCAATTTTGATGACCGAGCAAGCAAAGGATTCTAAAATTTAATCACGAGCGCAGCGAGTAATTCAAAATTAGAATCCTGAGCGTTAGCGAGGGAATCAAAAGAGCACGAGGTGAAAAATCTTTGCACTCGAGTGCAACACGTAACTTTTCATTCCACCTCAGCGAGGAAATGACTAAATGCAAAAAAAAAACGTTTACAACCAAAAGATAGGTACACTTTTTTAATTCACAAACTTAGTGCACACGATGTTCTAAATTCAATTTACTTTATCCTCTAGAGAATAAAAACGGCTTTTCCACTCAGATATTGAAGATTAACGAAAAGAACATTCCCTCAAAACATTGCTAACGATTTTGTAACCATACTGTGGATGGAAAAACACCGCATCGCATGGAACCGTTTGCACCCGACTGCAGTAGATTGTAATAATACCAATCTTTCCAGGTAGTCACGCACACAAGCATGTCTCTCCTGCGGTGGTGGTGCCTCGTGACGTCCCTAGCAGCTGCGCGCGCGCTGCGCGTGGGCGCCGGAATAGCTGACGTCACTGGACCCCCCGCCGAGGTCACCTTTGTGAGTTTGCTGCTACAATTACTCTTTTGTTTTCAATGTTTATGGCTCTGGGGCATATTTGGTGCAAAGGATCTTCTTCGTCGTCAGGCTATACTAGTCCACTGCTGGACATAGCCCTCCCCTAAAGAGCGCCACGTTGTGCTATCATAGGGGGTAATGCCCATAATCCCCACGCTGGGCATGCGGGTTGGGGATCGCAGTTCGGAAGGATCTTCTTACAGCGCAGCAATGCTGCCAGCGTTATGGGTCGGATATGTCTCGGGGCTGTTTGATTGATTGATTGTTGTTTTGTGTGTCTGTTTTTGTTGCCATTCTTTTCATTTATTAATGAGAGAGAGAGAGAAATATTTTATTCGACGGCACAATACTAAAAACATAACAAAACAGTAACAAATTCACAAAACACAACAATATATAATATATATACACAAAGTAATGCCTATAATAAGATACCTACAATTGTTTAAAAAACAATTTCATATTGTTTCATTGGTAATGCACTACGTGGTACAAAACTCTTTAGTAGGTAATGAAAAATCGACTTCAAGAAAAATACCACTAAAATGATTTCGATGATGCGGGTGCTACATTAATCATCATCACCCCATGATGTCCCCAACGAGGGGCACGGGTCTCTTCCCTGAGGAAGGTATAGGCCATACTCCACCACGGGGGCTAAGTCCGAATTGGTGGAGGCTTGCAAGACTAGTGGCTGGCTGGTCTCTTCCCTGAGGAAGGTATAGGCTATACTCCACCACGGGTCCAAGTCCGAATTAGTGGAGGCTTGCAAGATTAGTGGCTGGCTGGTCTCTTCCCTGAGGAAGGTATAGGCCATACTCCACCACGGGGGCCAAGACCGGATTGGTGGAGGCTTGCAAGACTAGTGGCTGGTCTGTCAACCAAACAATAACGTGGAGCGTAAAATACTTGTATACATCTTTGGGCCATATTTAAATACTACCACGCTTGAGTAGAGTATTGCCACCTTTTAACAAAAATAAAATGAGATCGGACAGCGCGCTAAAGAATTGTCGCTTAACATGCGTGAAAAAAAAAAATGAATTGAGAACCTACTCCTTTTGTGATGCCGTTTAAGTTTGGTTAGTAAGGTTCCACCTCCATGCTACTAAACGGCTGCAACATCAAACTGAAGTGTGTTCTCATCAACACTAAACCAGTACGCAAGATTATAAAGCCGTACGTTAAAGGGAAGGTTGTTCAGGTTAGCATTTGATTCGGTGCGCGAGTCTGATATATTCGCATTTGGCTGTTTTTTGGCTGTGATAAGAATCGTCGATGCTCTATCATAAAAAAACTATAATACAGGCATCAAACATGGAGTAATTGTGGGACTTAGTGTATCATATATTCTAAGGAATAATAACAACGAAATGCCAAGAGTATGTCGGACTTTACATATTTACAAAAAACTAAAGTACGCACGAGAAAGATTCGTCCTTGGACGTTTTACATTTTTGTTATATGAGGCAGGACGAGAAAGGAGCTAGCTAGAGTCATTTGACAACTAGCTTGAGTCATTTAACAACCCACGGTTTATAGATTTTCCTTGGGATAAGATATTTTCCCGCTGTAAAACGTAGCCTATGTGTTAATCTAGAGTGTCGGCTAACTCGACACCAAATTTTATTAGAATCGCTCCAGCCGTTTTGACCTAAAGAAGTAACAAACATACACACTCATAAACTTTCGCCTTTATAATATTAGTGTGATCATATACCGTTTGGAAGAGCGAAGAGTAAACTTTGAGCGAAAATACCTGCGATACGAGCGATAACCTACGACCTCAGCGATACTATTGGACTTCGATTGAACCTGCGATTGGAATCTACGTGTGGACTTCGTGTCGTGAAGACCTGCAGACCAGACCCTGCGTGAATAAATCCTAAGAAGTTGTCATTGGCGTTTTACATCCAAATCCAGAACCTTAGCCCGTAACATTAGCTCCCATTTATTAGATCACAAGTACTCAGCCATAACTAGTGTCGGAAACGTGAAGGTGATCATGAATATGGCAATCATTGACCTAGCTTTAACACGGCCTTGAACTTGAAAACCAAAGCCACAACACTTTTTTGTTGCATAACAGAAAAACTCTGTATTTGCGCTAAGAATCTCTCAAGCACCGAGAGCAAGAAGCGAAAGGTAAACCCACTTAAAGTGTGTCTGAAGACCTACGAACCAGAGCTAAAGACACCACGACTGAGGTGTCTAGAAACCACAGTCTATTTTTATGATTGCACTTTAGAATGAGGGCACTGTCTCTTAGCATGCATGCTTAATTAGGCAGAACAAATGATAGTAGAAGGACCACTAAGTGTACCTTTAGTTGTCATGGTCACATGAGCATAGAATTTGCAGAATTATTTTAAATTAGATTAGGGGAGGGCTATGTCCAGCAGTGGACTACATAATATAGCCTGAAGAAGAAGAAGAATCAAGATGTTCATCTGAAGGGATTTATTATACTATTCTGTAGTATTCACGAATCGCTAGTTTTTCGTGGGCAGAGAGTTTCTCGGTGGTGAAAGACCATCTTTTATTTTGAAGAAAGAGTCTAGAAACTAGATTCTCAAGAAATGCCTTTCTCTGCTCCAGTTTCTATTTTTATATTCGATAACTAATAATCGAACTTTCCCAAACTAGGATAGCAGACAAAGAAAGCATGATCATCAGTTTCTGTTAACCCACATAGGGATGACAGGACAGAAAGACACAGAGGGTCAGAGGGCTCTTCACACTTCCATAGCAATCGATTTTCAGTTCAAAGTCATAAAATATTAGTCCGAATACTGGTAGCTTTCTGCTGGACTGAAAGTCTCCAGGAGATTTTAGGAAGATCTTTTTTCTCGTTCCAGTGGGGCACCAATTTTAAAGCAACTTTCGATGGGCGGTTAGGTTATCGGATCTACTCATTTGATAACTACGACACAAGACATCACAACAAAACAAAAGTATGGTGTAAGTCTTGACTGAGGCCATTTGAACAAATGAAAGCGAATTAATATCTTGTTTTTTAAATTGATTTGTTTTGTATTACCAACTGTGTCTGCGATTTCGTTCGGATGGAAATCAATGTATCTTATGCGATAATATTAGTGTTGTGAAAAACGTTAAAGTATACGACATACATCGACCAAATAGGGGATGTATTAACAAAAGGGAATATAAAAAGTGCGTGCATGCAACGACTTATGAACGTTGATGAAGCGAAGGTGATCTGTGAGGATCGTGGCAAGTGGCAGTCTCTGGTCTCTGTCTACCCCTCTGGGATACAGGCGTGAGGTTGTGTGTGTGTTAAAGTATATGTGGACGTTATTAACTCAATTCCGGATTGATTCAATATAGGTGGACGAACCACCAGGCGTTGAGTTAGATTTCTGCGTGTTATTTTAAGCTTAGAACCGGCATGAGCCGGCTGGATTGGTTAAGACCAAAAGTGAGGTTAGGTATAACAAAACACGCCGATTGCGGTTCATCGTTGTTCTGACAGACGATGCGTCGACAGCTTGGCCAATAAGCATGTGAAGATTGGTTTGTTTGCACAATTTTAACTCAGGGTTCATTATGATGTAGGTATGCTTTTGTGGGTTAAGCAAACTTTCGTATCTTCTACAGCTAGTTTGAATGAAAAGGTTTATGGCTACTTTTGTATTAAACGGGTCTAATCACGATTATTTATTAGGTAAAACGTAATTACCTGTTTCGGCCAGCTGCGAAACATTAAAAGTGACTATTCACAATAATTGACTCTACCTACTCCCCACTTCAGTCTACCCGAGACCACGGCAACTGTAACGCTGCCGAAACGTCGGAGAATAAGGTAATTACGTTTTACCTAATAAATAATCGTGATTTGACCCCTTTAATATATAACTATGTATGAGTATCGCGAATCATTAAGAAATACTAGGTTTATGCCTATAGATTTACGTTCACATTACGTGTGAAGTCATTGGGATGGACAGGCAGGTGCCAGATGCAATAAATTGAATAGAAGTGCATAATTCTAATGTCATAAACTACTGCGTCGTTTTTGGTTTGTTTGGTAATCAATCACAAGAAGACCATGCCCTTCATTTTATCTAATTTAATGCGGTCGTGTCTCTTTATTACAATGAAGATCTTGCAGTTGGAAATTACGAGCATAACTCGGTTTTGTTAGAAAATCGTCCATAAATAGGGGACATGAACAATGTCACACACAATACACCCGTACCAAATTAATTTATTAAAACAAAAAATGTGGACATATGCATAAATAAACATAAACATAAATGTGGAAATATCAGATAGGATTGGATTTTTCGAATTGTCCTAAGAAGAAATTGTCATAAATCCTCAAGCATCAGTTTCCCGACCTCAGATTCGAGATGGAACCCGTAGATGGATGTAACAAGATCGAGGGTTTTCGTCTCCTCTACAGTTCTGATAGGGATTATTACGTGTAATTAAGGTTAACTTTCAAAGAAAAGACCTTTAAACAAATTATACTTAATTTCAGCATGATTCAAATTGCCAATAGCGGTGGGTTGACCAATAGTCTCTCTGCGAGTAGGCCGGGGCCCTACAGTAGGACATATGTCAATATACCAAAGAATTAGTTTGAATTTAACATTTGCATTTACAAATTCGTGAAACATACCTTGACTTGTTTAGACATCAAGCAGTCATTAATTACCTAAGCCCCGGATATTAATTTAATTGCGTGAACTACAGGGTCCATAAAGATCCATATTTTTAGTTTATATATCACCTGTATACACTTCTGTAATGCAATAAATTATTGAGTATTTATTTTACGCTAGGTTACTACCTACTCTACATAATTTTACTAGTATTTTCTAAGGTTAACACGAGCAGTAGACATAATTAAAACTGTTTTTATACGGATTTATGCTCGTTTATTACATTTTTACAATTTTCCAACGTTTCGGCACTTTTTCAGGTGCCGTGGTCCCGGATGACTGAGGTGACAGGTGTCTTTTAGAAATCATTAACGGTTAGTTTACTACCCTCGGCAAAAATTACAAAAGTTAATTATGAAGTTACGTTCCAAAATAGACAAACCAATTATTTTTTTTATATAAAGTCAACAATATTGATTATTAGTAATTGAAGTTAAAATTAAATTTATAAACTAATTACTTTATATGAACTTAAAGATACCGATTATTAATTGAAATTAAATTGATTTTTTATTATTTATTCTACAGTCACACTTCTAGCAAGGGGGTCTCATGCACTTAAGCACTGGTTCCCATGCTATCGGTATGTTCCAACCACGATCTCTATTAAAATTTGGATGCCGGCGGATCTCTATTGCCTCACGTATCATTCTAGGGAAGAAACGGTCTTCTCGGGCTAGAACTTTAACTTTATCGAAATGTATAAAGTGGTTGGTACCGCTAAGTGTATGCTCGCTGACTGCAGATCTACCAGAGCGCTTATGTTTCACATCAGCGATATGTTCCTTCACCCGCTCAGCTATGGTACGCTTCGTTTGACCAATGTATGAGGAACCACATTCACAGTCAAGCTTGTATACTCCTGCCTCTTGTAAGCTTGACTGTGAATGTGGTTCCTCGTACATTGGTCAAACGAAGCGTACCATAGCTGAGCGGGTGAAGGAACATATCGCTGATGTGAAACATAAGCGCTCTGGTAGATCTGCAGTCAGCGAGCATACACTTAGCGGTACCAACCACTTTATACATTTCGATAAAGTTAAAGTTCTAGCCCGAGAAGACCGTTTCTTCCCTAGAATGATACGTGAGGCAATAGAGATCCGCCGACATCCAAATTTTAATAGAGATCGTGGTTGGAACATACCGATAGCATGGGAACCAGTGCTTAAGTGCATGAGACCCCCTTGCTAGAAGTGTGACTGTAGAATAAATAATAAAAAATCAATTTAATTTCAATTAATAATCGGTATCTTTAAGTTCATATAAAGTAATTAGTTTATAAATTTAATTTTAACTTCAATTACTAATAATCAATATTGTTGACTTTATATAAAAAAATAATTGGTTTGTCTATTTTGGAACGTAACTTCATAATTAACTTTTGTAATTTTTGCCGAGGGTAGTAAACTAACCGTTAATGATTTCTGAAAGACACCTGTCACCTCAGTCATCCGGGACCATGGCACCTGAAAAAGTGCCGAAACGTTGGAAAATTGTAAAAATGTAATAAACGAGCATAAATCCGTATAAAAACAGTTTTAATTATAATTTTACTAATCATAATTGTATATCCTTAATTTCGCTGAGTAAAATAATTATCGATTTTTTAACTCTAATACTTCGAGGTCTTTAATAATGGTTTCATGTTTGGAAGTGACTTGAATGTAAGTATCAAGAGACTTGAACTATACTATTTCTCCCCACCCCCCAGATGGGCTACGCAAACTTCAAGCAGGTCGGCCACGGCATCCACCTACGCCAGTTCTCCAGAGCCTTCGCGTTCGAGCAGGACGGCAGCAGATTCGTCTATGCGTCCGTCGATGCCGCCATGATGGGCCACGGGGTCAGGAAGGAGGTAAGCCATTCATAGTCTAACTGCCGTTTTCTCATCCGTTTTCTAACAATCTATTAAAATAACAATAAAACTTCTTTTCAGACTATAATTATGTCCAAAGCAGGCAGGCGGTACACAGTGAATAATTATGTTTAAATACTTCTTTATTTATCTACAAAAAAACCTACTGTTATTGTACGACAAACAGGAGGTAAGGTAGATCTGTGGCATTGTATAGACAAAGAGAAAGAGAAAGAAAGGAGAGAAGTCTCCTTAAGATTATTCTATTTATATTGAAGATGATGTATCCTTTGGAGTTTATTTTCTCAGATCTTCAAAATGCATTGAAACATTTTACGGGTACCAAATTAACCGAACGAGAAATCGAACGTACGACCTCGGCTGCTAGACCAAAGAAGCAGTCAAATCCTTTCTAAAACGATCTCACTTCACATCTGCAGGTGATAAAGCGGCTGCAGAAACGCTACGGCGATATCTACAACGACAGCAACGTGATCATCAGCGGGACCCACTCGCATTCCACGCCCGGAGGGTTTCTGATGGACTTCCTCTTTGACCTGCCCATCCTGGGGTTCGTGAAAGAGACTTACAACTCGTACATCGCCGGGATCTACCGGGTAAATATGCTTTCCAAGTTGGCTTTACACAAATAGGCTCAGCTTGTGAACGAGTTGATTCGACTTTCTACCATAATCCTTGACGCTTCATTAGTTATGTCAATAGTCGGTTTTGCTCGATATTTGAGACCCATTGGTGGAAGTTAGTATGAGAGCGGGGCGGAGGCAAGAGACTATGCCTAGATATTCATAAGTTGGATAGTTACGTACGTTAGTTTTGCCCAGTAGAACACCCCTTTTTCGGATAGATTTGGCGATTTTGCTACACCACTATAAATTTTCAGACTGAACAGATTGCCAGCCGAAGCGTACAAAAACCCACCTTCCTCTTCGTTAAATAAAAAATCGAATAACACTTAACAATAACAGAGCATACAGTTTTTTTTGTAGCCTACATACGACCCACTGCAGGGCACAGACCTTCTCTCAGACACTATGCTGGTTTGCAGGAAAAAATCTCTTACAGAGATAAGCTCGCCTTTGTACGTATAATATTAATATTTCGTGTGCAATAAAATATAATAACTGGTTTGATAGATTGATAGATAAATCATTTATTCACATAAGACACACATACGTATACAGAGTGAAGCCATTGAAATCTAATTACAACTCACAGCACCAAGAAAGATTAAACAAAACAGTAGCATACATGAAGTGAAACACACAGAAAATTTGTCATACACGGTACGGCAATGTACCCGGGCAATGTATGTACTGGACTAAGATCAAGTAACACAATGGGTGGCAAACAGCTCTGATATCATATCCGTTTGTTACTCTGGGTGAAATTTACAGTCATGCTCAAGTTCCATAAAGGTGCAAAGAACCCATATCTAACCTAAATGGAACCAAGTGGAGAAAAATTGCAGCTTATTTTTGGTTCGAAATGTGATCAATATGAGTTCTATTTATGCTCGTAAGTGACAATTATACCTCAAGGTGCAAATTGTGCGCAGCGAACGAATGAGTGAATGAAGGACGCTAGAGTTCGTTCACCGGGTGGCAAATAAGTCATCATTATTTCTGTGAGTGCGGAAAGCGGTGTTTTTGTGGTTCATTTGGATATAACTTATTTCGGTGAGTATGAATACTATTGTTACCTTACAATAAGCTTTATTATTTTGCCATTCAGTATTTTAAGCAATTGAATAACACAAACCCCCTGCGAATGTATTTTTACTGTAAAACTATTATGACATTCTTTGATAGATTTTTATGCGCCTTCGATTTGATTAAGATTTACTTTAAAATAATGTGACAGCAAATAAAACTAAACGCTCGCTTTTTTATAAACGGTTACAAATCTTTGAAATCAAAGTTCCAGAATAATTACATTCCTCAATTACATCTGTTACAACTATCAAGACTCTGTGATAATGCGCCAGTGTGAAAAAATCGTATTCAAAATAAAACATTTTTATGACTCCATTTTTATAATATGGCGATTTATGGAGGGTCTTATAGTTCTAATGTTCACCTATCTACTCTTTATTTGGAGCTTTGAGTTCTTAAAATCACTGAATTCCACCCTGACAGCGATAAATCAGTGAATATTATTACCAATAGTAATAATTTTTGTTTTTTTTAGATCTTTCAGTGCTCGCAAATTAGGGATCCGTAAGAAAAGTCGTTTGGATTTAACTCATCGCGGGAGGTAAATATTAAAAGTGTTACTAGAAATAAGTAAAGAGTATTTTTAGGAGAGAATTCATCTAAATCTGTTCAGTAGTTAGAAGAAGTAACAAACATCCATCGATCTATCCATCTCACACTATTGCATTTATAATAGTATCAGTAGGATATTTTATCCATTGCTAAAATTAATTTGTGTACGTCGTACGCACTGTATAAGGGCTGTTTTAAAAAGCTGCCTGTTAGTTTTAAAGTCTCTGAAGTCTGGCATCCCGCTAGGGGATAGCTGCCAAGGACTTTTCCCTTGTGCCGTAGTTCCTAATTACGAAAATAGATGGCGTTGTTCGGCATGATGTTGAACCAACCGCAAGGTTTGGTTTACTTGGTTTTCGTATAATATTTTTTGGTTAGTCAAAAAACTGTCATAAATAACTTCTTCTTCTGCATGCTCTGTACTCGGGTAGGTAATGTTGGTGTCAAAACTGGGAACCACGATGTAATTTTCAATTGAATCCAGATTTATTGGACAGTCTGCTGAAGTTGATGCACAAGTACAATTCACGGCGGCTACCAGCCGTGAATTGTACTTGTGTGTTTATGTTTAAACAATAAAATAAGTAAAACATTTTTTTCTTTCAGAATGCCGTTTTTGATAGTCGAAACTATAGGCGTGTCCTGAAGGATAGGTCACCGACGGAAATTTGAAATGGCCAATCAAAAAAGCATCAAAGAAAACAAGAATAGAAGATTTGGTGCCACAGGAAAATTGGTTGCAAATGCAGTGCATAATTAAGCGCAGAAACCTAAACAGTTATGACGCTGCAGAAGACGAGCTGAATAAAATGAGAGACATGCCAAAAACTGACCAAGAGGGCTGTGCTAACTGCTAATGCTAGAGTTTTATTATTTTTTCATATGTTTTAAATAAATCGCATGTTGATTATGTAAATTTTGTTGTATTTAGAAGCATTTTCTTACACATATACATCAATAATATAAACTAGTATACGACGATACTTTGAACTGGAATTGAGTTTTTTTTTAACGATAAAATGAAACGGTGTGAAGCAAGGGTAATAAATACCTTTTCAGATTTGAGTTCAGTTGCTACTAATTTATACTTTACACAACTCTCTCTTATATATTAGGATTCATAATATATTATCTTTTTCATATAATTTTTTTCATTATTTTACATATTTTATACTCCAACCAAAATTACATTGGTATGTTAAAACTCACAAAACCAGCGTACGTACAGATTTTATACGTACGGAACCCTTATTTTCACAATCAAATTTATTGTGAGCATAGGTTATTTTATCGTGTTTATAATTTAATTTCTACAAAAAATAATTAATTGCTGAGGTATTTTTTGCTAAACTACATAGGTACATTAATTGAAATGATCATTAATTTACTTCTAAGTTCTTTTGACTGTTGGTCAATAACTTCTTGGTTGGTATATGATTCTCTCGGGTCCATGATATTTTGTAAGGTCTGCATAAGTGATAAACTGGCGATGATAACTACCACTTCTTTTTACTTTTTTCCACGTAACAGAATCCTTCTTTGCTTAAGTTTAGCTGTACTGTAAAACAAAACATAAAAACACAAATAATGAAATGGAAGTGACCATTATAAACAACTCTAACTTGTATGACATTATAACTCTTAGTTCCTTACTGGTTAGAAATAAGTTTAAATAGATTCTTTTGGCGTTCAGTGCCCCCTGACTGAAACTTATTTACGCGTTGGAGTGACATATCAGTATTAAATAGAACTTAAAGTTACAATAATTGAGGGTTTCAAAGGAGCTGTAACATGATCTCTTTTTCTACTACACGTGACATAGTACTTCAATATATTACTCATTTGGAGCTTTATGTGGGACATAAGGGTTAATTGTTACTTATATCTTAGAGTGGCTGATAAGTGATTCCAAGGACCTATTCGACACCATTGTTGCTATATCAGTAATAAAATATGCCTATATGGCACTGTAAGTAGCAATTACGGCTTTATGCCACCTTAAGAAATAAAGAAGAAGCAAAAAACGTTCATAAGCAACTACGAGGACCAGAAAGTACTTATATGCAACTTCGAGATGTTTTTGCAGCTGAAAGTTTTAACTGACACTGTTATACTACTTTTTTATAACTTTTAGTTATAAGATAAGCTGCAAAATTCACTAATGTGCTAGTTGATGAACAACGTAGATGTAGTAAAAGTAAATGGGCTCCGACTCAGCATGTGCTGAAAGTTCGAAAAAAACTTCAGCGCTGATATTCTGCCGGTACCCGGTGTGAGCGGCGTGCAGCGATAAGAGAGCTGAGGTGAGGTGGGAAAAATTGTTATCAGTTTGGGCTTGATTACAACGCGTGCCCACCGCGGATTGGCTTTTTCAAGCGCTGAGATATTTGAACACCTCAGACACTCGGGTATCTTCACGATTTTTTTCTTCACACTTTCACGTATTGCTATTCGTACTAAAACTTCACAAATGTGCATAACTTAGAAGACAAAGTCATTGGTACATGCCCGCACTCTGAATCGAACCTTATACAGACAGATTACAGAGATTATAATTGTTTCAGAGTATCGTGATAGCCCACATGAACCTAAAGCCAGCCCGTGTGCTTTACGGGGAGGGCGAGCTACTGGACGCCAACATCAACAGATCACCTTCCTCCTACCTGTTCAATCCGCCGGAGGAGAGGGCTAAGTGAGTTGGTTAGAGTTGGTGAGAATTATAGAACATCGATCGTTTCCGAATCGATAAAGATATAAAGAGTGAAGCGGTGCAATACTCAGCAGGATGGCTAAAGACTCAAAAGCAGTCAGAATGGTTGGATGAAGGATTATCATGGTGTAAAGCAATAGTGGTAATTTAGTTTCAGGATTCGATTCCTTAGAAAGCTTATTGAACCTGTTTAAAGAAAAGTGTCTTCAAGTATGGTATCCACTATAATTATTCACATCATGTCCTTTATTAGTATAACTTCCACACAACACAATCCCTTGTCCTGGTCCTAAACTACGATACTTATGCTATGGTAACCAACCAGAGACATCACAGACACGGAAATACACCCAGACTAAGGTCATTTGTATCCATTTGTAAGGCCAAATATACGGCCCCAGTGGGAATCAAACGAACGTAATCTGACGATATACTAAGGAGATCGTAAAATTTTATGTCCCCAAAATTACTACTAACTGATCTCTTCCATCAAATTCCAGGTACCAACATGACACGGACAAAACTCTGGCGCAAGTCAGGTTCCTGTCAACGGACGACAGCAAACTCCTGGGCGTTATCAACTGGTTCGCCGTTCACCCGACGAGCATGAATAATACTAACCAGCTAATCTCTTCCGACAATGTTGGGTACGCTTCCTTGCTGATGGAAAAGGAGCTGAACGGACACAATACCCTGCCCGGGAAGGTGAGAAACTGAACGTAGAACGGCAGTTAAGGAGTTAAAGTAAGCTTAAAACTTATTAGTATTAAGCTCGCCTTTGTACAAATATGCTCATTGTGCAATAAAGAATTTTCTAATCTAATCTAAAGTGGTGAAGCATACTAACATAGCATAAGTCAAATTGTTACTAACACTATATGGGCTTTGCCTGAAAGAAATAAATAAATAAATAATAATAACATTTCGGCTCTCCATCTCGCTGGTACTCAATGCCAGTTCAATACAAAGCGTTAGACGACGGGGAAAACATGGAGTAGCACATTTTGCAAGGTGAGAGCGGTCCAATTAAGACTTTCAATTACACCAAGTCACTGAATCAGTATCAAGATAAATACCTAACCAGGTGTCAAATTAGTGGCAATTTGATAGAGTTATTAATCATACATCCATGGAAAGCTCTTCAAATTTAATAGTGCAATATGGTTCTGTACTGTTACTGGATAAGCTTGCCGCTGTATAAACTGACAGACAGTGCTACCACATAGCGTAATCATAAGCGGAAGCATGAGCTCTTACAAACCCTGCGAGCAATTTAACCACGAGAGGTGCAGACTCCCGACTTGGTTCGTACCTAGGCAGCGGCCTTATTTCCCTGACCGATTGCATTTGATTCTGCATCGCTGCCTCGTGATACGCTTAATCACCTGGTAAATAGTAATTCGAGATGCATAATATTGTAAACCTTTATGAACAAGTTTAAGGTTTATAAGCAAGGTCTAATATTCTCATGAACGTACCTACTGTCAAAGAAGTAAGTAAAGATAGAAACTCGTGTTACCTTGCAAATGAGCGACGATGAAACACTATGCATAGATACAATATTGGTGATTGGTGATGGTGACATAAATATTTCAGTGATGAAGGGCACTCTGGCTTACATAGTTTGTAAAAATAACAAGAAACTCTCAAAATCCAGACAATTGAGTAATAGCAATTTGGACCTAAAGACAAAATCGTTCTTTGAAATGGATTTCTTAAGTTATCTACAATAGCATTAAATACAATTACAATAAAATTATCTACATTATCAGGATAGATACATAAATAATTTATTTACCTAAGACACATACACGTATACGAAGCATTACACATCCAATTACAGTCACAGCAAAAATAAAACATAGACCGTGTTAAGTGGCAAGCTGTGATCTATGCCTACCCCTTCGGGATTCATAGTTGAATTTACGTAAAGGAATTAACAGTAATTGTCCAAGAAGACACAGCAGGCAATAAGAGCTGTCCGTTTTTAATATTTACAATTTACAAATCAATCTTCCCTACAGGGCAGGATAGTCTGCGCGTTTGCCTCGACAAATCTCGGAGACGTTTCCCCGAATACGAGAGGGCCTCGCTGCGAGTTCTCCGGAAAACCTTGCGACCAGGTAGGTGAGAGAGAGAAAGAGAACATCTAATGATCAGAATACCTAGTGGACAAATGATTAGTATACATATTTTTTTGAAATATCGAGACTTATTTTGTGTTATGCTAATTTGCATGACCGCCAAAATGACAATGTAAAATTTATATGAAAGTAAAAATTTAAATTAAAATGTCATATAGGTATCTAACATGATTCAATGTAACGAATTGCAAAATTACAGTGCAAAAATTTCAAAATATCTTTGGTTAACCATATATACAAACTTTACCACAAGTTGTGTCGTAGGATGGTGAACACAGTAAACTACTTTCTGCTTGTTACCATTATTATTAATAAAACAAAGTTTTTACTTCACTTTACTGTGTATAGCATATACAACGTAATCTATACCGATGGTGGAGGGTAGCTTTTCGTCGTCGAGCTACCCAGAATTTATTAATGTTACAACTGGACTTAATTTAAATCGTCTCAATTTCAGGAGAAGCTGCTCTGCAAGCTACCTCACGAGCAATGTTTTGCTTCAGGCCCTGGCGTAGACATGTTTGACAGTACTAGGATTATCGCTTCCAAGATGTTCCAGACTGCTATGGTGAGCTAAATACATACATACTTAAACCCGGAGAAGAAGACAGATACTGTGGCTTGCCAGAATCCACAAAAATCTTCTTCGCTTTGTCACTTTCATTGACAAATGCAATTAGCGCAAGTAGACAACGAAATACAAACATAAAACGTCAACAAATATTTCACACGGTCATACAGTTATTTCGCTCAGCAATCAGAATGAACAAAACTTGGATATTTTGCAATGATCTTGCCGCCGACATGAGACTACAATCACTATCAGCTCTAGTCAGAGGTCGACACATCGAGGACAACAAGTCTCGGACGGAAAAAAATCTTTATAAACTTATCCACAAGTATTTTGTAAGTAGACTAAAACACAAACGGGTTCACTCGGTTATTTCTGACCAATACCAGGCAGGAAATGAACTGGATTTTATGACGGAAGCGCGTGGAGTGTCCTGCATCATCAAAAGTTGTGCTGTCAAATATAACGATGAATATGATTTGCTTTACAGGACGTTCTCAACAAGCCTGGTGAAGATCTAACTGGACCAGTGGGGGTGGTTCATCAATTCGTAGAAATGCCTGCTCAAGAAGTGGCCCCTTACGATCCGATCACACAAACTTTCAATACGGTGAGTAACTTTTGGTAAATGCAAAGTTAAAGAGAAAGGAACCCGAAACGTACCGTAACGACCTGGCAATACTACTCGTAGTAACCACTTCGGTGCAAAAACACGAGTAGGGTTTTGCTTACAGAACCGGAAAAATAATAATATCTCCGGCGCCTGTGGAATTTGGTCTTTAATTGACCAAGTGTATGTCAACGTTATAGAGACATCCTTGTTTAAAGCGTTTTTGGTTATAGTAAAAGTTGTCACTAATAGCAGTTTTCGGATGTTAACATCCGGTATACAGTTTAATAGCAGTTTTCGGATGTTAACATCCGAAAACTGCTATAATATGGAATGGCCATGGAAAATTGTCTAAGTTCTAAGAAAACGGTCTCCGAATAATCCGGATCTACCAAATTAAGGAACATGACAGCGCCTCACTTAGCCACTCGTATTTGCGGAAAATATTAACCTTCATAGCCAGGTTTGCGGATTAATCTTTGGAACTGACTTTGTAAAACCTGTAATATATTATAAAGCGTCTACAAAAATTAAAATACGTATAGCCACCATCCGGCAATATTTTGCCACGACGGCTTTTTGCCGTGAGTAAACTTAGTAAATATTTTATCTCAGAAGAGACTTTGTCCCCACTTATCTTTACTTATAATTCGATTATTAAACAAAACAAAATGATAAATTATTGGCATTAAGAGTGAGCTGTCATTAAACAATCACTCTTTACCCTACAAGAGACATATTATTATGTCCGTCCACGCTACAAACAAAGGCTATAAATAAACCAGGTCGAAAACTTGTTTGCAGAGTGTGAAAGTCCACGGCTGCCTGCCAGCAATGGGTTACAGTTTTGCGGCCGGCACCACGGACGGTCCGGGCGCCTTCGACTTTAAACAAGGCACTACTACTTCGAACCCTCTTTGGAACGCCGTCAGAGACTTCATCGCTGAACCAACGAGTGAGGATATTGCTTGCCATAAGCCCAAGCCGATATTGCTGGCTACTGGGAGGGTAAGAGCTCTTTGGTTGATACCTGTAGAAAAATTCAACATTCCGCATCAATGACGGAACGTATGATGGAGCGTAAGAAGCCTGTGTACAGGAAGCCTATGAACATTCGCTCACTTTGTGTCTTTGTTGTACCATTGTCTCTGATAGTTTAATCACGAGTGAGAATTACGCTTTGCAACAAGAGGTTGTTGCAAACCGTAGTACTCTGTGGCCGGAAATCACGCTACCATTGTTACATACCAACGCATATTAAACTAAGCAGTAAGGTTAAAAGGTTTTCTCTGTTCAGCAAACAACGAGCCCGATTTTCAAACATATTATCATTTAGAAAACCATACAAGTTTTTTTACGGATGGTACCATATTCTAATAGCTCTCCTATCTCTCCTAACCACTAGGCGAAGTTCCCCTACGAATGGCAGCCAAAGGTGGTGTCGTGCGCGGTAGCTCGCATAGGAGGTTTCTTCATGGCGGCTGTGCCAGGCGAGTTTACCACCATGTCGGGGAGAAGACTCCGCACCGAAGTGCTGAAGGCCACGCAGGGGGCTGGCAAGCGGGTCGTCATCGCTGGACTCTCCAATATTTACAGCGACTACGTGGCTACGCCGGAGGAGTACCAGGTAGTTTTTTTATTTCTATAGGGAAGAGCGGGCGTGCTCTTCTACTATAATGAAATGAAATGAAAAGGTTTTATTCAAAGTAGCGCAGATACTGCGGCTTAATGAACGTTACAAGTCAAACTAGGTGTCCATTTCAAAATCTGGATCATTTTGGAGAAAAAATGGACAAAAAAACTCCAAACTTAGTCTTTTCAAATTCCTTAATTAACAGAATTTACACAGATTCTACAAAACTCGTGAATTTTACATGCTTGAATTCCAGACATCATTGTCATCTAAATAATCCTTAATATTATAGTAGCTCTTTTGGCACAAAGTGTACTTTACACATTTTTTGAACCGCGCTTCAGTCAAACTTAATATATCTTCAGGGATTTTATTGTAGAAACGTATACAATGCCCCATGAAGGATGTATTAACTTTTGCCAGCCTAAATCTTGGGATCCAAAGTTTATGTTTATTTCTAGTATTTACATTATGTTGGCTACCTGCAGTTTTAAAGTTGCTAATATTTTTCCTGACATACATAATATTTTCATAGATATAAAGGGAAATTTCCCGCCAGGCAGATCGTATGCCTGGGGACGGCCGGTCCAACTATTGTTAGTCGGACGTTATATTTATGGTATGTCATTGAAACATTTTGATTACGTGATGCAGGAAAGTTGGAGTTGGTAGTGCGCGCGCAGAGTTGACATGTGCTCGCCACATTTCTTTTGAGTTGATAATCGCAAGCCAATCTTCCTCTTAACGTGTCGATGGCATGCCACTGTGGTGAAAGTATTTGCCAATCAGCGTAAAGGCTATATTACACCGGGGCAACACTGTGCGGCATTGCGGCATGCCACAAGGCCGCATGCTACAAAATTAAAAATGTCGCACATTGTGGCAAGAACCGTGCGGCATAGCAACACCTTGCGTCATGTGGCAGACTGTCGCAGCTTGTATCCAGGCACAATGGATTCCATGCGACATTTTTCGTGCGACATTGACATTCTGGTAAAGTTTTTAAATAAGGCACCATCGTCTGCTTTAATTTTTGTTAGTAAACTAGTACATGGGCCATTCTGAAGTAATCTTCTTTCCACCAAACGTTTCTTCTTCCGTTGTTTAGCTGCATGGCTTAGTACTAAATAAGCAGCTGCTAAAGTTACTTGATCAGCCATATTCTATGGTGTATTCCTTCGATCAAACAAGTAGGTAAACTAGAACACTCCATAAACATCACGATGCTTTGGAAATTATCTAGGCACGATGTTGCCTCGGCTTAATATAGGCTGCCGTATGCCACATATGCCGCAAACTGTAGCATGCGTCAAGGTGCCGCATGCTACAATATGTAGCATGCGGCATTGTCGCACGTTGTTGCCTCGGCGTAAACGAGCCTTAATGGACTCGCTGATTGTTGCTCAGGGTGCGCCAGACGTATGGGCTTAATGAGAAGTTAATATCTGGTGGTTTTACCACTAGTGGAGTTCCGGGGATAATTTTTATTGTTTTTTAAAGAAAGGGTTAACCAATGCGCTTTTTAGGACTCTATCGCGGAGTGAAAGTGGCGCGGGGTGGGAGAGGATTATTAAAGCCACGTGATTGGTTAATAAATCCGTCCCTGCAACCCACGCTGCACTTTCTCTCTGCCGTGCGCAGCTTTTGGATGGAGATAATTGCTGGAACCTGTCCGTAGGAGCTTAAGTCAAAGCACACAATCTCAATTTATTGAAATATTAGATACAAAGAAACTGAAAATCCACATAACACTGATAGATACTTTCCGAGTACTCAAAATTTAAAGAATCCACAATCCAGTGGCAAGTTACAAAATTAAGATCACATTACAAATATAGAAAAATAGACTAAAAATTTACTACTACTTCCTAGGTGATATGACACCCACTCTTTGGGTTAGCAGGCCCGTCAATTTCCTCTTCTAGACTAACGTTCCTCGTAGAGGTATTCAATAATTTCGGAAGAAACCCATAACGTTAGCAATGTTAGAGTGTTTCTCTACATGCAGGCCAAGAAACTATGACCACTTTTGATATGTTGCAGGCGCAACGCTACGAGGCAGCCTCCACGATATTCGGACCGCACACACTCGACATTTACTTGAACAAATATGTGGAGCTCACTGGAGAGTTAATCAATGTAAGTTGATTCAGCATGCAATTATTTGACAAAACCTAAAACACCGGCGGCTTGAAGTAAAGTATCGGTTGAATACATGAACATGGGTATTTAAAATAGTTCTTTATATACAGTCAGAGGTCTTAGGGCGGCTTGAAAACTTCTGACAATTAATTGAAATTGAGAAATGGTTTAATTATCGCAAAAAAATACAAAAACCACTTAAAATAGACTAAGGGCTGATTTTTCAATAGTCAGATAACTTTTATCTGAGGAATAAAAATGGCGGTTTGACAGCTTATGTATGAAAATTATGTCAAACCGCCATTTTTATTCCTCAGATAAAAGTTATCTGACTATTGAAAAATCAGCCCTAAGTTAATTACTTAGTTAATTTATTAAATAGATACGCTATGCGATAATAAGGATATGCTCAGCTAAATGCTGCGTGTGCAAACATCAAAGCAGCGCTGATTTTCAGCACATCCCAACAGTAAGACCAGCCACTAGTCTTGCAAGCCTCCACCTATCCGGACTTGGCCCCCGTGGTGGAGTATGGCCTATACCTTCCTGAGGAAAGAGACCCGTGCCCCTTGTATTCCCTGTGCTGCCTGGTCGTATGAATATTTGTGCAAGCACGCAATAATTAAGTATAAGTTGATGCTGATGCATTGTAAGCTTTACCAATACTGTACGAATCCCCCCCCTATGATAGCACAACGTGGCGCTCTTTAGGGGAGGGCTATGTCCAGCAGTGGACTAGTATAGCCTGACGACGATCAACGGTAATTACAATTACAAGAAAGGCGGGCTTGTCATGATAGCGCTAGAAAACAAAGATACTTTTGAAGGAATGGAGCCTGTTTGAGGTTACGGACGCTAAACAGTGTATGGCCGAGTTTTGGGCCAATATCATTTTAAATTTTGCCACTGACTTGTTAATAACAATGAAGAAAGACCAAATACCTTATAAATCATATTGCTTTTTCAGGGCAGAACCCCAACACAAAACAATGAACCACCGGACTTCAGTGACTCCCTCATAACCCTAGTGCCTCCAGTGCTATGGGACTCAGCTCCATGGGGGAAGGAGTATGGAGACTGCGTACAACAGCCGCAGCCGGAGTACAGCCATGGAGATTTGGTTGTTGCCAGATTTGTACGTATCAATTTAAATTTTTATGTACAATAAAGTGTTCTCCATCTATCAAAGGCAAATACGGACAGGGTTGTAACGATTGCTGTCATTCTATCAGATCACAGGCGTTCACTGCTGGTTAGAGACGTGCTCCAATGCCGGAGTTCTACAATCATCATCTAGCCGCTAACGGCGATCTGAAGCAGATTTGTGGTCGTTTTGATCCGGTCAGATATATTATAGGTTTTTCGGAAAATATGACAAGCCTATTGACGGCCTCGGTGGCGCAGCGGTTTGGCACTCTGATTGTAAAACCGAAGATCTCGGGTTCGATCCCCTGACGGATCAAACTAGGAAACGAACTTTTCTAGTTTGTCTCGGGTCTTGGAGGATATCTATGTATTGTATTAAATCAATTTTCGAGTTACCACCTGTACCACAAGTCATTCAGTTGTACTTAGTATGGGGCTAACGAGATGTGTGTAATATGTCTATGAATATTTTATCCACTTCAGTTGCCTAATAGAGGAGGTAATAGGTATTTAATTCATATAGTCTCCCTAGTGAGGCAGACTGTATCCTAGCAGACACTACTGCAGTATCAATGGGTGTATTTAGCGAAACTTTCTGCTACTAACATGTACAGCGCTTAATCGCTGGCAAACTTGCTTTTTAAGTGTAACTCATCCTTTGTAATTCAAGCAAATAAATTAAAAAAAATACAGACTAATTTGGTACAGGACTTCGGTGAAAATCGAAATTATAGCATATTTATTTGCTTTTTTCAGGTTTCGGGTCACCCACGCAACAATATCCGGCACGAGCGCTGGTATGCGGCGGTTGAGTTTTTAGAGTCAGAAGAAGACGACGCTTGGACGACGATAGCTACTGACGCCGACTGGGAAACGAAGTAAGTAGTAAAGACATGTTGAGACGACGATAGCCAATGACCTTGACTGGAAAAGTAAGTAAGTGGTAAAGACATGTAGAAGTCAGTAGACGACAATAGCCACTGACGCCTAATGGGAAACGAAGTAAGTAATAAAGACATGTTGGAGTCATTAGATGACGATAGCTAATGACGCCGCCTGGAAAAGTAAGTGGTAAAGACATGTAGGAGTCAGTAGACGACGATAACCACTGACGCCGACTGGGAAACGAAGTAAGTAATAAAGACATATTGGAGTCACTAGATGACGATAGCCAATGACGCCGCATGGAAAAGTAAGTGGTAAAGACATGTACGAGTCAGTAGTCGACGATAGCCACTGACGCCGACTAGGAAACGAAGTAAGTAATAAAGCATGTTGGAGTCACTAGATAACGATAGCCAATGACGCCGCCTGGAAAAGTAAGTAGTGGTAAAGACATGTAGGAGTCAGTAGACGACGATAACCACTGACGCCGACTGGGAAACGAAGTAAGTAATAAAGACATGTTGGAGTCACTAGATGACGATAGCCAATGACGCCGCATGGAAAAGTAAGTAAGTGGTAAAGACATGTACGAGTCAGTAGTCGACGATAGCCACTGACGCCGACTAGGAAACGAAGTAAGTAATAAAGCATGTTGGAGTCACTAGATGACGATAGCCAATGACGCCGCCTGGAAAAGTAAGTAAGTGGTAAAGACATGTAGGAGTCAGTAGACGACGATAGCCACTGACGCCGACTGTGAAACGAAGTAAGTAATAAAGACATGTTGGAGTCACTAGATGACGATAGCCAATGACGCCGCCTGGAAAAGTAAGTAAGTGGTAAAGACATGTAGGAGTCAGTAGACGACGATAGCCACTGACGCCGACTGGGAAACGAAGTAAGTAATAAAGACATGTTGGAGTCACTAGATGACGATAGCCAATGACGCCGCCTGGAAAAATAAGTGGTAAAGACATGTAGGAGTCAGTAGACGACGATAGCCACTGACGCCGACTGGGAAACGAAGTAAGTAATAAAGACATGTTGGAGTCACTAGATGACGATAGCCAATGACGCCGCCTGGAAAAGTAAGTAAGTGGTAAATACAAGTAGGAGTCAGTAGACAACGATAGCCACTGACGCCGACTGGGAAACGAAGTAAGTAATAAAGACATATTGGAGTCACTAGATGACGATAGCCAATGACGCCGCCTAGAAAATTAAGTAAATGGTAAAGACATTAGGAGTGAGTAGACGATGATAGCCACTTTGACTAAGAAAGTAAGTGGGAAATACATATTGGAGTAGGAAGAAGGCTATGCTTGGAAGGCGATGTTACTGACGCCGACCGGAAAACTAGTAAGTGGGAAAGATATGTTCGAGTCAGTAGAAATGCTTGGACGACGTTAGCCACTGACGTCGACTAGGAAACTATGTGGGAAATACATGTAAGAGTAATAAGAAGACGACGTTTGGACGTCGATAGCAACAGACGCCGACTGGGAAACTGAGTAAGTGGGATCAACATACCCTACTGTGCGGCTGTGGGTAACTTTTTAAGTTAGACCAGTTTCATCACATTGCTGAATTACACCCGTCGAAACCCCTCTTCTTCTTCGTCAGGCTATATTATGTAGTCCACTGCTGGACATAGCCCTCCCCCAACGAGGCGCCATAGCGCCCTGTCTTCAGCTTGCCGCATCCACCATCTGCCGGCAGTTTTTCGCAGATCGTCATCCCACCTGGTCGGAGGGCGTCCTACATTACGTTTGCCGAGTCGCGGTCGCCACTCAAGAACACGTTTACTCCAGATATGGCCAGCCCACTGCCACTTTAGCTTGCTGATTTTCTGAGCGATGTCGATAACTTTGGTTCTCTGTCGGATGCATTCGTTACGAATCCTGTCCTTCAGAGAAACTCAGAGCATAGCTCTCTCCATAGCTCGCTGAGCGACTTCGAAACCCTAGATGAACTAAATACATATGACAACATACGTCAATAATATAGTTATCGGCGAGCTAAGGTATCCATATTTTCTCTAAAATTACTACATTTTGAAATGAACACGCAGTTTAACTTGTAACGTTCAATAAGTCACAGTTTCTGTGTAAT
This sequence comes from Yponomeuta sedellus, assembly GCA_934045075.1. Classification (NCBI taxonomy): domain Eukaryota; kingdom Metazoa; phylum Arthropoda; class Insecta; order Lepidoptera; family Yponomeutidae; genus Yponomeuta; species Yponomeuta sedellus. The sequence goes on from OW203724.1 coordinate 24,198,210, forward strand.
TTTGAATAAAATATTTTGATTGATTGATAAAGTTTCGTTGTCGTACTTCCAGATACATTTGGCAGCGCAACTCCAAAATCCTTGGAACGAGCTACGCGGAGATCCACTGGGAGATCCCGGCGGGAACACCGAAAGGGACTTACAGGATCCATCACTACGGCAACTACAAGTATATCTTGGGAGGGATATACCCCTACTCTGGTTTTACGGACAGTTTCGCTGTCACGTAATTCTGGGGTTGTATGATTGGGATAATGTGTAGAAATATGACACAAACCGATAATGGCATTGCTAATTAGCGCCACCAAAGAACCAATATTATATAATAAATACGTTCTTGCAAAAACATCAATAACATCATAAAACTCAATAATGGTGATAGATATTTTAAGAAGCAAAGTCTACAACGTCTGGTCAGAAACCTAGAACTGTAAACGATGACCGAAAAAAAAAAGGCTGTTTTTTCTAAAAAGAATGGACTTTGAAGCGAGAGACCCAAGTTCGATTCTCAATCCGGACATGTAATGTTTATTTTCTACGTAAGCGAATTTGTAGTAGCAATACCACACGCTAACGGGAAAAGGAAAACATCGTAAGAAAACCCGCGGCTTGGCTGGCCGCGCACATATTAACTTCTCTTTTTATGGCCTAGGCCGACTAAACTGTCAAGATGGCATAGGTGCTGGGCAAGCCATCTAAAAAACAATGCCCCAGGCACTGAAGCGTGGGGCATTTTGGGGTCTCTACACCCTGAGGGGTCTCTTCACCCATCTAGTGTGAATCAAGGTACCACTGGACGCTGTATAAATTGTCTCATCATAACATAACGTAGATGCAAAGGCCATTTTTTTACCTGGGCCTAGGACTGAATCATATGATTCAGATTTACGACGTTACAGAAACTTGTAAAGAAGAAAAGGTTTTTTTTATTCGTGGCGCTAGCTTAGGATTAGCGGATTACAGTGTATTTGTATCCGATCTATGCGTTATTTTTAAGGGCTAAAGAAACATGACATGACGTTATTTGCTGACATATTATAGACAAATTTAGCGAGTCTTCACGAGAAAATATTTCTTATGGAAATGTATATCAAAGTTGTATTTCGGTTATGGATGATTTGGGTTAGAGGTGGGTGTTCTTTTTCGACATGTTGTCATGAGGTTTTTGTTTTTGTAATTTGAAGTTCTTGACGATTTACGAAATTTCTTCAGGTGTGGTAGCGAATGGCCGGTAACAGGGAGTAGTGTAGAGCTAAAGGAGAGGCCTTAGTCCACCGGTGGGACATTAAATCGGCTAATAAAAAAAAAGTTCTTGTCATTCGAGCACAGTTCCTGTGATCATTATTCCTCACCGTTCATCATGGTCCCTTCATCCGTCTAGTGTGAGTGAAGATGCCACTGGACGCTGTATTATCACTTGCAGAAGAAAGAAAGAAAGAAAGAAAGAAAGAAAGAAAGAAAGAAAGAAAGAAAGAACGAAAGAAAGAAAGAAAGAAAGAAAGAAAGAAAGAAAGAAAGAAAGAAAGAAAGAAAGAAAGAAAGAAGAAAGAAAGAAAGAAAGAAGAAAGAAAGAAAAACACATTTATTACAGCAACAGTTATGAGACACCACAAAACAAAGTAATTAACAAAACATTTACAAACAATGGTCACGGTGTGTCTCTGCTGCTGCAATAGGCAGCTGACTCAGCATACTGCCGAGGGTATTCCCCAGCACTGATTTTCAGTCAGCGCCTGTCCCATGAGGGCTCCACGCGCGGCACATCATCATATTGTAATAATAATTTCATACTTAAATATAAGTAAAAAAATAAAAAAGCGAGTACATACACCGAAGCAAATGTTATTCTTCGCCCATTGCTAGCCGGTGAGATAAATGAATATAAAATCATGACAATAGAAATTAAAGAGTCACAGTTGAAAGAGAATCCCTAATTTACTTATACGGTGTGATGAATGGAGTTTTAAATTGTATTTTATACCAAAGCAGAATTATTCTGACTAATATTCTTTGTTAAAAATGTTTTGTTCAGTACTTTAACTAGTAGCTCTAATTTTATTATGGTATGCTTAACTTTATATTAGCTTCAAGTATAATTTAGGTTTAAATAAATCATGTGATTTAGATTATTTTATAAGTTTGTCAACATCAATGTGCCAGTTATTATGATTAAACGAAATATTTAACTTTAATGCTTTGAATTGATTTTATGGATAAACTAGTCGAAGAATTTGACTGAATAGAGATTGCGCTTGCGCAATCTCTGTTGCTCCCTATCCTCGACTATGCTGATGCCAGTTTTCTAGATTTGACCGAGGAGCAACTTAATCAACTTGAGCGCCTCCAAAACTTCGCCATAAGGTTTATATTTGGTTTACGCAAATATGACCACATTTCTGAATATCGCGCTAAGCTCAAGTGGCTTTACATCCGCCTCCGTAGGAATGGTCATATTCTTTTCCTGCTGTACTCTGTACTGTTCAATCCAGCTACTCCCCTTTATCTCAAAGAGCGTTTTAGTTACCTACCTCAGTTACTCCCACGGCCGGTCATTACGTTCAGACCAGAATTTGACGCTGAAAACCCCTAGTCATACGACAAAGTTCGTTGCCAGCTCATTTACTGTAAGAGCGGTCCGGCTGTGGAATGAGCTGTCGGTTTCTATAAGGCGCTTCCCATCTCCTGCTATATTTAAATCTAAAGTAGTTGAATTCTTTCTTTCCAAATAATTGTGTGGTGTGTACAATATTATTATTATCTTATATTCTTATCTTATTAAAACTAAAAAGTATAAGGCGAACTTAATGCTAACAGTATTATCTACCAGTTAACCCTAGTCTTACTGAACTAAAAATATATATGTACCTTTTGCTCCCGTAACAAGAGACCTAACAAGATTAAAGGTTTATCCAATGAAGTTTTGGTAAAAACGTACTTGGTTTTATCCTACTATGGAGTAGCGGTATCTCGCTTTACGCAGTGAAATAAAGCAGGGTGGCGCTAACCGATAATATGATAAAGCTCTTCACGTGACGTTATACTACCCTAGCTGGGCCCTCTGTTATTGTCCTTTCGTTTATCTGTATTTAATTTTAATGGTAATGGAACAGTACGCATGAATTTGAGCTAAACTATATTTAAATGCTTAGAATTAGGTAGGTACATTCCTGAATCGTCAATATCTGTAACAAAAATTATTAATGAGGTGTTGATAAGCTGGTGATACCGGATCTAATGGGTATCTAGGACGCAAAAAATATATGGTTACTTTGGGATAAGTATATTTGGGATAAAGTTATTTACCATCCAAGGCATAAACTGATTAAATTGCTGGGCATAAAGCTAAAATGCTAATATGACCACTTAATAGCAACGATTACTGACCATAGCAGTAGGTAACATTAATTCTGAGCAAGGCTACAAAAATGCTGTTTTCTTCAATTTAGAAGAAAACTCCTATATATAATACTTTAGAAAAAAAAACTGTTTTTTTACGTAGCATAAGATAGTTATCTCACTGCAGGACAAAAGCTAGCATTAATATATAGTAGCTATTAATGTAGTCAGCTTTATTAAAGAGGGGTTTCTGGTGTTCCATGAACCTCAACACAGCATAATACTCGTATTCTCAACAGGTGGCAGTTAGATAATAGTGATTAGTGTACTTAGTGAGTAATTAAACCACTATTGTTATCGAGCAGATTAACTGATATCGTGTGAGGGAATTAACAAAGATAATGACAGCATTTGATTGATTATCCGATTGAGAAATCAAATTTCTTATTTTTCTTCATTTCGAACATTTTTCATTTCGTTGCGGTTTGAGGTGGATAAGTTAATAAAAATATCGTGAAAACAATAATGAGGTTTTGAAAAAAATAATTAGATTGATTGGAAATAAATCCTTCACAAAGTAAGTAAAACTTTAGTGTAATAAGTAAAAAAATGTTATTAAAGTGTATCTGAAGAATTGTCTCCCTAATCTTCATGTGCAAGGTGTTTTCACCGTGTAAAGTACCTTGGATCTAAAATAAGGTATACGTTATTTTCACTGCACTGCTGGATTTCCAATTTCCCCTTTCAATATAATGCTCTCTAAAATTAAATTGTTCAAATCATAAGTAAACACAATAATAAACACGTAAACCATTGCCTAGTACAGAGAACATTTCAGTTCGAATAAAACGAAGAACATTTTGGCACAACAAAGGACGGGAAGAACCTAGCCTAACTGTCAATATCAATATCACCACAAGCGTAGCTAGAGTAGATTCTACCAGATCAAATTATTAATCCCATGCGATAGACCCTAACCACACTTCCTTCTTTCCCATCTCACTCCAGACGGCCAAATAATGATCACACTAACAGCAAAGCTGATCATCGGCGCGGTGACCCTCGCTGTCATAGGCGGTATGACCGCCACCATAATCCTGGTGGTTCAGGATAACAATAGCCCTACTGACGACACCACGACTACGTCTTACCCTGAGATTGATTATACGTCTGTAGAAGGTTCAGGCGAGGATAACACGACTCCGCAAGAAACGGAGTCATCTGTAATTCCTTACGAAGTCGGCGTGGGGATAGCTGATATGACTGGTCCGTGTGTGGAGATTACTTTTGTAAGTGGGATTTTATCATTGGTATTTCATAATTTCAGTACTGGCATTGACGAAACACAGCACGTTGAAGACGACTCATTTTTGACTCTTATATAACGCCTGGATTTGATCGAAATTTCGTTCAATAGCGAAAATATGGAGAGTGCAATAGGTTACATATTTGTCTCAAGTAAAAATTACCAGATAGTTACCTACCTACACTCTGCCCAAAGTTCAGAATAGTAGAGACTCTGCCAAACCAATGTTGGCGATATAATCATTTGAGACTGAGTATTTGCGTGGTCAGCGTCACCCAATTCAACCATTATTGCATTATAAATTACAACAAAAATGTAAATCTGAAGATGAAATTACCGTCATGTGAAGAAGTCTTCTAGTACTACTAAACTTAAATTTCAGATGGGCTATGCGGAACTGGGTCAGCGAGGCCAAGGCATCCACATGCGGCAGTTCTCCAGAGCCTTTATCTTCGTGCAGGGAAATACCAGGATCGTGCTGGTGTCTGCCGAAGTGCAGAGCATTGGCATTGCGGTCAGACGCGAGGTAATATTATTTTTATTATATTTTGTGAACCCGAAGGTTCACTTGAAACAATATCTCCCAGATTTAGTTTTGAGCAAACTACAATCGCGACAATGCAAATGTAAATACACTGCCTAAAATCCTAATTGATGAAAACATTTGCCAGCAGTCTAATTTTAATGCATTTGTCGAGAGTGGTGACAAAAAATTTAAGTGAGATTAGACAACAGAAAAGACTCCTGCATGTAATATGTCAACTCAAACTGTGGTAGGTACTAAATGAACGTCGGAATTACTTTAGCGTTCACTTATATAGCAACTTTGAAGAGCCTCGTTTAATAAATAAAAAACTTTATTGCCTTTAAACACAGTTTTAGGCGAGCTTCGTTTGTGCTGCCCTTGTTATTTTGTTCCATTTAACAGTTTATTTCAATTTGCAAACCTCCAGGTGGTCAGTAGATTGCAAGAGCGCTACGGCGACCTCTACACTCTTCGCAACGTGATCCTGACTGGCACACACACGCACAGCACACCAGGAGGGTACCTGGTGGACTTTGTCCTGGACGTTTCCATCCTGGGCTTCTCCAGTGAGACTTATGAAGCTTACGTTGATGGAATTACCAGGGTACGGGATTTGTAATTCATGGATCTTGGTATTTATATACCTACATAAGTGAGTAGATCATACACATGTCGATGTGATCAATGGTTGGTGTAGACGCTACATGTTTTTCGTTTAAATTAGGCTGACTAACCGCAGGAGCCGTCCAAAAAGGAAAGGCAGTAACAACGGGTCTAAAAAGATCCGTTTTTTACTGCTTTTCCTATTTTGTAAGGTATGCTGGAAAAAAATCTCTTACAGAGATAAGCTAGTCTTTGTACATGTTATTTCTTATGCAACGACGTGTGAAAATTTTTGTGCGAAAGTATAATTATAGGTGTCAGTCTACCTTCAAAAAAATGGCCCGCTTCATTACTATAGCCACACGAAGTATAATGGTGAGTCAAGGGTTTGATCTTATGGTGTATCACACCGAATCCTGCAGAACATATGCATGCATTCTGGAGTAGGCATGATCAATCCGGCTCGTCCTCATATCTATGCCAATGGCGAAGTATTGTGGTAGATTGAAGCTTGGGACTTATCCACACGGGAAACGGGTGTCGTAGTGCGGAAAATCTACAAGCTCCTTTGTACGGGGATACTGAAGCCTCTTAAAAGTACAGTGCTGACTCATACTTAAGGTTAATTACTAATCACTTACACATTCAACGCACTTACACCTTCACTCACCCTCAATGGCTGTAACCTAATCCTAACACCCCAGCTGCAGGGCAGAGTACATGCATTCATCCACAACACTCCCACTTCTATTAGACACTTACTCATGCTAATTCCTGGTGCTTGCTTCATAGAACTACAATTTATCGTTTACAATGACCATTCGACGTATGTTGCAAAGTCTTCGTCGGATTAAACCACCGATTAATAAGTAAGTAGTCTCTGCGACGCATTGTATCTCGAATTGTACGAATTGGAGTTTTATGAAACTTGGCTCATCAGTCATCACACAAAAGCATAAATCACATTAATTTTATACATAGCTTAGATTTAATCGCAATAATTAGTTAAGGCTCGCCACTGTCTTACAATCCTCTACCAACCCGGACTTGTCCCCCATGGTGGAGTATGACCTAACCTTCCTGCGATGCAGGATGAAACCCGTGCCCCAGCATTGGGGACAAACAAGGGTTGATATCGAATTAGTTAAGCACACTTCTCTGCGGTGCCTGCATGTTAATCCAAACTGCATGTACCCAAACGTATATAGGCTAACACGATTCAGGCTTGTGTGATGGGTAGGTACTACTCTCAGAACATTTGTGTTCTGAGGTACTACTAATGCCTATTTGTAGATAGTTAAATGTGTTTGTTAAAGAATTTCAGATTATCTGAATTAATCTACAACTACAAAACTAAGTGAAAGCAGAACCTCTCTAATAAATTTAATGCCAATGGACATCTTGCAATCCAATCATTCATTTTGCGTGTGTAATTGAAATAAAAAAAACATTTTTCATTTCTTTCTCAGAGTATCATAAGAGCCCACGAAAACATCGTACCAGCTCGTCTGTTCTTTGGACGAACTGAAGTGCCGAACGCTCACATGAACCGATCGCCGTATTCTTACAACTACAATCCTCCTGAAGAAAGAGCAAGGTATATTAACTAATAGGTAAAAACTCCAACTACCCATAATTACTTACACATCCCAGTTAAGTAATATTGCAAAAAAATGGCAACCTACAGGGATGCCATTTAGAAACCTATTTGCGGTTAGTTGGATGAGTAGGGTCGAAGATAGGGACCGGTCTGTGGAAAAGATATTTAAGTACTTGAATTATACCTTTTAACAGATCTAGTTTATCATAATTTGGACTGTATGGAGTATCTTCGACGTAATGATTTCCAGGTACACAACGAACACAGACGACGTCCTCACTCAGATCCGAATCGAGAAGGCGGATGGCTCTCTCCACGGTGTCCTTAACTGGTTCGCCGTACACACCACCAGTATGAACATGACCAATCAGCTAATCTCGTCTGATAACCTCGGCTACTCCGCACAGATGCTGGAGAGAGTGCTCAACCCTGGACTGCCGGCTGGAAAGGTAAGACTTCCTTAGGATTTACAACAAGGACGCCTCTCAAATCTTGACTATGAACTACTCAATACTAAGATAAAAAAGCAAAAAGAAGAAGGAAGAAGATTCTCCACTGAGCAGACATTTGTTCTCAAATAGCAAGGTTTTAAGCGCAGCCAATGACTATATTTATCAGAATTCTTGCATCAAAAGCTAAAAATGGCAAAAAAATATAGTAAATCTACCAACAGTGCTATGAAAAGCAAACTTCAATACATTGCAATTTGCATCTAAACTTTGCAACTCCACTAAACCTAACCTTTCCTCAAACGCCAGCCACAAATTGTCGGAGCATTTTTCTCATCGAGCCTCGGGGACGTTTCCCCCAACATCCGCGGAGCTCGCTGCGAGTTCTCTGGCGAGCAGTGCGACAACCAGTTCCTTTTATGCGGGTCTGGCGAGCGCTGCTACTCTCTTGGGCCTGGCGACGACATGTACGAGAGCACTAGGATCATCGGGCGGGCGGTCTTTGAAGGGGCTTTGGTGAGAACGGCGTTTTCTTTGGCATATTAATCATCATCAACCTATTATGCACGGGTCTCTTCCCTGAGGGAGGTATAGGCCATACTCTACCACGGGGGCCAAGTCCGGATTCGAGGCTTGCAAGACTAGTGGCTCGTCTTACTGTCAGAACTTTTCAAGCCGCCCTAAGGCCTCTGAATTGAATTAACCACTGCCATCTATCGACGGCAGCCGGCACCAACTGCTTCGTGCCTTGCGAAGCACAGAACCGCCCGGAAAAATGCCACTAGCGCTAGTCATAGACACCCATCCATGCACTGAACGCGCCCTATGTTGCTTAACCTTCGTGATCGTTTAAGACCAGTCAGACAGCCGGGGCTGCGAGCGATTCATATAAATTTTCTTTCTTAATCAGAATCCTTCAGTCGGAACAATTGTCTCAAAGTAGCGTGGATTTGTTTACTAAAAAGTTTGCGACAATGAGAAAATTATAATCTACTTTTCGATCATCGGATCCTACAAAGTGCCAAAGGCCCCAATAACTTTGATGTCTGTTTCACAGGAAGTATTGAACTCTCCCGGTGAAGAGCTGACGGGCACCCTGACTGTCATGCATCAATTCATCGAAATGCCTGAGGCGACGGCATACAAGTACAATCCTATTACCAGAACTTTCGATAGTGTAAGTTTCTCCCTTTTAAATTCATTTTGTCGCCTACCAAAATATCCTGCGTTAAAAATCCGCCGAAAAGAAAGTCTCAAGTTTTTTACCTTGCTCCTATGCACTGGAGGATTTAATATTTCTTCACCTAAAATACAGAAGACTGAGGGCCAGGTTCTGAATTGAGAATTTCACGAAGTAAATACTTAAGTAACGTTTTGTCGCGCTCTTTGCTGAGAAATTCGAAGTAACAGCACTATAGTTAAGTATTTACTTAGCGAAACTTAGCAAACAGTCAAGCCTGATGAGAATGAACTGTTTCGCTGACCAATGAATCTACTAACTTTTCAGAATGATACAGTTCATGGTTGCGTGCCAAGCATGGGCTACAGCTTCGCGTCAGGAACGATCGATGGAGCCAACACGCTGAACATAACCCAAGGGACTATCGAGGGGAACCCCCTTCTAGACGCGATCAGTGGCGTCATAGCTGAGCCTACGGATGAGGACGTAGAATGTCACGCGCCGAAACCTATCCTTTTGGCGACTGGCAGGGTAGGCTATGTTATTTTTTTATTACATAACCTCTGCTTTGTTTATGGGTGGGATAACAAGGATATAATGTGAGAGGTCAATTTGTTTGTGGAAGGCCATATTTAACAAAAAAAGGCAATGCTTTTTATTGTAGTGTGATTGTTAATCTATGATCCTGTGTAACTATTTTGGTCCACTCAGCTAATCCGAGTTCTACACGTAACAATATTTTATTATATCATGGTTCATGATGTAATAAAACATGGATCACTTTTTTATCAAATTCAACCAGCCTACTTCAATCTTTATGCCTTATCTTTTAAATGCCCGGTTGTCCATTGGTAACAAACTCTTTACTAACAAAACCGAGGTCGTGAGTTCGATTTCGTACCGTCGCCGCCGCCGTACTTTGAACAAATGGCCTCAGTGTCAGTGTTTTTTAAAGTTTCTGATGTTATGCCTACTTACACATAGAATGTATACTAGTTTTGTTATTATTACGTATTTTATTTTATCTCCAGGCAAACTTCCCTCTTCCCTGGCATCCTCGCATAGTCTCCGCCTCTCTGATCCACTTGGGCGGCGTGATAGTAGTGGGAGTTCCCGGCGAACCGACAACCATGGCTGGCAGAAGGATACGCGACGTTGTCAGCGAAGCAGCTAACGTGGACCCGGAAAAAGTGCTCGTCTCTGGCCTTAGCAACGAATACACGCATTATGTGGCTACTTTCGAGGAGTATCAGGTATTTTTGAACTAAAACTTTCGTAAGCACAACACATTGTAGACTTTTAGTCCGGATTTACTTACGGGTGTTGTTATATCGGAAAAGTCCGACCAGGTTTCGCTCCGATTCGCAGAGCTTAATCATGGTGAGCAGAGACGGAGCTCGCGTCGTCGGTTGCTTGTCTCACACTACGGGCAAGCGCGCGGCGCGCCCGCGCCGAGATAGGTGGGGCGGGTGCCGACACTGGCTGCGGGGGATTCCCGCTGGCTTGCGCCGCAGCGCCTACTGCTTTCCCGTCGTCAATGTTACTAGGCATGATGGCACAGACACAGCTCACGACATCTTCGTTCTTGCAGTGTCGATTTCGATATTATGAACGAAGATGTCGTGAGCTGTGTCTGTGCCATCATGCCTAGTGGCATTGACGACGGGAAAGCAGTAGGCGCTGCGGCGCAAGCCAGCGGGAATCCCCCGCAGCCAGTGTCGGCACCCGCCCCACCTATCTCGGCGCGGGCGCGCCGCGCGCTTGCCCGTAGTGTGAGACAAGCAACCGACGACGCGAGCTCCGTCTCTGCTCACCATGATTAAGCTCTGCGAATCGGAGCGAAACCTGGTCGGACTTTTCCGATATAACAACACCCGTAAGTAAATCCGGACTAAAAGTCTACAAAGTATCAGGTATTTTTTACCATCATAGACAAACGTTTACAAGAGATCAAGGTTTTTCACATTCTTTGATCCTCCATACATGGACATATTTTTGACGTCACTGGATATTAAAATAACCATGGTAATTAAGATGAATTAATGCGTAGAAAGATCCTTAGATTGTAAAAGGAACTTACATTGCATAGAATAGACATATCATCGAAGTAGACAAGGCCTAAAAAAGCTCCGACTGTAGTAGATCCTCAGATCATATGATCTGAGAGTAGATCGAACCGAAGATCATGGGTAGAAGAACCCATGATCTTTGGCCTTGATATTATTTTACCTACTGTAATCACCTGAATAACAAGGACAGCAACAGAACTGCACAGTACAAATAAAGGACAACACACAATGTTTATTTATTCTTTTCTCAGGTACAACGTTACGAAGCCGCCTCCACGATTTACGGACCTCACACTCTAGACATCTACCTTCATATATTCCGGCAACAAGCAATAGCTGCTGTCCAGGTAAATAAGAACCACTTTAATCAGCTGAATTAAATCTTAGAACAGTTTGCCAGAATCGCCCATAAGGGGGGGGAGGGGGTTAAAGCAGTTGCTGTTTAGAATTAACGCATCTTCCAAGAATTATTGTATACTGTAATATATTTTTTGAATTAGGTGATCTTTAAGTAAATTTTTGAAAACTTATCTCATTCAATTTGGCATTTTCACCTTCCCTTTTTAACCTTCCAGGGCGGTGACGTAGAACCAGGTCCAGAACCTGAAGACAACCGCAACAGCACAATCTCGCTGATCTTACCAGTGGTGTTGGACAATTCTCCTCTGGGCAGGAATTTCGGAGACGTCTTAGAGGAGCCCCCGCTGGAGGTGCGGGCTGGAGAGCTAGTCACTGCCGTTTTTGTAAGTAACCAAAGAACCATTGCAAGTTACCATATCCAAGGGCATGTATCACGCAAAGAAGACCGTTTAATTGTTCTACCTAAAGGAGCAAACAAAAAGCATTTGCAACAAAATTAAGTTTAATGCCACGACAGTATGTAAAGATTAGACCTATGAACAAAGACTTGAAACAGTCTTGCCTGTGAATGGAGCTAAGCCAAGCTAAGAATGCGATGACAAATCTAAAGTACAAAGAAGTTTTAATAATCAAATGCCTTTGCCCAGCGGCAGCGGTGGGGTTTATAGAAGGAAAGCATAAAAAAGCCCGTAATTGGCCTGTGTTAAATCTATCGTCCATCTAAATTATATTTGCCCTGTAAGCTTCTTGTGGTTGATATGATATCAACCCGTTGTATGTCGCCACTGCTGGGGCACGGGTCTCTTTCTGCATCGCAGAAAGGTTAGGCCACACTCCGTTTGGGCGCTGGGAACCGCTCGTGGTCTAGTGGAGCAGAGGAATTGGAATCATTCACTTAGGTTAGGCAAGAGCAGGCGCGGTCAGGTGCTAGATTGGTGACCATCTCGTGACTACCACTAGTGGCATTTTTTCCGAACGCTTCCGTGCTTCGCAAGGCAGGTAAAGGCACGTTAAGGCGAATTGATCAACAACTCGGACTTCTTGTGCTTAAAAATAAATAAGATACCTCAAAAATAAACTACAAAATGTAACTAAACAACCTTAATCTCATTCAATTAAATTTAATCCCATTTTATTCCAATTGCATAAAAAAAAAATTAACAAACACCTGCAATTTAAAATGGTACCTACACATAATTTCTATGCAAGCTGATTGAAAAAAGGGAAATAAAATAGAAAAAAGAATGAAATTATGCGGAAAATTCCATATAATATGTGTCATGCCGTTATAGGCCAAACTTATAAATATACGTCCCATTGTAGGGCACAGGCCTTGTCTCAGCAGAGAGTATGGGCTTAATCACCACGGGTGCCCACCGCGGATTAGCAATTTGAAGTGCTAAGATTGTTTCAAGTGAACTTTAAGATTGATGATTAGTCCGAAATGTTATTAATAAAACGAACTGTACTTTTTTTAGGTGGGAGCAAACCCACGCAATGATCTGAGGCAAGAGTCGACGTACATGACCGTAGAGAGATCTGAACTGGGGCAGTGGACTGAAATAGCCAGCGATGCTGATTGGGACACCAGGTAAGTTAGTATTACCAATTTTCCCCTAACTTGTGAAGTGCATAAAGTTGGGGCTGACCAATCGATAAACAAATCAATAAACCGAATCCTATCAACAATAACACTTCAGGTACAGTATTCTGTACTCCGAATGGCATAACAGCACTTGATTCGTACATGTCGCCTGAAGCTAAACAAAGAAGAGGGGTCTAAGACTTTATGTGATTGCCTGTTACATGACAAATTACTCTTGTTTTAAAGTCGTTCAGGTTAGAAAAAAACGACAACGCATTCTAGTTTGCCTTATTCCTCAGCATCATTTGGTACGAATTGACTTAATGACAAAAGTATGTATAGGAGCCATACTCTGGTTATTCGAACGAAGAAAGGGGACTGGAGTATAAGTTTATAAAGGCCCTGTGCACAATATCTAAAATTCATTTATAGAAGGTACCTTTAACATTAATAAAGGTAGAAGAATTCGTTATCAAGAGGATATTCAGATGCATAGACTTTGGCTTTGGAAGCGTCGCAGTGCAAGGTGAAAGATACTACTAGATTTTTTTCTAAAGATACGAGGGGCGGCTGAAAAGTTTTGAGCCTAAGGTATTAAAAATGCTGATAGAAATGTATAAAAAAATTATTTTTCAATGTAATCTCCCTCTATTTCAATACACTTCTTACATTTGTTTAAAAGAGCTATTAACCCGGTAAAAAAATATTCGCCGTCTTTGCCTTCAAAATGCTCGTTTACGGCCGCCTTCATTTCTTCGTCACTGGAAAATCTTCGTCCTCGGAGGTCCTTTTTCAAATTTGAAAAAAGGAAATAATCACTAGGAGCCAGGTCTGAACTGTAGGGTGGGTGGTTGATTTCTTCAAATCCTGTTTCGGCGAGGGCACGTCTCGCAACTCGGGCAGTGTGCACGGGCGCATTGTCCTGCAAAAACAGGACTCCTTTCGCCAGTTTGCCTCTCCTTTTCTCGACAACCACTTGACGGACTATTGTCAACAATACGGCGTAATAGTCTCCGTTCATTGTAGTATTTTTGGGAAGGTAGTCGATGAACAAAATTCCTTCGCAATCCCAAAAAACAGTGGCCATGTGCTTGGAAGCCGATCTTTCCACTTTGAATTTCCGTGGCGGCTTTTCTCCCTTTGCTATCCATTGCATTGACTCTTGTTTTGACTCCGGATCGTACTGCCGGATCCATGTTTCATCGACAGTGACGAGGCGAGAAAAAACATCGTCAGGATTATCGCCACAGATGTCCAAAAACTCCTTCGAAGTTGTGACTCGACGCTGCCTGTCCAGTGGCGTGAGCATTTTTGGCACCCATCGCGCGCACACCTTTTTCATGTGCAAATGATTGTGCAAAATGTCACCAATTCGCTCCTTGCTGATGCCTATGGATTCAGCTATCTGCCACATCTTGATTCGCCGATCTTCGAGAACAAGGTTTTTCACTTTTTCAATATTTTCTTCGGTAACGGCGGTGTTTGGACGTCCTGACCTGGGATCATCTTCGAGCGACTCCCTGGCGTGTTTGAATTCACGTGTCCAACGTTTTACGGTGGCAAATGAAGGTGCAAAATCCCCATAAACTGCAGACATTTCTTCAAATATTTTTGTCGGCGTTTTGTTCTTCTTGGTGAGGAATTTTATGACAGCTCTGTACTCCAATTTCGTGCAAAGCGCGGATGACTCAGACATGGTGTTGTTTAATGTTCAATTACTAGAAGCGTAATGATGATAATGACATGAAACTTGGTATTTATACTACTTAGAATACGCGCAATTAGTGATGCACATTGCAAGTCATTAGTGATTCTTAGAAGTACTTAGGCTCAAAATTTTTCAGCCGCCCCTCGTATTGACGTAACGAATGCATCCGACCGAGAATCAAAGTTATCGATATAGTTCAGAGAATTAGCGAGCTGAAGTGGCAGTGGGCAGGCCATATCTCGCGAAGAACCGACCACCGCGGAAGAAAACGTGTTCTTGAGTGGAGACCGCAACTCGGCAAACGTAGTGCAGGACCCCCTCCGACCAGGTGGGATGACGATCTGCGAAAAACTGCAGGCAGATGCTGGATGTGGCAAGCTGAAGACAGGGCTCTATGGAGCTCATTAGGGGAGGGCTATGTCCTGCAGAGGACTAATATAGCCTGATGATGATCATGAAACATACTTATTGAAATAACGGAAAACCTGAAAAACCTTTTTCTTCAGTAACGATCACTACATATTTGACACGTTATGTAAATTTGCACTGCGCCTGGACAGCAAAGGTGAAGAAACCAAAATCAGCAGTAGAAAATTACTGCTACAACTAATCTCATGATCCTAAACTCAACTAATTAAAACCGTTAAGTGCTCATTTTTCAACGCCAAATGATAAATGAGCTACTTAAGTATCTTAGTTCTACTTAGAATGTAACGATAATTTATTCGTGTCAAATAAATGCTCTTTCATATCATTATAATTTTTCAATAGTTTCATTAATGGAAGTGTTGGATTTGGACCCTTTCTTTTTTTCCAGGTTCATGTGGGAGCGTGTTTCTACACTTTTGGGGACGAGCCGTGTAACTTTAGAATGGAGGGTCCCATCCGATGCCATTCTTACAACCTACAGGATCAAATACTACGGAGCTTCCAGAAGTTTGTTAGGGAACTTACAACAATTTGAGGGCTCGAGTAGAGAGTTTAGTGTCGTCGCATAAGGTTAAGTTTAACTAGTGGAATAAATTTAAGGGTAATTTATATTGTTTTGTATTTTGTTGTTTTATTTTGGTGCGCTATTTCAATAGACTGATTTTTAACAGGCTAATGACATTTTAACCAAAATGTCATTAGCCTGTTAAAAATCAGCCTAAAGTGTCAACTGCATGTCATGGGCGCTGGTGTACAATGAAGAATATTCGTCTAGTATTAGAAAGGAAGGAATATTTTTTTATTTAGCCCATATACGTCCCACTGCAGGGCACAGGCCTTCTCTCAGAACGAAGGAGAGATTATGGGCTTAATTACTACGCGTGCCCACCGCGCATTGGCAATCATGCCTACCTAGAAAGGTTTTGCTAGGAAGGAATAAAAAACGAGCTTTAATAAGACGTTTGACTAAGCCTTTGACATCCTCGTTCCAAAGCAACCTGGGTGCGTAATACGTACGACATATTGCAGGACACAACCCTTCTTACAAAGAGAGTGAGATAAAGTAAATGGTTAAATAAAATTATTGTAGTGCTTTACTTTTGGTTTTGTTCTATTAGTTTGTTCGTAGAAGCGAACGTTACATAAAACCCCTATATGATCAGTCGCGGAGTTTAAGAAGGAACCCATTAACAATACGCCGCCAAATAGCGGACACGACAAAGGTGTAGACCACAGAGCATATAAACACTAAGACGTCAACAACTCAGACCACTCATAAAATGCCAAAGAGCAAACAATTGAGAAAATACGACTAGCAATTATATACTTAGCATTACAATAGCAGACAAAGATGCTGCCATGTATTTGTATGAATGAATATTAGTTCTTATGTTCATTCATAGAATAATGCACTTTACAGCCAAGACATAGAGATTATTCGAAGATAAGCACGATTATGTTTAAACCATTTTAACCCCGAGCTTAAATTAGTGTTAATGGCTCGGTCATACTGGACAGTTGCCTGAAAAACTCAGTCGTAAAAAGTCTGTAACCATGTCCTTCATACATCCGAGGAAATCCTTTGTGGATTTTAAATGACCTCAATTTGACAAAATATCCGAATAATCTTCTTTGAAAAACGATTTACTGATTCTGATTAACATTATAACAGTGTATGTTATTGGCAAACATCATGTGATTGAACATGTTCGCACATACAGTCGTTAACAAAATCAACATACCTACATGTCGAAACTAGTTATTTTACCTAACGAACGTACAAGTCATAACGGGCGGGAGTCACGCGTTTTTATATTACATACAATTTAATAATTAGTGTACTGAAAAGTCGCGACTATTTGACGTTAAAACGTGCGACTGACATCGTCGTGCGGCGATATTAAACCCTATATTATACACGCGCACATAAATGATGTGCACGTGCAACTATACATTCAAATAAGGCCAGCCCGCCTGGTGGATTCGACCAAACACCATGTTACACCAGGGTTACTATTACCGGAATAAAATTAACACCAGAGTAAATCTCTGGGTTAATTACAATTGCATTTTACCAAATTAAACCAAGATTAAGATAACCTCTGTATTACTACTCCATGGTAATTGAACGAACGGGGACGAAACTGTAAAAACAGCTATTATTATTTTAGTTGCAACTAAAATAAAAATAGCTGCGTTTTCAAAGCGTGCAAGAGAAATGACAGGCCAACTTAGTTTGTGAAATGTCCTAAAATAGTCTGTATTTCGTTTGCGTTGTCTGTGGTGGTTTTTTTCGTGTTGTTTACATTGCTAATTCCTGTGGTTTATTTTTGCGTTGTTCAAAGTTATTGGAAATGTGTGAGGATAAGCGTAAGCGTAGCCCAATTGGATGTCTTCAGAGAAAGTCATGCTTCTCGATCTTGTGGAACAGCATTTTCGAATTGAAGAAAATGAACATTTATCACTATCGGAATCGAAAATCACTATCTGCGTTAAGGAAAGGTGTAAGTTGGTATTGCTGGAGGATCAGTTGCTTATGGCAAAATAATTAAAATTACAAATTTACTTATAATATATCTTTCTAACTCAGTTGCTGCTCAGTTTTATGAGCTGTTCTGTGCTTATTTACTGTTCTACGCTGTTCGGCTTATCGCTTTAATCATGAGGGACTTGGATCTTACTTGCTTCTCCGTTTTTGTGTTAATGTATGAATGTGACAGTCACACGGTGAACGCATATTTGGGCATATCGTGGTTTTATTTATTTTATTATAGGTGTATATTCATGTACCTATATTTGTGTATATTAATGTATTGTTATATAAAATATAATAAAAATATATATTTTATTATTTGAATTATTCATGGTTCATGTATATAGTATTTGGTTATATAATTATTTTTTGAAAATATTTGTGTACATTTATTTATTTACTTATTTGTAGGTTTATGATAACTTAGATCATAGGTATTTGTTAATGCTTGTTATTAGTTAGGTACCAGCAGAATACCAGCGTTACAGAAAGTTGTCTACGAGGGGCGGCTGAAAAATTTTGAGCCTAAGTACTTCTAAGAATCACTAATGACTCGCAATGTGCATCACTAATTGCGCGTATTCTAAGTAGTATAAATACCAAGTTTCATGCCATTATCATCATTACGCTTCTAGTAATTGAACATTAAACAACACCATGTCTGAGTCATCCGCGCTTTGCACGAAATTGGAGTACAGAGCTGTCATAAAATTCCTCACCAAGAAGAACAAAACGCCGACAAAAATATTTGAAGAAATGTCTGCAGTTTATGGGGATTCTGCACCTTCATTGCCACCGTAAAACGTTGGACACGTGAATTCAAACACGGCAGGGAGTCGCTCGAAGATGATCCCAGGTCAGGACGTCCAAACACCGCCGTTACCGAAGAAAATATTGAAAAAGTGAAAAACCTTGTTCTCGAAGATCGGCGAATCAAGATGTGGCAGATAGCTGAATCCATAGGCATCAGCAAGGAGCGAATTGGTGACATTTTGCACAATCATTTGCACATGAAAAAGGTGTGCGCGCGATGGGTGCCAAAAATGCTCACGCCACTGGACAGGCAGCGTCGAGTCACAACTTCGAAGGAGTTTTTGGACATCTGTGGCGATAATCCTGACGATGTTTTTTCTCGCCTCGTCATTGTCGATGAAACATGGATCCGGCAGTACGATCCGGAGTCAAAACAAGAGTCAATGCAATGGATAGCAAAGGGAGAAAAGCCGCCACGGAAATTCAAAGTGGAAAGATCGGCTTCCAAGCTCATGGCCACTGTTTTTTGGGATTGCGAAGGAATTTTGTTCATCGACTACCTTCCCAAAAATACTACAATGAACGGAGACTATTACGCCGTATTGTTGACAAAAGTCCGTCAAGTGGTTGTCGAGAAAAGGAGAGGCAAACTGGCGAAAGGAGTCCTGTTTTTGCAGGACAATGCGCCCGTGCACACTGCCCGAGTTGCGAGACGTGCCCTCGCCGAAACAGGATTTGAAGAAATCAACCACCCACCCTACAGTCCAGACCTGGCTCCTAGTGATTATTTCCTTTTTTCAAATTTGAAAAAGGACCTCCGAGGACGAAGATTTTCCAGTGACGAAGAAATGAAGGCGGCCGTAAACGAGCATTTTGAAGGCAAAGACGGCGAATATTTTTTTACCGGGTTAAAAGCTCTTTTAAACAAATGTAAGAAGTGTATTGAAATAGAGGGAGATTACATTGGAAAATAAATTTTTTATACATTTCTATCAGCATTTTTAATACCTTAGGCTCAAAACTTTTCAGCCGCCCCTCGTATCTGTAACACATGCTGAGCTGGGTCCTTTTCACAAACGCAGTACATTGGCACGGTATTTAATTATATGACTTGTTTTGTTATTGCTTTACATTGTTCTTTTATTTTGTGCAAAAATTTTGATCGCGTGTTTTTCTTAGCTTTAAGTATCATGGTACTGTGTTAATTTCATTTGTGAATAAAACGATTTCTAT
Source organism: Yponomeuta sedellus (assembly GCA_934045075.1). Taxonomy (NCBI): domain Eukaryota; kingdom Metazoa; phylum Arthropoda; class Insecta; order Lepidoptera; family Yponomeutidae; genus Yponomeuta; species Yponomeuta sedellus. The sequence continues at coordinate 24,217,880 of OW203724.1, forward strand.
TCTATTTCTCCGGCGTTCCATCAGTACAGACCTACTTTACAAACATCCACAGCAACTCAACTTAAAAAAACCTATTTAGAGGCTAAAAATTCCACCCATGCCGGGATTCGAACCCGCGAAATGTTAACTCAAAGTGATGCTGAATATACCTTACTATATAGGCTTTAAGGTCATAAACAATGTTCTTACTTTTAGTAACTCAAAGAACAAATAGGGACAAATAAAAAGGCAATGCCTGAGACTAGAATGTTGACGAAGCAAAAGTGGTACCAACCTAATTCAAGATCACACCAAGAAGCAAACCATGATATCTACGTACGTCACGGCGTGCGCGCCGTCACCGAGCCGTACCCGCCTGCGCCCGAGCAGGTCGAGCAAATGAGGCTGTCGATCAGGGTAAACTCAACGCGGCTAGCTATCGGTACAGCGTACAGGCCACCGTGGGTCAATTGTGACACATTTTTGGATGCTTTGACGGAGTCCATTTTAAGTTTTGTAAATTTTGACCAAGTAATATTATTAGGGGACTTTAACATAAATACTTTGCTGCCGAGCACGAATAAAACCAAATTAGATAATTTTTTGACATGCACCCTCTTAAAGAACTTTATAAACGTCCCTACTAATTTTACGAGTGACTCTTCTACCGCGATTGACCTGGTGTGTACCGATATTGACCCCTCTAAAATAATAGTGGCCGTCGACCATATCTCCGACCTTTGTAGTCACGCTATAGTGACAGCCGAATTAAAAATAAAAAAAACCTAAAATACCTCATCGAAAAATTACAACTAGATCTTTAAAAACAATTGACATTTGTAAATTTAATTTAGAATTAGAATCAATAAATTGGACTAAAATGTCGTATTCGTCGGATGTTAACGAAATCGTAAAAGAGTTTACCAGATTAATAATAGGTGTTTTTGACAATCACGCGCCGCTACAAAATATAGTGATCAGAGAAAAACAGAAGCCTTGGCTCACTTGCAATGTTAGATATATGATGCAGCTACGTGATCAGGCACACGTCAAGTATCAAAAGAGTAAGTGTGAAAAACACAAACAGGAGTACAAAGACCTTAGCATCTTGTAAATGTCAGCTTGTACCAGGAGAAGCGCTGCTTTTTTGAGAACCACGTGAATTGCAACATAAATAATCCAAAAAAATTATGGAAAACCTAAGGGTTTTCATAAGAAATAGCTCTGCCACAATTTAACAAAAAAAATCACATACCGGACCATTTTGACGATCCAAATAAAATAAATAATCATTTTTTGGACATTCCTGGCAGTAACCACTGCAGCCCCACGATGCTGACTTATTATGAATTAAATAGATACACTGACGCAACGTTAGTGTTAAAACCAGTAAATGAAACGATAGTCTCAAAGGCGATCCTAGCTTTGACGTCCAATGCGCAAGGTGTTGACGGAATAAGCTTGGACATGATTATAGCCACACTACCCAATTCACTAAAGACTATTACGGAAATTATAAACCGGTCAATAACATCTTCAACCTTCCCTGACTACTGGAAGACCGCGCTTGTCCGACCGATACCCAAAATAACTACCCCTACTCAAATATCTGGCCGATTAGCCTGCTACATATAGTTTCCAAAATTCTTGAAAAGATAATTTATGAGCAGGTAATTAGTTATTGCGAGGAAAATTGCGTTCTCCCCAAAATTCAGTCAGGTTTTAGAAAAAACCACAGTACAACAACCGCATTACTTGATGTTGTCGATAATATTTTGTACGCACAAGACTCCGGTAGTGGCAGTATTCTGGTACTGTTAGATTTCTCACGTGCTTTTGATTCAATTAATATCGATCTTCTGCTATGTAAGTAGTCTTATTATGGTTTCAGCACCAGTACTGTTAAGTGGTTCAAAAGCTATTTGACAGATCGTCACCAACGAGTGGTTCTGCATAGATTAGACGGATCTATAAGAGCATCCCAAGATCGGTCTATAGAGCGAGGTATTCTTCAAGGATCCATTATTGGGCCTTTATTATTTATAATTTATTCAGCAGATATAACCGACGGCATACAAAATTGTCAGTATCATTTATACGCAGACGATTTACAAGTATATACAAAGGTTTCTCCGTTTGAGGCTGATGCTTGTGTGTCACGTCTAATTGAAGATCTAGAGAGAATATCAGTTTGGGCCGAAAGAAACTGTCTCGTGCTTAATCCGAAGAAATCAATATATATATTATGTTACTGGGTTCCAAAAAACAAATCGATAAACTAACACAATTAAATGTACGTATACATGTAAAGAATAGCGAAATTGAGCGAGTTACGGAAGCCCGAAATCTGGGTGTTCTAATGGACGGACAGCTACACTTTGAACGCCATATTCAAGAACTAGTCAGAAATTGTTTTTATCGTCGGAAGATGCTTTATCGCATACGTAATTATATTAGCACTCCCCTGCGTGTAAGACTTTGTGAAACTTTAGTACTGTCCAAGCTGAACTACGATGCGATTTTATATGGCCCTTGTCTGCTTAAGAAAACGCAAACTCTGGTACAAAGGGTTCAGAACGTTTGTGCTCGTTACTGCCTGGATATTCCGTCTCGCACTCATGTACGAGTAACTCCCTTCCTTAATGGCGCGAACATGCTGAAAATGGAAGGAAGACAAAAGCTTCAGCTGGCTACTATGTTATTTGGAATCATTAAAACACACGAACCTTCTTATTTATACAACAAACTCACCTGGAGACAATCGCGTCTTGCAGAAGGGGTAAGAGCAGCTTCTGCGCCACTCAGTCTACCTATACACAGAACAGCGGCCTTTCGGGGTAGTCTTAGGTACGCTGCAACCAAGTGTTGGAATAATATCCCACCACCTCTTCGTCACTGTAAAAATAAACATACTTTTAAAACACATTTTAAAGCATATCTGTTGCAGGCGCAAATATCTAAAAATAGTAATGTTGTATGCGTACCTTTAAGCCGTGCTGGTTCCTCAGACCTTATTGCATCTTAGTGGGTAGATAGCTCTCAGCTGTGCCGCATATTTCACGGGCAAAACACCGACCGTGAGGCACTTCACTTCGATATATATTTAATAAGTTTGTTAACACACCGGTTACACAGTTATATTTTGCACAACTCACTGACTTTACAGACATTACACTACACCTCTACATACACAGACACATTTTGCACTCGAGTTATTTGGGCACCCATTTTCCAAATTAAAAATTCAACTTCAAAAAATTCTTTTTTTCAACAAACACGACTAACCGCAGTATGGCCGCGACAGAATATCAGCGTTGTGGGAGCACCTCGGTGCTCCTACAACACATGCTGAGTTGCGACCATTTTAGTGGCTCTTTAAACTAATACTAATATTTTATACTTTATACTAATTCTAATACTTTAAACCTGAGCGTGACAATATAAAAATGTTTGTATACGTTTGTGATGTTCTGTTTTATTTGTTTTAAGCGTATGTAAATGTAATCAATGTTTGAAACGTGTACTATTTGTCCTTTTTCTTTTCTTGTATGCATGTAATATTTTTTCCTTTATGTTATATTTGATGTTCATGTATGCCTATGTTATGTTTTAAAGTATTGTGCCGTTAAATAAATGTTCTATCTATCTATCTATCTATCTATCTATCTATCTATCTATCTATCTATCTATCTATCTATCTATCTATCTATCTATCTATCTATCTATCTATCTATCTATCTATCTATCTATCTATCTATCTATCTATCTATCTATCTATCTATCTATCTATCTATCTATCTATCTATCTATCTATCTATCTATCTATCTATCTATCTATCTATCTATCTATCTATCTATCTATCTATCTATCTATCTATCTATCTATCTATCTATCTATCTATCTATCTATCTATCTATCTATCTATCTATCTATCTATCTATCTATCTATCTATCTATCTATCTATCTATCTATCTATCTATCTATCTATCTATCTATCTATCTATCTATCTATCTATCTATCTATCTATCTATCTATCTATCTATCTATCTATCTATCTATCTATCTATCTATCTATCTATCTATCTATCTATCTATCTATCTATCTATCTATCTATCTATCTATCTATCTATCTATCTATCTATCTATCTATCTATCTATCTATCTATCTATCTATCTATCTATCTATCTATCTATCTATCTATCTATCTATCTATCTATCTATCTATCTATCTATCTATCTATCTATCTATCTATCTATCTATCTATCTATCTATCTATCTATCTATCTATCTATCTATCTATCTATCTATCTATCTATCTATCTATCTATCTATCATATCGCCTTTCAGTTTTGTATATTATATACACAGGGTGTTAAGAGTCTGAAGCCAGACCAGACAGTCACGCAATAGCGCAATAAAATAATCTATTTAATCCAGAAATTTTGCTGGGAAATTAATTAAATGTATTGGGTTCTTGAAGTAAAAGTTTAATTTCCTGATGTTTTAAATAAGTTTAATTTTGAAATTCGTTATAATAGATTTGATAACATTCCTCGGGAGAAGTATCCGGTATAAGATAGGATTGGTAGGAAAAGACGTGATAATATATAAATGTAAAATATTTTTATCAGTTTAGACGAATGGAACGACGTCTATGATCCGTCAAGCGGTTGAGGCTACAGAGCGTAACAGATAAATATACACATACACTCGAAAAAAATTACCTTCCTTCAGGTAGGTAAATAGTGCCTTCAAACCCCAATATCTCGTAAGCTATTGGTTTGATTTGAAAACATGTTCGTAGAGACGCAGGTAATGCATGGGGTTCAGGCAGGACATTAGTTTATTAATACTCGGTGGGTAAAGCAAAGTACTTATCTAGTCGACTGTACCTAGTGTAGGAATTTATCAGTCTGCTGTCGAACAGAGCAGAGCAAAGACTCAATTAGGTATTGGTCTTTGTTACGTAATAGACTGGCCTGACTGTATCTCTGTTGTTTGTTTACCGAGTTATCATTAGAATTCACTTACATATTAGATGCAGTTGTAAAAATTAACTTTGCCCAAAAACCATAATTTTCCAGGGAAAATTGATTCCGATTAATTTTCATTGCTATTCGTGACTGTATCGCTATCCGACAGTCGCAGGTCATAAACTTTAACTTGAAGATAAAGAGATTATAACTCAATGCCGCATTACAGAATTGTTTTTGGTGACTTCAAACTCGATTGCGTTGCGACCATGTTGTGACATTATAGTGCCGAGTTGGGTGACGTTTTGAAAACACCGTAGTGAAGTGAAGTCTTCTGGAGCGATATAGTTTGGGAGAAGGTAAGAGATTTTTTTATTATTACTCTAGAATTAATTTTTTCCTCATTATTTCGGTATTTGACACGACTCATAACCCCGTTTTAATTTAATTACGAAACGAGTCCGTGAAGTTTCTTTAAGATAACTGTGAAAGTTGGAAAGTTACGTAGGTATTCGTACTTTTTTGAGAGCAGGGCGAGTAAAAGTGTAACTATGCAATTCCTGCTGATTTTAGACTCAATAGGATCAAGTCATAAAATAGAAAAAAAATTGTTTCGTTTGTTTGTGCACGGAAAAAATATAATATTCTGGCTAATATTAATACGGAACTCCTATATAACACAATCACTTGTCCCGGTCCCAAACTAGGATACCCTGTGGTATGGTACCAAGCAAGGACATCAAAAACAGAGTTTACTCAGACTCAGACTAAGGTCAAGGGAGGTATTGATTTTTATCTAAGGCCAGATAAAATTAATACGATAGCCTCCAGCGGGAATCGAACCTATGACCTTTGTTTTGGACTTATTTCATGAAGTTAGATAAACAAGCCTAAGTTCTATCGGCGCGCCGTGTGTATAGATATCTACTGAACCTACAACCTTTTATGTACGATATTATACAGTTCAATATAGCTTGTTGCTATGCAATTCATTGAACCGAGTTAAACCATGATATTAGACGGTTCGACTCGGTTCAATATGCCATTGCGCAATTTCATTGAAGCTATGGTTCGACGAACGTTTTTAATTTGATGGACGCATAAATGACTACGTAAATAAATAGTTACAGTCGTTCAACGTTCAATGTTATTCAATGGAATTGCTTCAATTTGGTTGAACCGTGTAAATAGTTAAAGTCGTTCAACGTTCAATGCTATTCAATGGAATTGCTTCAATTTGGTTGAACCGTGTACATAGATAAAGCCGTTCAACGTTCAATGCTATTCAATGAAATTGCTTCAATTTGGTTGAACCGTGTAAATAGATAAAGTCCTTCAACGTTCAATGCTATTCAATGGAATTAGTTCAATTTGGTTGAACCGTGTAAATAGATAAAGTCGTTCAACGTTCGTAAATACATTATGGCATCAAATACGTAAATACATTATGGCATCGCTTCAACGTGATTGACCCTTGTAATACAGCCTATAGTCCCCTTTTAATTTTGCAATCCTAACAATCAAGATAAACAATGGCCGCCCGCAAACCAATAACGAAGAAGCTGATCAACAGCCCAGAGACATGCGTGGACGACAACCTGCGCGGTATAATCGCGATGTACCCCAAATTGCACCTCCATCCTAAGCACAGGGTGGTCACCGTTCCCATGAAGGTAAGGAGAAGTGTATCAAGCCTTCACACTTGAGATTAAATAGTAGGTAATCAATCGACGACCGGTCAATGATGTACTCGGTCAATCAATATTAGATTTCAAGGCCATAGGGAAGAAAGTCCGGCATAATATGAACTGGATAGATATTTATAACATGGAACACAGAATCTGCACTCAGGTGAATGACAAAAAAACTTAGGTCTTTGCATCATCCTTTAGACATCATCATCATCATTTAGACAGCGTGCAGTGGCACCTTCACTCACACTAGATGGTTGCAGTGACAGAGATATCGTTTTTAAATATACGGGGTTCAATTTTATAATGCCACCTGAAGGGCAAGTATACTCTTTATACTGTAGATAAAAAATAGTACTCAAAGAAAACATTCATTTATTTTTTAAAAGAAAGAAACTGATTTTTTCGAACGTTCGCTTGCTTCGCCCGGGAATCGAATCGACTAAAATCTGTAAAAATTACACCCAGCACTTTTATTGGAACGATCTTTACTAGGTTCAATGGTAAGGATGAAATCAACAACAAACTTTGAAAATTAAATGATAGGAACACCATGGCCTGGCTGAGATTGAATTTTGTGCTTACATTTATAATAGGCGAGCGAATATTCGCCAGGCACGTTAAGCTGTTGGTGTCATGTAATGGCAGCCATATCAGAAGCCTTATGGGCGGCTTGATAACTTTTCACATAAAGGCCCACCACTGCCTTACAATCCTCCACCAAACTGGACTTGGCCCTCGTGTTAGAGTATGACCTAACATTCCTCCAATGCAGGAAGATTCCTGTGCCCCAACAATTGGGACATACAATGGTAGATATCAGGCAAATATTCAGCTGGGATTGAACAATCAGCAAGATAATAGACATAACCTAAGCCTAAGGTAGATCGCCCTCATATTAATTATATTCTAGACAGACTCCAAAAGAGTGGCAGTTCTGGGAGGCGGAGGCTCAGGACATGAGCCCTTCGCCGCTGGTTTGGTTGGAGCTGGCCTGCTGGACGGTGCGGTAGCTGGAGGAGTATTCGCCTCACCACCCACAGGTCACGTGCTTTACGGAATAGCACAGCTTCACAAGTATAACTCTGGTGAGTTCCAGTACAGGTAAGTGCCAGGGCCTTAATAATGTTGCCTAGTTGGTACGGGGTTTGATACGGGAGCGGGCTTAAAGCAGCAATCAAATGAAGGCGCCACATTCGTGCAATTGTCGTTGTACTGCAATGCATTAACAGAATCAAGGACCTGGTATCCGCAGTCACTGATTCGATGTTGTGACACAATAATACTGGCGGATTAGTTTACGTATCATGTACTATAGGACGGAAGAAATTAAGGTGTAATTGCCAAAATATGAGCTGTTCGGAGGCAGGTCGCACAGCATACTATCATATAGCGTTTCCAAGGCCATCCAAAGCCACTGAGAAAGAGTAAGTATAGCTTTTAAATATAGCTCAAATCAAAGAGCCTAAAAGACATACTTACAATACATGTTCTAATTACAGGTGGTGTTCTGGTAATCCTCGGAAACTACACTGGTGACCGTCTCAACTTCGGCAAAGCTATTGAAAAGGCAAAGATTGCCGGAATGAAGGTGCTAAAATCACACTTGCACTAGGATCCTAAATAAATGGAATTAAAGGTCACTTGAGTTAAATTATGACCATATTTTGCTTCAGGTCGAGGGATTGATCGTGGGAGAAGATGTGGCATCCAGCCTCAACAAAACGGGGGGGCGGAGTATGTGTGGAGAAGTGTTCTTCTTCAAGGTAAGATTTGCTTCTATGGAAAAGATTTTAAGTTTACTGCTGATTGTAAAAAGCAACAAAGACATTAATGATTCTAGAATATGAGATGGTGCTTAAGTTGGATTCATGTAAGTAAAAGGGAAAAAAACAGCCAATGCATGCAAATGCCAAGAGATAAAATGTGTCAAATCATCTCTGATTTAATTATTTTTATTTATAATTTCATAACTAGGTTCTTATTACACTTCCGTTCAAAGCATAGTTCAACAAGGCAGGTTAATTTCTCTTCTGGCCGATCTCTTTTCATAAAGTAAGTAGCTGGTGTATCTGCTAATCTGCAGAATATTTAAAACTATAACCATCGGTGCACTCTACTAGAGATTCCGAAGTCCAAAAACCCTTGTCGTTTCGCCATGTCGTCGGTCTATCTGTGCGGCTTAATACTGAATACTCAATATAGGCTCATATCAGGTAGTTAATTCTTCTAGGTTCATGACGTTGGTTGACGACAAAATACGGAACCAAACAATGCGCATGGCCCGACACGCACTTCGCCGGTTTTCATTTTCTATGTGATTTATTTTATTCACTTCATTAGGTAGTTATACTGAAACTGAAACTTTTATGTTGAAGAAACACTTTTCATTTATTTATGACACGGCGAGATGATAAAATTAACTCTTCCATCCATAGCTGTGTGCTGCAATGGCATTAGAAGGCTACGACTTGGCCGGCATGAGGGACCTCGCGATCGAAGCCAACAGGAATATGGCTACCCTGGGCGTCTGCCTGAGTGCCTGCTCCTTGCCAGGTTGGTACAGAGTTACATGATAAATCTTGAACACAGTTGAACCTCATCACAGAGGAAGACAGCGTCTCAAAACTCTGCGACTCAAACGTTTGCTGGCATAAATCTCTTACAGAGATAGCTCGCCTTTCGCACATGTTGTTTCTTATGTCCTGTTATTATTTATTTACAAAGTTCCTGTAACTTAACAGTAAATCAGACGACCTCGGTGGCGCAGCGGTTTGGCACGCTGACTGTAAAACCGAAGGTCTCGGTTTCGATCCCCGGCCGGGTCAAACTAGGAAACGAACTTTTCTAGTTTATCTCGGGTCTTGGACGTTATCTATGTATTTATTGTATTATCGTCGAGTTAGCACCTATGACACAAGTCATTTAGTTGTACTTAGTATAGGGCTAACGAGATCTGTGTAATATGTCCATGAATATTTAATACAACCTTTCAGAGAGATCTAGAGATCGTTGTCTCTAGCATTATCTTACATTCATCCATCAAATCGATGCACCATTACACCAACAAACAAATCGCAGTGAGTTATATGTATTGTATGCAATAAAGTAAAACAAAACTCTGCAAACTATTCAGCTGTTTTCAGAATAGGGTTTCTTATCTACTAAGATTGAAAAGGTGTTGTCACGTGGCTTTTAAGTGCACTGCACAACAACAATTTTTATTTTGAGACTGAATGTCATCTTGGGTATAGATAAAAATACTGCTTGATTTGGATGCTATTGTAAGTTATTCGTAAAATTTCACCGATAACGTTGCAGGTCAATCACCCCTGTTTGAGATAGCTCAAGATGAGATGGAGCTGGGCGCTGGTGTCCACGGTGAGGCAGGCATCAAGAAGATGAAGTTGGGGACAGCCGCTGAAGTTGTTGAGATGATAATTGATCAGGTAAAGCTTTATGATCTTTACTCTCTGAACGCCTCTTAATGTGTTTTATTTTCTGGTGTGTACAGTACATAGTTCTAATTTAACGTAATTTAATCATACTGACAAGAAAGTTCAAATTGAACAATATATTCGTAGGAAATGTTGTGGAGGGAAAGATCAAAACCCATCACCACATACCAAAAAGGAGATACTACCCATCACGGAGCAGCGAGTAACCGATACAAAAACGTCCTTGAACCGATAATATGATGCCCCTATAAAGAACCATCAAAAACTCTTTTACAGGTTAAATTTCTAGCTCCTTTTATATTATTTGGGTGCAGTAAAGACTACGACTACTCTCTAATGTATTATTCCTCAGGCCAGGCTGTCAGGCCTCGTCTGGTGTACCTACACGTTCTTGTAATAATTCTATATGGCAAGAAAAAAACTATATTTTTACGCATATCTAGTGTTTCGAAATCATAGCGTACCTCAATTCTCAACTTCCGTTTCAGATCACAGCGCACCTGAAACTGGTGCCCGGAAATAGAGTAGCCGTGATGATTGACAACTTGGGAGGAACTTCCTTTATGGAGATGAATATTTTGAGTGCAGAAACGAAAGCTTATTTAGGTAATGCCCTTGATAATCTCTATTAAAAGAAATCTGCGGAGTAAGATCGGAAATGTCGATTGGAGTTAAAATTGCCTGTGTTGTGATGAAGCTCATTTGTATATTTGAGAGAGATATCTGCAGTGATATCTTTGTGAGCTGCTTCTATAGGAATGAAATGGAAAGGCCGTATTAAAATATAATTTTGATTAGCTTTTTCTCTACGTCTAATACTTTTTGTAATAGAACCTGCCGAAAAGCAATACCAGTTACGTTCTACAAAAACGCACTATACAAATCGGGCTCAAACTATAGTCACAAGGTGCACTTAACGCCTGATAATGTATAAGTATTAATCAACACTTGCCATCTATATTAATTTTAGAGGCTTTAATTTTATTATTCAATGAAAATACGAAATTTAATAAGTTGGTTATTAATAGAGAAACCTAATTTTTCCTTTAATTTTTAGGGACCCTGAGAAAATATTTTTATTTTTATGGTTACCTATATTTTTGGGAGTTGTTTCATGTATTAAACATAAACTTTTGTTCCCACTATTTAGGCTGGCAAAGGTTAATACATCCTTCATGGGGCATTGTATACGCTTCTATAATAAAATCCCTGAAGATATATTAAGCTTGCCTAAGTCGCGGTTCAAAAAATATGTAAAGTACACTTTGTGCCAAAAGGGCTACTATAACATAAAGGATTATTTGGATGACAATGAGGTCTGGAATTAAAGCCAGTACAATGTATGTGTTCTATGTTTTATAATAATTGTCTAAGCTATGTTAATTAAGGACTTTGAAAAGACTAAGTTTAGAGTTTTTTGTCCATTTTTTCTCCGAAATGAACTAGTTTTTGAAATGGACACCTAGTTTGAATTGTAACGTTCATTTAGCCGCAGTTTCTGTGCTACTTTGAATAAAACCTTTTCATTTCATTTCATATTCCATGGTACCTACCTATAAAAACAATGTCACTCGAAGGTTCCTAATTAAAACTATTAAATAATATAGTGAAAGTTATCGGTAGCGAACGATGTCGGAAGAAGATATTCACTGGAATAATCTTAAATTTCACCATTCCAGAGAAGAAACAAATCAAAGTAGAGCGCATTTACACTGGCCACATGAAGACTTCCCTGGAAATGCAAGGCTTCCAGATCTGCGTGCTGCATTTGAACTCTAAGCACGGGGACGCATGGTTGAGATTCCTGGACACACCAACCGACGCCGCTGGCTGGGTTGGGAGCGCCGTCTCTATTGGTACTGGAGAAAATAATGTAGGAGACGACGATGGATTGCTGAAGAGCAGTACTAGAAAGGTTGGTGGAGCATTACATGGATGCTTACGACGCTACAGAAGAATTAAGATAAGATAAAAAAATATTTATTGCCTCATCAAAAGACAACCTTAACAATTAGATAAAGTTACAGGGTAAAAATCCATTACCACTCACACATTACCATACAACAACTCTCAAACACACTCTATCACACTCGTATATACTCAGGCACGCACACTCTTACACTTATATATACCTACTCAGGTACACACAATCACATAGTTAATGTTATCCTTTTATATAAATACGTACTTCTATTGAACTTACGCTTAACTAGCAATTTTAGACATTCATCAAACTTTGCTGACCTTCAAACCAATGGCTTGAACACTATAATGGCAAACCACGATGCAGGCTAGTGTGGGACCGCAGTGCAAAATGTATCGCTGAATACTGTAAATATCTAGGTAAGACTGTCTCCTATGTTGATACTCTGGAATGTCGCAACAATAGTGAATTTTTTCTTTCATTTTCATTTCACAGGAGCACAGACCTAAAAAGGATTCAGGTCTGTGCATATTGAGATTTTCTAGGTGTAGGTCTGTTTTAAATTTGTATTGCATGACAATTTATATACTGTGAATTATCGCAGAGTAGATGCACTGTTTTTTTCACGTCGCCAGCACCAGGGATCTCTTCTATCTACCCAACCCATAAAAGAATAAAGTAATTTCTGTGTAACATACAGAATATTATTCTATAAATACTCAGACACAATACAATCACATGTCCTCGGAAAGGATTTCCTTTGCTATGGTAACTAGGCAACGACATTACAAACATGAAAATACACCCAGACTGAGGCCATATGTACAAATATGTGGCGGACCCCGGTGGATATCGAACCCACGATCTCCGGCATGCTAATCAGATCTGATACCGCTAGCCCACCGAGGCAGTCAATCTATCTTCCTTGAATAACGAAGGAGTAACTATCTATGTGAGCGAGAATGTATGTGTGTACGCATAGGTATATTGTGCGCATATGGTTGTGTGTGTATGTATATATTTTGACGGCCTCGGTGGCGCAGCGGTTTGGCACGCTGCTGTAAAACCGAAGGTCTCGGGTTCGATCCCCTGCCGTGTCAAACTACGAAAAACTTTTCTAGTTTGTCTCGGGTCTTGGATATTATCTATGTAGGTATTTATTGTATAATCTATCGTTAAGTTAGCACCAATGACACAAGTCATTTAGTTGTACTTAGTATAGGGCTAACAAGTTCTGTGTAATATGTCCATTAATATTTATTATTATATATTCATAGGAATGCGTATGTTTGTATGCGTGTGTAGTGACGTCGTAAAATCAAAACTGTTTCCATATTTTACACTTTAATAATCTTGGATAGTGCTATTTTTATTTTATCGATGTTGAAGTGTTTGCGATCGAATTAGGAACGAGGAGACCCGCAGAAGAACCCGAGTCACAGATATAGCTCGAAGAATTTATTGTTCAGTTGAAGTGGCAGTGAGCGGGGCACATAGCTCGGAGAACTGATGGCCGTTGGGGCGAAAAAGTTCTGACCTGGCGACCGCGGTCCGGACGACGTAGCGTGGGCAGGTCCTCCACCAGATGGTCTGACGACCTGGTCACGGTGGCGGGGAGTCGCTGGATGCGTGTGGCACAAGACCGTGAAGCTTGGAAAACCATGAGGCGGGGCCTATGTCCTGCAGTAGGCGTCGAATGGCTGATGATGATGAAGTGTTTGCTGGATACTATGTCTCTCTATCTCTCTCTCTACGTAGAGAGACTGGTAGACTGAAACCTATCCCGCCTATCCCTGTTTTCGAAGCCGATCGTTATTCCTTATCACCAGTGGAACAAAATATTACGAATAAATAAAATACCCCTCTATTGCACACCAGTCATTTACTGAGATAAGGTACTTAATATCTCGGCGGTCTTATCGCTAAAAGCGAATAATAACAACCAAGCCTCGTTCTTGGTCTGAGGAATGGTTAAAACTTCCACCCACGTGAATCCTTCAACATATCTTCAGACCACGACCGGACCGACGCTGACCCCGCGTCAGCAAGAGCTACTGCGCGGCAGTCTGACCAGTGCCGCCGAGGAACTAGTTACCAATGAGGAGTTACTGAACAAACTGGACTCCGGTTGCGGGGACGGCGATTGCGGGAATACGCTTAAGAAATTCGCTCAAGGTGAGATACGAATGGATTCATCACCATAGATAGAACCGCAGGAATTTAGCCTTGGGTAACTCAAGAGCCAGATATGAGTGGACACACAACTCCCTCACCGTCAAGTGTGTCCCATTCATATCCCAGAGATGTCAACTATATCTGGCTCCCTCACAAATACTCTCAACTCAGTACGGTAGTCATCTCCTGCTACTTTATCCAGTTCACACACAATGCGCGAGAGCGAGATCAACATCGTCTGACATCAGTTACATTCGGCCGCATTTCTCGTCGTTATCAACGAGCGATGAGAGAAAGTTCAACAAAAGAAATGTGTGATCTGGATAAAGTAGGGAATAGGTAGACTAGACTGACTCACCACTTGTGTCTCTTGTTTCCACACGCACTTAGTTGATTGGACGTCGTATGAGCTAGGACACAAGTGGTGAGCAAGATATGATAGAGATATTGTGTGTCTCGGTGAGCAAAGATATGAGATATAACAACTCCCTCTAAGGACACACTTTGCCCAAGTCTACAGGAATTACATAAGATACTTCAACGATAACATAGCACAGTACAATTGGCGGCTTTATTACTAAAAGTAATTTCTTCGAGATAACTATTGATGGAAAAATGAATAAACACTATTTAACAAGATATTTTTATAGTTAATACCCGTGTATACATAGGTAAATACACCATCATCACCATCCCTCCCACTTCTACCTACCGCTGGATATGGCCTCTTCCTCACCACACCACCTTTCGGCGTCTCCCGTCACCGCAACCACTCGCCCTCTGCTATCTCTTTTAGTAAGTCTCTACAAAGAGAAATGCCTTCGACAGGTCACAAAAACTGCTGGAAATTGCTTGTTTTTTGAACGCAACCTGAACTTTTTTAATTGAAAAAATATAAAACGATTCTGTGTGGCCAACCGATAAAGTGCGATGGACGTATTTTTATTTCTTCTCTCCGACATATCCAAATTTATCTGCCCCATCCTTCAATAAAAGACGTGCGCAATATACGTCGTAAAAACACCTATAGCATCCCTACGAACCTCCTATGACCAATTTTTATCTAATACTTTTTTAATTCTCGCTAAATGACAAGCTTGGACATTTATTACTTACTAAAATACCCACAAATTTTCCACCAGGGCAAGAGAATGTGTTGTGTAAAAGTTATAATATTAGTTATCGCTCAACATACTTATCAAAATATACGGACGAATTGAGAACCTCCGCTTTTTTACCCGACTACGGCTGAGCCCAAAGGAGGGTTATATGTTTAGCTTGTATGTATGTAAGTATTTCTTTCCAATCTATAACCACTAGTCATATTGTAACTAACAAGAACTTAATCGAAAATATGTCATTGCGAAATACCTAGGTTAGTCCCACCTTTTTAGTAGTTAATGCTCAGCAGATGGTTTGAGGTCGAAGACGTTGGTAAGCGGATCACAGAGTTAAAGTGGAGATGGGCGGGACACTTGGCTAGAAGGGAAGACGACCGGTGGACCAGGGCAGTCTCGGAGTGGTGGCCAAGGGAGGGAAGGAGGTTGGTGGGCAGACCACCGACACGATGGTCAGACGACATCGTGAGGGTTGCGGGTCAGAGATAGATCCGTGAGGAATGGCGCAATAAAAAGGAGGCCTATGCCCAGCAGTGGGTTGATGTGGGCTGATTATAGATTCTAAATATAGATAGATGGTTTGCTGGTTATTTGTATTTCAGTTTTCCAACGTCGGTTAAAAAATACATTGTTACACATTGTTTCCTTTATCCACAGCTGTGTTAGGGTACCTAAAAACGGCCTCTTTGGAGTATCCATCCACGGTACTGTGGGACCTCTCGGAGATGGCGGAAACGGACATGGGCGGCACCTCCGGAGGTATCTACAGCTTGGGACTATCGGCCGCTTCTCAGAGCTTGGCCAAGTAAGTGGTCCATTCACGAGAACACCTAAACAGCCTTTATACGTCCCAAGCATGGTATACACCCTTCTCTCTCAGGGAAAGAGTATGGAGTTAATTTCCACGACTGTCCACGGATTAGCAATTTCAAGCGTCGACGTATTAAAACACCTCATACACTCGGGTAAACACACGATGTTTTCCTTCACCGTTAGCGAGTGGTATTGTTACTAAAACTTGACAAATCGTACATGACTTAGAAAACTAAGTCACTTGCGCAGGCCCGCACTGGGTACCTATCGAACCTAGTCTCTCGCTTCCAAGCCCATTGTTCTACCCAGCCCAGTTGGTAGAACACTGGGCTCCGTCGCTCCAGTTGTTTTTTAACTTAACTTATTTTATAATACATACATAACCTCACGCCTGTATCCCAGAAGGGTAGGCAGAGACCAGGGACTGCCACTTGCCACGATCCTGACAGATCACCTTCGCTTCATCAACGTTCATAAGTCGTTGCATGCACCCACGCCGGTTCCGGGTACTTTTTATCTTTCCCTTTGCTAATACATCCCCTATCAGGTCGATGTATGTCCGCCTGGCACGACCATTACCAACCCTTCCACTCACATTCGCAATATATATTTGTTTCGTCAATCCTTCTTCCTTCATCCTCTCCACATGTCCAAACCAACGCAACCCTCTGGGATACAGGCGTGAGGTTATGTATGTATGTACGTATTTTATAATTTTATATTGTATCGTGTAAATACCCACCAGCCTTAACTCTTCCTCTAAATTACAATCATAGACCCGGGAGTGCTGAAAACCAGCGTCGTTAACTACTTAGTGAACCGACCGACTCAGCTAGCTCTCTCCCATTACCAAAATGGTTAGACGCAGTTAAAAAAATGTCGAATCTCTTTAATACAATTTTTATAGGATGATGACCGTCCCGTGACTACCGCTAGTGGCATTTTTTCGAACGCTTCCGTGCTTCTTAAGGCGCGTTAAGCCGTTGGTGCCGGCTGTCATGTAATAGCAGTCGTAAAGCTATGTCAGAGGGCTAATGGGCGGCTTGATTACTTCTGACAGTAAGGCCCACCACTGTCTTCCAACCCGGACTTGGTCCCCGTGGTAGTTATGTTTAAAAACGTATTTAGAGGCTAAAAATTTCACCCATGCCGGGATTCGAACCCGCAACCTCTGGCTATCCGTGCCATTAGTTATGTTGCTATAGAAGTGTCCTAAAAGTATTATTTGGATGTAAAGAGTTGCCTCTTAAATAATTGCTTTCATTCCTGAATATTGCAGTGCAAAAACGGCGGATCCATCAATTTGGCTGTCTGCTTTGGAAGACGCTATGAAAGCCATCACCAAATACGGAGGGGCCGAGCCTGGCGATAGAACTATGGTAAGTTTATCAGATTTAAATATTTATGAAGTGATCAGTCTGTATTTGGTGATCTGTCTGGATCATGGCCAATGGCAGTCGCTGGTCTTTGCCTATCCCTCTGGGATACAGGCGTGAGCTTATGTTATATTTGTGAAGTGACAGAGTGACAGTTCGATGGCCTAAAAAAAGTTGGTTTAATTTTTGTGTATCTCTGTAAGCTTTACCATGTAAACTATCGATCAGTCGACGAGATTAGATTAGATTAGTACTCTTTGTTGAAGACACCAGAAAATAAAATACATATCTAATATCTAAGTGGCTTACGATCTGCGAAAAACTGCAGGCAGATGCTGGATACGGCAAGCTGAAGACAGGGCGCTATGGCGCTCATTAGGAGAGGGCTATGTTCAGCAGTGGACTAGTATAACCTGACGACGAACACATCTACGATCGGTTTGGTCTGGTCTGACGAATCTGGTTTGCTTGCGGTTATTAACTCTGCAACGATGTGCTTAAGGACACTCCGACATCATTTAAACAGACAGTTGTTCTACCTTTAAGAGATAAACAACAATTAAACCAGCTCGTGTAGGCCACAAATAGGTTAATTAATGAAAAGTCAGAAAAAATTAACGATACATAAAGTAAGTTGCAAAACAATTGTTTATTTACCGGAACGTGTACTTACCTTCTTTTCAGTTGGATACACTGAACGCGGCGGCCATAGGACTTAGGAAGAATGTGTCAGGAAACCTTAAGACACTTTTGCAAACTACATTGAAGGCAACTGAAGAAGGTGCCAAAGCAACAGCCAACATGACTGCTAGGTAAGATCTTTTCTCGAATCATCTTCAAACCATCCCACTTCTGATGTTGTAATTGTGTTATGACGTTTAGAACTCAATTTAATTTAGGCGGAACAAATTACTACCTCTGCTTTCAAGTTAAAAGTCAATATTTCTATTAGAATACACTTTGGATTGTCCAGAATTGCGGATTATTAGTGATTAAATACAAATACTCCGATTATATTTGTCTGGGACCTGAACTGTTGTTGAAATTGGCTCCTTTTATTTTACTGAAGACCTCGAAATGACGCCTGCTTAATAAAGAGCGGATCGCAACGCCATCATGCTTTAAATTGCGAGTAATATGATGGTGCGAACTTATATCACTATAACACGCTAACTATAAAAGGGCACATCCCACTTCTGATGCTGTAGTAATTACTCGATAACTTCTTCGATTAATAAAAATGGGCTGAGTTTAATTGAAACTAAAAACAAAACTTCTTTTAACAGAGCGGGTCGAGCCTCCTACGTGGCTAGTGACTACGCAACCGATGAGGACGCAGGCGCACGCGCCGTCGCCGTGTGGCTATCTGCCATTTTGAACTTTATTGCTGATAAAAACTAGGATGACAATTCTTTAGCTTTAGCTTTCTGTTTCATTGTTCATAATAAAAAGTGTAAAACGTTTCTATTGATTTTCGTGCGGCAATTTTACACCAATTCATTTTATTATGTTACTAAGCGGGATGCATTCGATCTAGGCTACACAAGCAGCGATAAATACATACACGATAGTATCAACAAATTAGTTCATTTAATAATCACAGTGGCATGAATAATGCTTTCTAAAAACATCTACATAATTCTAATAAATAACATATAAGATTGTACATATCATCATTAAGCTGGGGCCACATTAGCGGATGAACATCTGTATTGAATTGTCGAGGTAAAACTTCGTGTGGCGAATTGACAAACTACTTGGCCACGCTTGCGCGAACATTGGCGGAGTCCCGCTAATGTAGCCCTAGCATTATTCTACTTTACGTCCTTTGCTGGCATAAAGGGGCAACGAGGGGCCAGTGAATGATTCGTTTTTAAAATACGTAGAGTTTATTGACATATTTGGCAATGCACTGGCAAGATCATTAATGGTGCATGAATGTATGTGCCTGTATGTAAATGTTATTATTATTATTATTATTTGTGCAACTCTATACTTACATCAGGACTTTTTTGGTTATACATAGATTTCCTTGGTAAAGAACAGAATTATTACGTATATGTCATTTTGGGCAAACGAATTAATGTTTTACTCAGACGGAAAAATCGATGATTCTTGTATCTCATCTCAGTTATTTTAAAAACATTACAAAACGCAGCAAATTCTCAATTCTAACCAGAATCGTTTCAGATGAAAAATCACGAAACTAATTGACTATCAAATTAATATCGAGATCAATGATTTAGGTTGTGTTTTTTTAAGTGTGGTCGTCTTGAATTTGGCCTATGTCTCATGTGATGGTAAGCGAGGACGAGGCCTAAGATGGTACTTTTTTGATAATAGATGTGGCAACACTAGGCATCAAGGCTTTGCACGACAAATTGTTGCGACAAGCGTTGTCTAGTGACTGATTATTACTTACTGATACTTAGGCCTACTATTGGCCTAAATTGCAACTGGAATTGTTCTTATATCCCTGCAGACTTCTACAAGGGTAATTGACTAGGTACATAGATAGATGATAGATAGAGAAAACTTTATTGTACATCAAAATGGAAATTCCACAGATATTTCTTAACCTCAGAATAGTCAGATCTATGCAAAAATGGCGGCTCGCTAACCGCTATTTTTGGATACTAACGATCTAATTCAAAATATAATATACTAAAACTTGCGGTATTATAATTCACGGAACAGCCGATCTTTTGGAAGTTTTCTACACAGTAAAAAGTTGTTTGCGTTGAACAACCTAAATCATCCATCTGTCTCTAAGTATGCACAGGTGCGGGGGCCAGTTTCACAATTCACATTACAACGTCTAGTAACCTTTAATTGCTACCATCAACTTAAAGTTCAGTAAAAATATATTTACAAAAAAATGGCATTTAAATGTACGTTCATAAGATTCATTATTGGTTTACTAGGGAGGTTCTGGGCAATGTTTATTACAGCAAGGCCCCGCGACATAAAAAATATACATTGTATTAATTTTTTTATTCGATTGGTGACTGGCTCTCTGATCTCACATTGTTGTGAAATTGGTCCTTCCTCGCTACAGGTTCCTACATTACTACTATCATGTGCTATTATTGTCTTTAACGCTAGAAATCCCATTCGGTCGTCTTTTCTATTTCCATTTGTGATAGTTTTTCCTCTAATAGTAGCGCTGACATGTCATCTAGAAAACCAAAATAATGGCAATTTTTAGACCAACACCTTATTCGATAGCGTATAATGATACAATAAATATGTATATATTTGAAATTGTAATCAAAATTATAATATTGTTTACTATAATACCATTACTTGATCGACTAATACAGCTTTGGCATGGGGTAAATTGAATTAGAATGTACCGGAAAACATTTCTAAGCTTTTGTTTTTAAGAAGATTTCCTGCTTCTAAAAAACGTTCGTTACTTTCCGGGATAAATACAAGTAAATATTACCACAGTTAAATATTTTTAATAATAACACAAAAATTACAGATTAATTGCGTTAGACAAAAGAATTCGCCCCTAGGCAAAAGATTTGTAGAGTCCGCGGGAATCATATGGACACCGGGAATATTTTCAAATTTCCCTGTGTCATATATACAACTTTTTTTATCTAGATAAGACGTTGGCTGGCCGGATTTTAAGCAAAAATTTTGTATCATGATCATTTTATACGTTCAGTATTCAACATTACCCGTGACGCATCAGTACATGCGGCCAAGCAGGAACATTCGCGCAATCTTTTATAGTGTAACCCACGGCTTTGTATCGAGATCATCTTCAATCTTCAAATTACCACCATACCTCCGCCATACCTCCACCCGAATTTGCACTCTAAGACTACTAAGACAAGGTCTAAAACTCACCGGGATGCGACTTGATGGGCTTGACCCGCCCTATGAGGCTGGGCAGGAAGTCAGTCTTGCGGATCTGCTTGAAGAACGCGTGGCCGAGCAGTTGGGTCGCCGACGGTCGCTTCTCTGGCTCTCTGGAATGTCAGAAGGTAACGTTGGAGTTGCAGCCTCCCGGAACGACGTACTCAGTTATCCCGCACTCGAAATGAAATGAAATTAAAAGGTTTTATTCAAAGTAGCGCAGACACTGCGGCTGAATGAACATTACAAGTCAAACTAGGTGTGCATTTCAAAATCTAGATCATATTGGTGAAAAAATGGACAATAAAACGCCAAACTTAGTCTTTCGAAACTTCCAAACTTAGTTCTTTAGACACAACAATCTATGCTGATTGGCAAATTCTTTCACCACAATAGCTTTCCATCGATACGCTAAGAAGAAGGTTGAAATATTAGATTAAATACTTTTCATTGCTTACTCTACTCTTTATTGAAATTATTATCATCTGCTGAGGTTATCAGCAGGTCACTGGCTATAGATAAATACTTATCCAGGGGCAAACGAATAAATAGCAGATTAGCAGGGTTGTCAGTCATACATTTTATTTATGGATAGCGCTGCACATGTCATGGTGCGAAAAGCGGTGGTAGCGAAGTGATGTAGAACGTCGGCTTCTCAATCGGGAGGTCGTAGGTTCGAACCCCGGCATGTAACAATGACTTTGTTTTCTAAGTTATGTACATTTGTGAAATTATAGTAGCAATACTACTCGCTGACGGTGAAGGAAAACATCGCAAGGAAACCCTAGTGTCTGAGGTGTTAGCGTATCTCAGCGCCTTGCTACGTACAATGGCCCAACTATGAGGCTAAGTGCGGAAATCTCAGGTCTAACTAACCAACTATGTCATGGTGCGAGACGTGTTGGTCTTATTCATTGAGAGCCTACCCAGCCAAAAACAAATACAAAAAAATAAAAAAAAAATCATTAACGAATTTATAATAAGACAAGAATATTCTTTGTTGTACACCAGAGCACATATTACAAAACATGTAAAGATACAAAGTACAATTGGCGGCCTTATTGCTAAAAGCAATTTCTTCCAGACAACCTTACGACGGAAAGTTGCTGTTTGCTGTATAATCTGTTTGCTGAATGTGTACAATATGAGCCGCTGCCTTCGGGCAGTAGTTGAACAAGGCAACGGGGACAATCTCCACCCGGACCATACTTATTCAAATCATCTTGGAGCCAAGTGCGTTGTTTAAATAAATATTTCACAAGCAAAACAAAATCTAATAAAACAAAAAATAAATATTTCAGCATAAATAGTTAACAGTCTATTTGCTGAATGTCAATATACCATGACATGTACAATGTAAGCCGCTGCCATCGAGCCGTAGTGAGTGGAGAAAAAGGCAGCGGGAAAATACTTCATTCGGACCATCACTTCTCAGATCATCTCAAACCTAATACATCAGTAGTAGTAGAAATGGCTTAAATACAGTCAGTTAACGAGCAGCTATTTTTTCGTGCCCCTGGCTTTAGAAACCACTGGGGTCTAGGGTGTTCAGGGCAAAGCCTTTATTAAAGAGGTACTCGTACGAGTAGGTCGTCGTCTGAGGAGCCGCGGCTTGGACTACCGCTACGGAGCATATCTGATGCAAAGGATATCCCTAGCAGTGCAGCGCGGTAATGCTGCCAGCGTTATGGAAACCTTTGGGTCGGATATGTCGCGGGCGGTTTGATTGACTAATTTTATTTTGTTTGCATTGTGTGTGTGTAATTTTGTTTGTTTTTTTTTTTTTGTTTAATTGACTATTTTGCTTACTTATTAATAAATAGTATTTTATATGATATGGCAATACTGTTGTGGATTTCTATAGTTTAAAATATTCTTTTCATTGCACGTAACATTTTTCAATAAATACTTTTCTGTAAAAATACATCAGTTGTTACCTATACGTATGATAAGGTTCCATGATTGCCATCAATGACTTTAAATGTCCAAATATTGGTTAATTTTCTTACAAATGTAGCGAAAACATTAGTGCTTCGGCCTGACCCACGGACAGCACTCGTCATCGTCATATTGAGCTAAAATACTTTTTTTTAATTGATTTCTTGACAGCCAAAACATGTATAGACCCAATAACACATTGCTGTAGGTGATAAGATCTGCGCCTTGATTATTTAACGTTCCACGTATACTTAGCTCTGCCGTATAGATATGAGGCGAAATATGTATCACACAGTGGATACCAAATTTGTACGCCTTACGGGTAAAACATAGAAATACTTACCAATTTCTCTTTAATGTAACATCTCAACTATGTTTTACCTATGTTATACAAATAAGTGCATCTTATCTTATCTTATCGTACCAAATTTCAGTAGATAACTCATACGTGACAATGATATTGAGCCACATAACTGTGCGACTGTGGAAGAAAAAGGCTATGGACAGGGATACATGGAATAGGTTGGAGGAGGCCTTTACCCGCGACGCGGTCCTTTAAAAAAAAACCACATGACTAAATAATAACAAGAAATAATAACTAAATACGATAAAAACTACTTGAATGACTTATTAAAACTATATTATTGAATTGTAGACTTTTAATCCGGATCTACTTACGGGTGTTGTTATATCGGAAAAATCCAGATCCGGACTAAAAGTCTACAATGTGTTGTGCTTACGAAAGTTTTAGTTCAAAAATATTATTGAATTATTTTATTTTAGTAAACAATTGACATGTAAACATACTCTTTTAAATGGACAAATAAAAGGCGTTTATATTATTTATTATATAACTGTGAGACTGCAGATATTTCGTTTTCACAGACAGAAGTATACGTGGAAAGTTGCATAATCAAGGCACAGATGTTATGGTAGACAGGCAAAAATAAAGGTAGGGCTCACCGCTGCAAGCAGAGCTCGGTGAGGTGATGGAAGGCGTCGCTGAGCTTCCGCTGCGAGTAGAGGTGTCTGGCGCGCGAGGCGCCGTCCGCGCTGTCACCTACACCGCTGTCTGTGTTATACATGCCTGCCGGACACACTCACTACTTACAATCAGAATCACAATGAAATGACATATTCTTTATTATACTATTTTTATTTTTAGCATCTAAATAGGTTTTTAAATTTTTTCCTTAGCACGGGTTAGTGAACCCGTGCTAAGGAACAAATTTAAAAACCTATTTAGAGGCTAAAAATTTCACCCATGCCGGGATTCGAACCCGCAACCTCTGGCTATCCGTGCTCAATTGGTAGAGCGCTGGCACGGATAGCCAGAGGTTGCGGGTTCGAATCCCGGCATGGGTGAAATATTTAGCCTCTAAATAGGTTTTTAAATATTCTTTATTGCAAACAGCATGACTTTGTTTTCTAAGTTATGATTTGCGAAATTATAGTAGCAATACTACTCGCTGACGGTGAAGGAAAACATCGTAAGGAAACCCTAGTGTCTGAAGTGTTCGCGTACCTCAGCGCTTGCTACGTACAATGGCCAAACTATGAGGCTAAGTGCGGAAATCTCAGGTCTAACTAACTATTACATAAAAGTTGCGAAAGCGAAAGATCATTACATAAAAGTTGTTCCAAAGGCGAATTTATCTCTAACAGAGATCTCTTGCAGCCAACCTTAGCATCGGGCGTTTAAATTAAGGTAGCGGGAGGAAGGGAGAAATATTTATAAGTATATAAATAAGTAGTAATACGATAATACACTTACACATAAATTATATACTTTTACATACATAAACCTATTAACTATGTGACGTTAGAAAGGTAGCGCTCTTTTAACTTCTTCTTGAAATCATATACGGATGGACTCTCTTGAATGTAGTTAGGAAGCTTCTTCCAATGACGAGCGGAGCGGTAGACATCCGGCTACTCAATCGGGAGGTCGAGGGTTCGAATCCCGACATGTATGTTTTCTAAGATATGTACATTTGTGTAGTGTTAGTAGCAATACTACTCGTGAAGGAAAATATCGTGAGGCAACCCTAGTGGCCTGCTACGTACAATGGCCCAACTATGAGGTTATGCGAGGAAATTTCAGGTGATAAGACCTTGTTTTCCTTCATAGTTCGCCAAGTCCGGGTAGGTGGGGGATTGCAAGGCAGCGGTTGGCCTTACAGTCAGAAGTTGTCAAGCCCATAAGTTAAGTCCCATAAGGCCTCTGACATGGCTTAACGATTGCCATTACATGACAGCCGGCACCAACGGCTTAACGAGCCTTGCGAAGCACAGAAGCGCTCGGAAAAAATGCCACTAGCTGTAGTCACAGGACGGTCACCCACCTGCAGCTGACCGCGCCTGTTGTTGCTTAAGGCGTTCCGGGGCGCTAACTACCGCCACCTTGAGAAAAAAAATCATAACTTGTTTTATAATTTGACGACCTCGGTGGCGTAGCGGTAGCACATCTACCTACCATGCAATAGGTCTCAGGTTCAAATCCCGGCAGGGAACAAAAAAAAAACCCCAGGTCTTGGATCTTTACATGTTTATGATGTCGTTGTTTCTGGTTCACACACCACAGGGAATCCTAGTGTGGGGCCAGAAGCAATGTATGTAACTGTATGTAAATGTTATGTTATTACGTTTTTATTTTATTAGTGTAAACAAACAATTGTACAATGAGTGGTAACAGCATCTTAACACTGAAGTATTTTAAGTAATTGTACAACCAGCATCGCTTAGCACGAATTAAAGAAAAAGAAAGGAAAGTTATTCAAAGATAGCTAACTTCTGAATAAGGCAATAAATACAAGTAACAAGATTAATACCTATCTTATTAATTTAAACAAGGTATATTTTCATTGCATTTAAATTTAACTTGAAATGCACTTTGGCTCTTACTAATAAACACCGTATAAGCCTGGTATAGTTACACTGTGTTTTGTTCACGTCATTTGAATGTAATTTTCAGTTGGAAGAAAAGAGACAAAACACTGCATAGTTATACAATACCTACACCATGTTTATTAGTAAGGCTGTATGTCTAAAAGTGAACATGAGAAATCTTAACAACTGTGACAACTATTTTTAGAACTTACAGTCTAGATAGAACCTATAATCAATGGATTAGAACTTTAATCGATTTCCGCTAAAAACGGCCGTTTTTGGCGCATTGATTAGGCCTTGGTTATTGATTCTAGGCTCTAGACCATTGGTTCCTAACCTGGGGGTAATTACCCCCGCAGGGGTAAAACGGAGATTCTAGGGGGGTAACACGGGATGGCACGAATGGTATTAAAATAGCAATAAACAAAATAATAGTACCTACGGTAAACGGTAGCACGGCGCGGCGTTTACCGTTTGTACCGGCGCGTTTGCTGATTTACTAAACATCTTTTTGTTCGAATTTGTGTGGTTTTAATTATTTTAAATTAGCTAGGGGTAAACTCAATTCCCATACTTATTCACAGGGGTAGTGACATTGAAAAGGCTAGGAACCACTGCTCTAGACTGTAGGTTCTAAAAATAGTTGTCACTGTTGTTAAGATTACTCATGTTCACTTTAAAAAAAAAACGTATTATAATCACAAGTTATGATTTTTTTCTATTGGTGGGCGCTAGTTAGCAACCAGAAGCAACTTAACTGAAGTGATTGATTCCAATCACCCGGTATACTAGGTCACGAGTACAGTTAACCGTTTACCAGGCAATGTACTTGTCTGCGCCATCAGCCTATTTTGAATTTGCCACCATAATGGTCTATGACCATCCGTCGCTACGTCACCGGACTTTTTGCGAACCCCGACACTCTTCTGAACCGCACCCAACGTCAACGTGCCTTTGATTTTATCATTTTATTATATGTTCTACGTTTTAAACGAATTTACTGTAGTTTTCCTAACTAAAAAGAAGTGTTGTGTACGAAGACTACGAGGTTTTCTTTGTCTCGAAAATACCCAATATATTGAAGAAGACTTCCAGTGGCCCGCGTGGCCAGTACTTTACAGGGCCACAATAAATTGAACCCTATTAACTTGAAACAAAGTCCTAAACCAATGAAAAATTCATACTACCCACGCCTGGCTAACTAAGCGAGGGTAGTATGACCTAGCAGCCACTCACTAGCAGCCACTAGTAAACACCTAGCAGCCACTCACTCTTCATCTCTGTGTCGTCGAGCTGGTCCGGGAAGGTGGAGCAGTCCAGCAGCTGCGGGCGGCTGCCGCGGACCTTCTCGGTGAGCATGAGCGTTGTGGGCACGTCCGCGAAGGGCACGGCGCCGTTGCCCAGCTCGCAGGCCAGCACGCCCAGCGAGTACAGGTCCGAGCGCTCGTCGTAGCCTTTCAGGTTCTGCGGAGGTCGATACGGGATAAGACAAAAGGCTTCGAGTTCGAATCCCGGCATGAGTGGATTTTTTAGCCTCTAATAAGTTTTTAAAATTGTCCTTAGCACGGGTTAGTGCATTAAAAAATAAAAAAAATAGTATAATCATGTGGGTACAGCGATATGATTCCGATGTAAAAACTTAACTGCAAAGCAGGTACTCGGGGCTGTTAGTGATGCAATCTACTTCAGCCAGATGTCGCTGCCTGTACGTAATACAGAGAATAGTGTAAAGAGGTTCGAAATTTCACTGATGCCGGTGAGTCGCCCATTAGCTCAGTTGGATGGAGCGCTGGCACGGATAGCCAGAGGTCGCGGGTTCGAATCCCGGCATGGGTGGAATTTTTAGCCTCTAAATAGGTTTTTAAAATTGTCCTTAGAATAAAAAAAATAGTATAACACAAAAGGCTACTTGACAGGTGAAAACCAACTCGTGTTTCTCGTTGGTGTTTAGTAAGTGCTCAGAAAGTGATGTATGTTAAATGTTCTAAAAAAAGCAATTTTTAAATTAAGACGCCAAAACACTATCACAGCACGCAAAACACAGCAAGTGGTATTGCTACTATAAATTCGCAAATGTACATAACTTAGAAAACAAAGTGACTGGTGCATGCTATTATTCGACGAAATCCCGAGAGCCGGTGTTGCACCGCTCGGCTACCACAGATCATATTAGATAGATATTTAGATGTCTGTATTCCTCAAGGAGCATTTCCCATACAAACGTAGTTTGCTTTTTATTTACAAACGACATGACGGATCGCAATGAAACTTTGTCAATACAGAAATCGGGGGTTGGTCGTGCTTATAACTGAGAATAAATAGAAATTACAGCCTCATAACACTTTTCGTAGAAACTATTCTCAAAACTATTATATATATGTTTTTTTACGTTCATTTCCCGTTCTTATCACGATCAAACCTATGTTTGTGTCTTCTAAACTTATAAGTGAAGTTTGATCGCGTTTCAGCACGTCGTTCGTAAAAAATAAACCTAATTACGTTTGTATGGGATGTACGAGAACTTAAAAAAATTCGACCATTCTAACTACTGTTTTAAATATAAATAATTTTGAATAAGATATTATTATCCCCACGAGGAGCCGCCTTAAAATGTATTTATTGACGGCCTCGGTAGCGCAGCGGTTTGGCAGGCTGACTGTAAAACCGAAGGTCTCGGGTTCGATCCCCGGCCGGGTCAAACTAGGAAACGTACTTTTCTAGTTTGTCTCGGGTCTTGGATGTTATCGATGTATTTATTGTATTAAATCTATCGTCGAGTTAGCACCTGTAACACAAATCATTTAGTTGTACTTAGTATGGGGCTAACGAGATCTGTGTAATAAGACCATGAATATTGATTTATTTATTTATGATACGTAACATCGTTTTCGCATGTGAGTGGCGTGCCAGCTCACCTGCTGCAGCAGCTCCGGGCTGAGCCAGATGAGGTCGGTGTGGTCGGAGCGCGGCGGCGGCAGGCTGTGCAGCTGCCGCTGCCGGCGCCCGCGCACCATCAGCGAGGCGGCGCTGCGGAGACCGGACAGCCGGACGGAGCCGTCCGCGCCCACCAGGACGTGAGAGGCGCGTACGCCTCTGGAAGCCGGAAGTCTTAATTAGGGCCTAGCCACATTACAACAGGCCGGCGACGTTCGCAACACACTAAATTAAACCATAAATAGATAGATAGATAAATACGAGGGGGGATCAAAAAGTAGTGAGAACGACATACTCCTTGGTAAGAAAAAAAAATACTGGCAGGCATAGCTCAAATACATATTTGTAACATTGATAAAGAAAAATCTCCGATTCTCTTTTGTTTTTTTCTGAATTTAGTCATTTGTTTGCTTTGTGTCGGAACGTGTTCTCAAAAATAGAGAAAAACGAAGTGCGAACGGTTATTAAATACCTCTGTTTAAAAAAAATAACGACCCAAGAGATTCATTGCGATTTGGAGGCAACATTAGGAGTCTGCTCCGCCGTATTCCACTGTCTCAAGGTGGGCTTCTCAATTCCGAGTAGGGAGAACGAGCACGGACGACGAACATCGTTGCGGCCGTCCATCGACGTCAGTCACCCGAGAAAATGTTGCGAAAGTCGAGAAAATTGTATTGAGCGACAGAAGAGTTACCATCCGATACTTAATTCAAGAAAAAGGCATTTCATATGGAAGTATTCAATCCATATATTAACTATCTTTGAATATGAGAAAAGTCTCCGCAAGATGGGTGCCGAGAATGTTAACCGACAGTCAGAAACAAAATCGACTTGACATTGCGAAGATATTGTAGGACAAGTTTCAAGAAGATTCTGAAAACTTTATGACTCGTTTCGTAACAATCGACGAAACATGGGTCCATCACTAATCATTATATTCTATCTCATTCTCACTACTTTTTGATCCCCCCTCGTAGATAGGCGGAGTGATAATAAAGTCTACTAGAAATTAATTTTGGAATAAACTTATCGCAAATTGCATGGAACCCAAACATCCTTGATGGAACCCCCTTGTTCACAAATCTTTTGAAGCACTAAATAATTATTTTCAGCCAGTACCGTCGCTTAGTTTTTTTTGGCAACTATAAAATAAACTAATTGAACATATTTTTACTGACTGGTGATCAAAAACGCTTACGTGTGACAACATCGGAGGCATGTTTGGCGTTGTTTCAACGGGATAAAACTGAATTTTTTTTTTCATAACTGTAGGCGAAACGTGGATCCACCACTATATCCCAGAAACCAAGCAACAATAGAAACTGGATTGCTACCGGCGAACCTGCTCTGCTTTGGCCTGAAGCAGGCCAAAGCAGTTTTAACGGCCAATAAAATGATGGCGACAGTTTTGTGGTATGCACGTGGGGTAATCCTATTGACTACCTAGAGAAGGGTAAAACAATGAAAACAATTTATTGGATTAATTTAACATTTTATGTGAAAAACGACTACATTTGGCTTAGAATAAAATGCTCTTCCACCAAGACCATGCCCGAGTGCACACCTGTGTGATTAATCAAAACTGTTTTTATACGGATTTATGCTCGTTTATTACAATTTTCCAACGTTTCGGCACTTTTCCAGGTGCCGTGGTCCCGGATGACTGAGGTGACAGGTGTAACGGTTAGTTTACTACCCTCGGCAAAAATTACAAAAGTTAATTATGAAGTTACGTTCCAAAATAGACAAACCAATTATTTTTTATATAAAGTCAACAATATTGATTATTAGTAATTGAAGTTAAAATTAAATTTATAAACAAATTACTTTAAATGAACTTAAAGATACTGATTATTAATTGAAATTAAATTTATTTTTAACTAGAATGATACGCGAGGCAATAGAGATCCGCCGGCATCCAAATTTTAATAGAGATCGTGGTTGGAACATACCGGTAGCATGGGAACCAGTGCTTAAGTGCATGAGACCCCTTTGCTAGAAGTGTGACTGTAGAATAAATAATAAAAATAAATTTAATTTCAATTTATAATCAGTATCTTTAAGTTCATTTAAAGTAATTTGTTTATAAATTTAATTTTAACTTCAATTACTAATAATCAATATTGATGACTTGAATTGGAACGTAACTTCATAATTAACTTTTGTAATTTTTGCCGAGGGTAGTAAACTAACCGTTAATGATTTCTAAAAGACACCTGTCACCTCAGTCATCCGGGACCACGGCACCTGAAAAAGTGCCGAAACGTTGGAAAATTGTAAAAAATGTAATAAACGAGCATAAATCTGTATAAAAACAGTTTTAATTATGTCTACTGCTCGTGTTAACCTTAGAAAATACTATACCTGTGTGATTGCCATGGCCAAACTTCATGAGTTGCTTTCTCACCCATCGTATTCACCATTATTAGCCCCTTGTGACAACTATCTGTTTCCAAATTTGAAAAAATGACTGTGATAAAAGATTTGGCTCCAACGAAGATATCATGCACAAATCCAATGTCTATTACAGAGGCTTGCCCGTATTGCCCTATTACCCGTCAGCATTGTAATAGGACTTGTTACCGCTAGATCAACGAGGCAGTCCACGCACAGTAGAGTCCAGTTTAAGTAATCACCTGTGAATGTAAAGCTGTCGGTGCAAATACTGAAGAGCTTGCAGCACCTCACGCAGTATGATCGCGCAAGGCAACTCCGGCAAGCCTTCGGAGAAGTACTGCTGCAGGATATCCCGACAGGATCCCAGGCTCATGAGCGGAGACACCACATAAAGGTCCCGGCCGTGCACGAAGGATGTCAGGTAGGGTAGAATGTTAGGGTGCTGGAGCTCCTTAGTTGTCAAAATCTCTTGCTGAAAATAAAGACCATAGTAGATTGTATGACTAGGGAATAAAAAGTAAAGACCTGATACCATATTTCAATTTGGGTGGCCTTTTTGGCCTTTGGAAGGGGTACAAAAATATGACGATGAAATGACAATATGTATTCACAATTATTATGAAGCTGGATTGTCACCCACCAACCACAGTTCATATACTTGTAAGCACCATTTATTCTACCATAGTCTCTATCAACAACAATGAAAAATTGTCAAAGTTGTGACGAAAACTTTTATTTGGTCAAGTAAAAAGTTGGAAAAAAACTATATAGTATAACAACTTATCTTGGGATGGTCAACCACAGCATGGATGTGTTTAGATAGACAGTTTTCAGCGTCCACTAGATATCTGCTACAGTGGCCTAATGAAGCACACAAAATCCAGAGTGATTCCATACTAATTGACAGTTAAACATTTGGAATCATTCAGGATTTGGTGCAAGATCATAATATAGGGCAGATCATATTGTGTTTTATGCTTGTTAGCTAACTGCCATACATCAGTAACACTGAATGAAGTTCAACATTGGCTTGATGAGTTGATGGCATCACAAAGAGCAATGGCCAATGGACTCGGGAGGTTGTTGTGATAGTGAAGAGGCCTATGCCTATTAGTGGACTTTTATAATTCACTTTATCTTTATAGGTGTAAACATTTTTTTTCAAATACAATCAAAATCAAGAGATACATTGCAGTTCATATTTCTTGGATTAGCAAGATTATTTAATGTCTTAGAATGACCAAACCACTTGCTAGACATTATTAATGTCTATGTATATTCCAATGATCTCTATAAACGTATACATGTAAACAACATGTAGACAAACCCTGACTTAGCGTAGGTAATAATAATATGGTATCAAAACAAACCTGTATCAAGTTGGCATTCTCTTTATCCTTAGTTTTGTCCACGAAAAACCTCTTGATGGCCACTTCCTGAGAGGTTGGCTTGTAAACGCCG
The DNA here is from genome assembly GCA_934045075.1 of Yponomeuta sedellus. Classification (NCBI taxonomy): domain Eukaryota; kingdom Metazoa; phylum Arthropoda; class Insecta; order Lepidoptera; family Yponomeutidae; genus Yponomeuta; species Yponomeuta sedellus. The sequence goes on from OW203724.1 coordinate 24,250,882, forward strand.
GAATACACCACAGCCTCACCGCCGCAACACTCCGTAACTATCGAAGTCAGCTGATAATCGCTCAAGTCTGGGTTGTACATCTTGGGCGTTTGACAATTTTTCAAAGATGGAGAAACATACTTAGCCGCTTGTTTTAAGCAGAATTTAACACAGGCTTAATCCAGCCGGAGGGTTAAAGTGAGATTTGGGTAAATATGTAAATGATTAAAAAGAAAAATAAAATATCCACTCGTTTCAACAACCGCAAACAAAACTTACTTTACTTGACATTGACAAGTGAGTAGTGCCAGACAGATGAGATACCAGTTGACATTAACCTGTGGTAGATGGTAACAGACAAGACAGAAATAAAAAAATGTGGTCAGCAGCAAACAAAAATCTTTCGGTTGGTTTTTCGGGCTCTTTGTTATCAACTGTGAGCGAGTCGTGTCTCTTTTTCAGAATTTTTGGCATGAAAACTTTTAGATTAGTAGGCTCCTTTATAAATATACACACAGAAAAAACAGAACTGCCACTCTCGAATTATTTACGCTAAATAAGATTTCAACTCTATTTCTTTTAATTTTATTTACTTTAATAATCTAATATATTACAAACCTATATACTTAATCTTAATTCAATTCGAAAGTAGTTTGCAAAACATAAAGAGATAAGATAAGAATATTCAAAATAATAATTATCTTTAAATTAAAATTGTACCTATATAAAGTTAACGTTTTCTACTTAAGGTACTTTTCTTACAAGTTTTTGTTTCGTGTAATGGTCCCATACATGAAAACGCCTCACGAGAATGGTTCCAGCATAAATCACTCTCATGTGATCATTACCGGTACTCATAAGAACAGAAGATCAGTGTTTCGCTTCCTCAATAGTGCGAGATGATAAATTAATAACGGTTTTCGAAACTCAAATATACTAGCTAAATAAATTAATATATTTGAATGTGAAATTCTTACCAAATAGAGAACATATTTCAGATCAACGTGACGATGTAGGACGACGAAACGCCAATTTCATATGTGAGGACCTAATATAACTTCGGAATGCAGACTTATCTAAAATTACGATTTAGTTTTTCTGCAAGTGTTTTTTTACTATTTCTAGTTTTTTAGTTTAATAAAGTTGGTAACACCGTACCACAGACATATTTTTTTTGTAGAGATGTGCCATGTTGGATAAACATCGATATAATATACAATTGATGGTACAGTCGACGGCAGATCATCCTTTACACGCGTGCAGTGACGTTAGTTAGGTTGACTTTCCAAAAAAAACTATGATAAGCTGGTATCTAAACTATCTATCAACAAAGTAACATCGATTCACATTCACAATACCTAGCACAGATATCACAATACCTAGTCGATGATTTTAACATCATGATCCAACACTGTAGAGGCCTTAAATCTTGCTAGAAAATGACCCTCAAAAAAATCAGAAGGCATGAATAATTTTATTTATATTCAATATGATGACTGCCACAGATATAGTGATAAAACTATTAGAATCCGATGCCAAGGACAGAGAAGCCGATGTACAAGGTTTATTTACGCTGAATGTATACTGGCATGGTGGAAAGTATAATGTCCAGAAGGAGGTAACACTGACTAACAATAACTTAACAAAACCGAAAACCACAGCATCTGCATGAACAGTAATTAAGTTATCTTAAAATCGATTCCTGACATATCACAAATTTTGATAGGCAGACTAGAAACAAACTATTTTTAAAATCTCAAGTTTTTCTTGCCAGGTTGTTTATAGCCTGCCAACTCTGCTTGCCGTTTGCATGTCCGGCAGCGAAGTTGGAATCTACGCGCGCCTGACTGCCACCTTTAAAAGTTGAGTAGAGCCAACCCCAAAAACGTTTTAGGTACAGAATCATGGTCTTATTTATTAAAACAACATTTCACTAAAACAGTCGAAGAGGCATTTTATTTAATCTGTGATTACGTATTTTGCTTGCATAAGCTCCTCCACAGACTACTTTAGTCAGTTTTTGTAGTTTTTAAGGAATGGCGTTTTTGTAAATAAGGTCATTTAAGTCCCTAATGTATTGAACATATCAATATTATCAACAAAATAAATCTTAAGGTAAAGGAAAGAATGAAAGAATAATCATTTATTGCCATGCATGTTTTACAATATTTGTAGTTATGTAGATAGGACTTGGCTATAGCAAACTTAAACTAATGTGTTTTCTAATGTGGACTGAAAAGTGGGATGAGTGTAACTGAGTTGTCGTGAGTTGTGTTGCAATCACAAAAAAACATCGAGAAATAAACTTCCATGTGCAGACGACTGCACACTTACCTTAAAACGCGTGCACTCAGTTATGTTACAGGTAACATTAAAACAAAATGTAAAGTTACACTTCCCTGTCGATGCATATTGTTGATGTGATAAACTTCTTTGTACAATCGACAACACATCAACCGTTGAACCGTTACACGTATGCATTCTATACAATTACGTTAAGGGTGATTTTGCAACTAAAAGGTCGAGTTAGTGTTCGACTGTACATATCGATGTCCTGTCAGTATTATCGGCTATCGATATGACGATAGGACATCCCTACTTCTTGGTTTCGTTTGGCGGCAATGATCAATGTTAAAACATTGAAAATTTATAAACACAAATTCACAAATCGTAACTCTAAAAAGTGAGTTGTGGAAGGCTGTACAACTTCGTTCATTGTAATGATGGTAATACCGTGTTTAGATTTGGTAAGTAAACAATTTTAAAAACCTTTTTAGAGGCTAAAAATTTCACCCATGCCGGGATTCGAACCCGCAACCTCTGGCGGGTTCGAATCCCGGCATGGGTGAAATTTTTAGCCTCTAAATAGGTTTTTAAATTTGTTCCTTAGCACGGGTTAGTGCATTAAAAATAAAAATAGTAAGTATAAGTAAACAATTGTATATTTTAACAAACGTAAGATTTAATTATATAAATGACAGTGAGATTGAGATCAGAAAAGGGTACCAAAGAGTGTACGGTACGGTACCTACCTACTTGTAGGCATCACATTCATTGTAAATAAAATTAAAATAGGTAGGTACTATAATTCCTAAAGTACCTAGTCGTCATATTGAAAAACTATCACATAGCTTTGCATCTGTGTTTGCAGCATAGTCAACTGAATCAAAGAGTGACTGCACTGCAACTGTAGGCTTTTTTAGTTCGGTTAGTTCAACTGTTCTATGTTATTATACATACAAACATAACCTCACGTTTGTATCTGCCTGTATAGGTGTGGTATAAGTACTATATAGGTACCTAGGTATTATCAAATTAATCTAAGTAGGTACCTATTTTATTCAAAATACCATGGATACAGCGACTTATTGAACCTAGTTAACCTCAAACTATCAAACAAGTAAACCTAAAATCCATTTAAAAAAAAATGGACAAATAAATCTGTTGACTTTTTTCAGTCTTTTGATACCTACTTAATTAATTAATGGTGTTTACATATTATTCTAAAACCTGGTACTAATGCACTGAACAAGGCTAATGCAAGGTGTCAATATCAGACATCTTTGTCACTTAAGAAATTTAGTAGTATTTAAATTTAGTAGTAGCCCTTTTGGTTCAAAGTGTGCTTTACACAGTGTTTGAACCGCAATTCTTGCAAGCTTCTTACCTTTATCTTTAGGGGTTTTATTTCAGAAACATATATAAATAAATGATATATAAATCTTTCCCAGTCAAAATCTTGGAACATAGGTACATATAATACCAAATAAACGATGTTTTAATCTTTGCCAGTGAAAATCTTGGAAACACTAGTTCATGACTATATTTTCTAGTATTTACATGACATTTTCCTCCAAACATCAGGCAGCAGACATGTAGGATAGACTCCATATCTACTGCATGCATTCGTCATCGAGAACAGACCTTGGTTTAATTATAGGGTCAGTCTTGCGACTGCCTCATGTCTAGTGGTATCACAGTTGAGGATACCAGAGGTTCTGTTTGGGTTTGTTTCCATGTTTTCAAAGTCCGTGGCTCAAGACCATAGCACCGGGCATATGTGTACTGGTTTGGGACCAGGACAACTGATTGTGTTGTGTGGAAGTTATTTAATAATATGGTTTTTATTTCTATAATCTTGGTAGCCATCATAATGTCAGATCTAGGAATACATGTAAGTTGTTATTTCCACACTTGACTTGCAAAGGTTAATACATCTTTTAAGGGGCACTGTGTAGTCAAAATATTGAAGAAGAAGAAGAGAGAAGAAATACATTTATTTATCGCCACACAGACATATACAAAACATATAATAGAGACTAAATATAAAAAAATTATGTATAACATTTAAGTACTGTAACCCATTTTTACTTGTAACCATTGAAAAAAACTGAACCCTTATATGACTTTACTTACCTCTGATGCAGTTTAAAAAAAGAGTTAAGCTTTGCGCAAAAAAGGATAACATTAAGAATGATTTAGTTGATAATGCAAAGTTCATGCAAGTTCTTTGAAGAAACTAACATCGAAACAGTTACAAGTCAACACAATATAATACTAGCTGTGCCCTGCGGTGTTAGCCGCTGTTTATCGATTTTCCCGTGGGTATAATATATTTTCCCGCAGTAAACCGTAGCCTATGTTTTAATTCAGGGTGTCAGCTAACTCCATACAAAATTTTATTAAAATCGCTCCAGCCGTGTAGACGTGAAGAAGTAACAAACATACACACTCACAAACTTTCGCCTTTATAAATAATATTAGTGTGATGCCTATGTAGGTATGTTGGACCACAAATATCAAAGACTTCCAAAATATTGGTAGTCATGACGATGACAACTTTGAATTAAAAAATATTTTTTTTTAATCTTTGTAATATCTTCATTGCACAAAAAGGGGTTTGTACAAAGGCGATTTTAATACTAATAAGTATTTGGTTCTTCATGCTAACCTTGGGTTAGGTTGGGTTAACACTAGAAATTAATAGACATAAACCATCTTTTTCACGATTTAGACTACCAAAACTTTTAATTAAGTACCCGCTGGTTTTGGGTACTTTTAATCTTGTCCTTCTTGCCCTTATACAGTCCCTATTTCTTTTCTTCTCTCAGAGAGAGAGAGAGAGTACCACGAATACCACGCGTGCCAGAAGCGGATGGGCAATTTCAAGCGCTGGGGTACTGGAACATCACCTATTTAGAAATCAACATTTTACAGTACTACACATAAAAGTCCCTCCGGGAATCTACGTTCGCGCAGACTAGGAAGAAGTGTAACGAAAGTACCCGAAGCTATAAGTACATTTAACATGATCTTCAACCGATACGGTTAAGGCGCAGAATTGATTGCCGCAGTAGCGCTATCTATTTTGCTCACGCTAATATTGCCAAACTAATAGTCACCTGCATCGATGACGTTGAATCAACCAATGAAGTTGAAGCAACAAAGGTGCGCGGCCTGCCATAAAATGAAACTATCTTGATCAACTTGCCGCACATCCAAAATTTGGTCATCTGCGCAGGTACATCCGCGAGACTTATTTCTTGTGTAGCACTGTACGTATCTGTTAAAATATAGTTGTTTATTAATACCAGTAGGAGAACCAAAGATCCCTAAGGCACAGGTTTCTACCTAGTTTAGGGGTCAGACGTTCGAATTGTACAATGACACTGTACGAACAACCTTTGTATTTAGCTTAAGATAAAAATTGTAGACTACAAATAAAAAAATATTTTTAATATATCATTATTTTAAAGTTTTCGCTAGCGCTAAAATTATGAGTTTTGAATGAACTTAAATGGCGCGTTGTCATTACAAAATTCGATGTTTTTGGAGTTGGCAGTCGCTTCTGCGCGATTGCTATCTGCCAAAAGAGACTGAACAGAGATTGTCAAACGGTAGCCCATACGAATTACAAATTACTTGGTATTGAGCAAAGATTCTCATTTTCATCTCTACATCCTACACTACATTGATTGCCTCTCCAATCCACGTCCAATACGTGGGCGACCTTCGTCAAAGGCAAGACGATGACGCGCGCGAGCTCACAGCTGCAATGTAAGGGCAGATCATGGGTTGAGTTACTCAAAGCAACATATGAATGGATGCGTAAAAACTGACCTGAAAGTAGTAGTTAATCAGTGTCATCTTCCATTATCTTTAACCTATCTGCTAGCATACACTAAAGGCAGGCGCCTTTAATGTATGCTAGGTTTTTCTCCGTATACCACGATGTCGTGCCCTCAGCGACCACGGATATTGTTAGGAAATTTTCTGTGTGGTGTCTTTAAATGATGAATTAGTAATCTATCTATAGATGCGATTTATACAATCGCCATAATAAAAACTGTAATTCCTATATATAATCAGGCGACCGCATCTCAGATACGGTTTATACGCGATGTACTCACTTCTATATAAAACCCGGGAGAGAGCCAAATTCTAAATTTAAAGGTGGAGTGACGGGACCCGAGTAGCGCCGAACGCGTCCGAATCCGCCCGCCCGCCTCAGTTCACCGCCGACTGCCGTCAGGAAATCCTTAAGCATCGCAAACCGCGCGATTACGAACGCTCACTACTTTGGTAAGGGCACACCATAAACGGAAATAAGTAATTCGAAAACAACTTTCCACCCAAACGTAATAAATTTGGTGCAACCAATTCACAGTGAATTCTCAAATACAAAACGTGCTTCAAAATTGTGAAAGTGTGTGGTGTACCAATAAGCGTATTCATTGTAAACGGTACGGTAAAATATAGGGTTTTACAAAGTTTTATCTATGAGGATTTAACGCTTAAGTTCGCTTCGATAGTGCGGAGGCCGATTGGATTAAGCACGTGCCGCTGGAATCAAATGTTGAGTTTCAATATGTCCGCTATAATGTTCCAGAAAGTTTTGACCATTCATTTTCCATCACATCTCATTGGAAAACACATGGAAATCATGCGGGGTTTTTCCGCAAATTGCCGGCTTTATAACCTCTAACCTTTACGCTTGCGATTCCGCTAACCATGAACCGTTGTCTAACGTTCTGCTAACATTATTTTCTCACTATTTGACCATTACAGTTTCAAATTAAGTTTTCTTAATAAAAGTTTTCCGCATTGCGCTACCAGAAGAGCGAAAGTCTCTTGCTGTGAAATATTTAGGTACAGACTGGCTGGAGTCTAGAATATCGATCACTGCTCTCTTTTTGTTTCTTTGCTTAATGTGTTCTTACATTAGTGAGTTTGGCGTTTACCCATAAAGAAGGGTCTAATTTTCTTGATATTTCTTGCCTTCTTTACGTTTCTTGTCTTCTTCACTTGAGTGCACTTTGGCGTTTACTTAAAAATAAAGGTCTTCAATTATGTTTTTAGTCTTTTGAACGCTTGTTTTTGTATATTATTTGGTACTGTTCCTTTAAGTTTATTTGTGATGAGTAACGCAATAGTTATTACTTTATTAGCAAGCAAAACACAATCGGTTACGAGAGACCCGGTTAACTCGTACATTTCAAAACCAAAATCTGTTAAATCGGCCCAGCCGTTCTCGAGTTTTAGCGACACCAACTAACCTCATTTGATTCTTATATATAGAAGATAGATAACTTCGTTACAAATTTTACAAAATATTATTGACGTGGCGCAACCATATTAATCAATTACCCTTTTCATTTCACGCAAAAGGGTAGTGCGGTGCCCACATGAGAAATTATCGATAGCACATGCCCCACATAACGAAATAGATATTGACTTATGATCACAGTGACGTGTTGATTTAAGGCATACATTCGATTTGTTTGTTATCACTCAGAAAACGCTTTATCCTTGAATACAGACAATGTGAAATTAGAAGAGCTTTGCAAAGTTCAAAATCAAAACAACAGTGGCTGAGATTGTTTCGAGACTGTGGTTAAAGCTAAAATTATATCTTTCATTGTGATTTAAACAGGAAAAAAGCTTCATAGATGAGGATATAAAAGTGACACGGTTTCTGACCTAGAAAATATAGATAACTCATTATTACACACCAGGAAGTAAGAATACAATTACAAACTTTTGCATTTGCATAAGTTACTTGAATATCTTTACCTATATTTATCTTTACTCAAATCTCTACATATGATTTCTACATTTGCAGATATACACACTTTTTTCAACGGAGCAAAGCTGAAGTTCAGAAGCTCCAACCATCCTCCACACAGCTGGCTTGGAGCCAAATCAAAATACATACGCATTTAGTGTTTCATGTCGCGAATGAAAAATTACTTCGAACGTTACAGTTCGTCCGTCTGGGAGAGTTCGGGGAAAGCTCTGTCGTGTCGGGAAATGTTGTAAATTTTGCACTTTACGGTTACTATTGGAGTTACATCGCGGATCAGGGGTTAGGTGGGTGCGATTTCCTTGATAAAGGATCCTTGTGCCAAAGAACTTTATCGCCTAGGTAGCTCGATGTATAATCAAATAAGAAGTGGGCATCTGATAGATATTTAGGCAAAATAAAATATGCATTAAGTAACGTATTGAAAAACTTTTCTAGATGGATATTAAAGATTGACCAGACCCCGATTGACGCTGCAAAGTTCGAGTGGAATTGATTATTAATGTTGTATAGAATCAGGCGTTACTTTGCGGAAATCCATAATAGCATTAAAAAGTTAAAATTACTTTGCTGAATTCCGCCAAAAATCCCACAAGCACCATGCGGCTAGCTAATGCACCGCCCTCCCTCCCACTTTTTCAAGCAGAAGCAAGACACGAACACACCACCACCAACACCAATACTTGTGTGAGAAAACACGCGACGCGTTTCGCCTCTAACACGAGGCATCCTCAGGCTCCCAAATGCAAGTATTATTAATGTATTAGATAAAACGAATTTCGAAAAACACTGCGACTGAGACCAAGACTACGGATAATCAAACGGTCGTCGATTTTGGAAGTTACGTAAAGTTAGCAAGTTTATATAAAAATAATAATATACAATGTATTGTATATTATGTTATACATAGGTACATACTCGAACGTTTGTATCCTGAATAGGTAGGCAGAGATCAGGGTTTGCATCTTGCCACGATCCTGACCAACACCTTCATGAACATTCATAAGTGGTTCATTTAATAAAAATAAATAAGTTATAAAATGATGGAAGGAGCAAGAGAAGCTTAGTTTGCCAGAAAAATGAGGAGTTTAAAGAACATCGTAAAGTTCTCGACAGAAGTAATTAAATCAATACAAAAACCGGCCAAGTACATCTCAGGTCACGCGTAGTGTAGGGTTCCGAAGAAGGATTCCTTTTTTTGATTGATATTAGGATTCTATTTTACTTATATATTATTATCTTCCTGCTTTACAGAACTGATAACGTCATGAAATAAATAATAAATAAATAACTTTTCCACAACACAATCACATCATTGAAGTTTTTTTCAGTGAGATTTATACGTTTTCCTTTTATAACCTGGTAGACTATTACTCGTCGAGTTGTTAAAGCTACTAACCCGTGATAGTGTTCTTTTAATTTCATTATAATTATATGCTAGTTACTGTCCTGATTTTTTTCACGTTTCTACAAACAGCCATTTATACGGGAGAGGGGGAAACTCTCTACTCGAATAAAAATTTAGTCTTCAATGATCAATATTTCGCAAACGGATGCATGGATCAAAAAAAAATGTACTCCTACAATAGGTTAAACAACCTATTAAACGGTACCACCTTGTATATAGACTAGACAGGGAAAAAATCATCCTTATTTATATGAAGAGGAAAATATTTTATTGTACCGTTTTGTCGTCGTGATTTGTATGTAAATCTATATCAAATTTAAGCTGTCTAGTATTAAGCCACGGACAGGCAGACGGACTGGCGGAGATGACGAAACTATAAGGTTTCTTGTTGACAACGGAATCCTAAAAAGTAATTGAAATCCTGAAGTGTTTCTAGACAAGCTAAGGTGTCAGCTAACGCTGGAACATTCTTTAGAAGACGGATAGTCTAATATTAGTAGCGACGCACGCGGTTGCAGCTAGTGATACAATCGACAGAATTAGATGCAAAAAGTAGAAGCCAAAAGTCTGATCGATGATGAATAGTCTATATGGACTTGGGTCCCAATATTTCTATGAGCTCACCACTGATTTGTATGTACTTATAGAACAGGTCAAAGACAAAATTCGAAATGCCTGTCTGCTAAAGGTTTTCAATGACGATGCATTGTATATGTTATTTTGAGATTTGGATAAAGCCCTGGCTCAAATTTTTCTTTAGGGTTTCAAATTTGATGATATTCCAGACCTCATCAGATGCGCCTTGGCATCTTTGCAGCGACAGGAAAGAAGAAAATCCTAGTGCAAACAATTTTAGAAACCTTTCTTTATTTTGTTCCCTGTGTCTATAACTTGCCTGATGTCAATACAGTTTGTATACTACGTCAGAGTGCTTAGTGCGAGTTTGACAGATCCAATCGAATAACTTTACTACCGCGTTAATCGAGCATTGAGTAGTGAGTATGAGTACGTTAACCGTTTGAACTGGCAAAACGCTGTCACAGTACAACTCGCACTCGCGTAATTCCTGTTTTGGCTGGTAAACGTGTTCACTTCTCAACGTAAACCATTACAACTCGCACTCAGCAATTTTAATTTCCATACTTGTCGCTAGGTGGCGCTTCCTCGATGCCATAGAAATATGAGTTTACATTAACGCGATCGAGTAGTTAAAAAACTCGCACTCTGCACTCTGAACATGTGGCATTTATCATACTGAATCGCCGTCTCTCTCTCTTATTCAAGGAATAGTGGTAAGGAGCACTTCAAAGGTTTTGGCCAGCAAAAGTGGCTCTGGCTCAATAATTTCTACTATCTGCCTACCTATTATTTAAATTTAACGGTGTTATTGTAAAACAAAGTCTGTACAATATTTAAACTGCATTTGACGTTTGATGTTTTAAGATTCATATATTTTTTTATATATAACACTTTTATACTATTGCAGAATGTCAACGCAAAGGAATTGAAATTAAAAGAATAAAGCCATATTTTATGATTCTTCTTTTTTTAGGTCGCTACCATACAGCATGCATTAATGCTTTGACTCGTGCAGTGCATCCTCTCACACCACAGAACATATGTTCTGTGTCTCACACTGTACGGGTGACGATTCGAATCGTCTGTCAAATTACAAGCTAAATACTTAGCCAGGATTCCGGCAGGATTTGGTTCGCATAATTAAGACCCTGAACTGTTATTGTTTGACCGCGGAAGGATTGAAATGATTAAATTGCCATGTTGATAATTTCGTTGTCAAAAAAGGCACAGAAAAACCTCATTTAAAAGGCAATAGGCGTGACGACAGTATCAAATAATCAAAGATTTAACGATATTAGGGGAAAGTACTTACATATTAAAGGATTTAAAACACTAATCAGTGTTTGATAGTTTAAAAAAAAAGAGATAACCAATATTTTCAATAAAATGAAAGAATATGATACTGTTTTCAGCCATTTTGACTGAAATACCTATCACACCGCGTGACGTCAAGCTTAGTAAGCTTCACCCGTGCTTTGGTGTGATCTGATTACTAGTGATTACGATATTTTTTACCTGGGCGTGACGTCAATTTCGACGCCATGACACTGTGAGCTGTTTTCCCACAGATTTAAAATTACTTTAGAAAAATGGCTTTAACCGTCGTTAGTTAAACTTTAGTTTATTACTGAAATATGGGGTTTTTTGGAAATAATACTGGGTCCCTACATTCTGGAAGAGGATTTAAAAAGCCTTTTATGTGTTTGGTCTTTGTTTAGGTTAGGTTAGTGTGCTCATTATTCGATAAACCAAAACGTCTTCATAGAGCGAAATGTTAGTAAGGACTTAATTGTTTCATAGTTTTGAGATACGAATATTTCATATTTCCAAAAGTGTTTCAATTACATAAAGAGCTCCTTAAATGTACTTTAAAATAGTCTTTCCTTTCATCAAAGTTTATTGAAGTGCATTTGATGATTATTTCAAGGAATAAGATAATAATATTCTTTACCGGAAAAGAAACATAAAATAAGGATACTAAAATAATAAAAAATTCTCTGTACGTAATACAGAGAATAGTGTAAAGAGGTTCGAAATTTCACTGATGCCGGTGAGTCGCCCATTAGCTCAGTTGGATAGAGCGCTGGCACGGATAGCCAGAGGTCGCGGGTTCAAATCCCGGCATGGGTGGAATTTTTAGCCTCTAAATAGGTTTTTAAAATTGTCCTTAGCACGGGTTAGTGCATTAAAAATAAAAATAGTATAATAAAATAAGGATTTACAAAAATACAGTACAATAATTGGCAATTCTTGCTTAGAGCAATTTCTTCCAGACAATCTACGATGGACTTGGAGTTGCTGATGGAAAAGTTAGAAGGGTAGTTTGAATCGAGTTTTAATAAATTGCATCGTTCTACTTTTGCTTCTCATGGGATATTTACATTAGAATTGTAGATTGTTGGTCGTAATTAACAAATTTAAGAACTAAAATCACGTTTACAACTTTTCCTGCATACGGCCCTTTGTCAAGTAGTTTTATGACTGCCAAGTGTTTTGCGAACAGTTGGTCAATTGTTTATATATCCAGACTGTTCTGAAGTGGTCTCGATTCGTTTGTAATGTGTCTATTTCTGTTGATATTTTCATCTTGTTGCTTTGCTATTTCGATTCCTACGCGACGCCCACGTCAATTTTGAAATATTTTTATTACAGTGATTGGCATATTTCTCGGACCACTAAACGGGATGATTAGTTTCGCTGATTTAGGAGATGCTTAAGTAGACGTTTAAGACGTCTTCGCTTCACAGGCTTTTGTATATTTTACAACCGTGAAATATTGTTTAGTTTGATTTATCGTGACCATTTGTGCCAAGGTCGTACACTTTCTCATACTCGTCTAATTTTATTTTTAAACTTTTCGGAAGTAGTGCTGCTTATAAATTCTATGTAATTTTCAATTTCCCCCATTATTCATTTTTAAGTTTCAACGACCCCATTTTGATTCTGGCTTTATGGCACTCGGCCAGACAGCTGATGCAGCTATAGTCTCTATAATATTGCAAGTCTTATTATTTGTTGTAGTGCCTACAATTCTTCTTTCGAGTCGATTAGCTTCGACTCTTCCTCGGACGTCCCGCTTCCAAAACGTAGTTACTGCGATATACCTCTACAATCATACATGGACTCACGCATATATCCCGGATGGTAGGCAAGAGTCTGACACTTGCTACGATCCTTCAGATCTCTTTCGCGTCATCAACATTCACTTACCTATCTTCATTTACTTCCAAACCTACTTTTTTTCTTTATGATCATCGACGACATAAATTGAGCTTGCTGTCTAGCCCTTGTCATTTCCAGATTGTTTTAATACATGCTGCTTAGGATCAACAATTTTCAGTGAAAGTTTCGACGAAGATTGAAGAGCACTTTTTACCGAACTCCACACAGTGATTGGCATTTGTCCAAAGTTATTAATTAAACAGTTACGTCTCTCAAAATATTTTACACTGCAACAGGCGTGCAGACATCAAGGCTAATCATATTATTTGTGTCTTGTAAAATTTTATTAGTGGAAACATGTATATTCTCTATGGAATTATAATTTATTTTATCGAATTGGTTAGTGTCTACTAAGAATAAAATTTTCACTACCAATTCGATGGTAATTTATTTTATCGAATTGGTAGTGAAAATTTTATTCTTCATTGATTATATTATTTTCGTCTTAATAAGTGAGTTAAGAATCTTCTTGTTTATTGTGTAACACCCTTATTTTTATAATTTGACAAAATAAAAGCGACCACATGTTACAAAGTATATTTTGAATTTTTAAACTGACCTCATATTTTTCTGACTGGCTGATAAACGACAAGCAAATGCTACTCTATTTTCATGTTACGAATTTATTTTGGCAAATGAGTCAAGGGCCTCTAGAGCTTGACCCATTTTTTTCGCAAGAAACGAGTAGCACTTGCAACAAGTGCAACAGATGAATGTTCGTCATAAATACCAAATAATAAAAATGTTAACTACTTTACTCATTTGTTGTTATAAAAGCTAGAGACGCACGAACCGAAGTGAAAAATTTAAAATTAGCAAATGTTACATCGTTTTCTTACATCTTACAAGTTGAAATGAAGATCTATTTCTATGCCAATAAAGAGAACCCTTCTGGCAGCAGTTCCCCAAAATAGTTTCTGATACACAAGGCAGCTGAAGATAACATATTTACGTAGAGACAGGTGTACATTTGCCTCGATACTTTGTTAGGGTAAGCTTTTTAGTTTTCTTTCAAACACTAATTTTGCAATAACAGAAAGTATTGAATAATAAATTGAACACTCTAAACTTGGAATCTTGTTTCTGAATAAACACTACTGTTGAGTTCTATTTTAGTCTAACCAGTAAATAAAAAAGTGAGAGGCGCTCGACTGACGCTCCTTATTTATGAGCGTCCAATAAGCTCCCTAGATAAAAACAGAATTATGCGTGTTGAATGCTTTCCTTATGAGCCCGGAACCGCGCATGCTTCTAACCAATCAACGTATTGTTTCAGCGATGCACATGGTTGCGTGACGCCGGGTTGACACGCATCAACTCGCGAGATGTCCCAACCGCCGCCGGGGCGCGGGCGCGCGCGGCTCCCGGGCCCCCCATCCCCTCTCCACTACCGCCCACCCTCCCCATGGGCTCCGAGTCCACCCCCACTGATCTCAGGCCCGAGACACTCCACTGCCATCGTCTCACCGCCGCCAGTCCACCCATCACCTAAACCTTTCCGCCCCCTCCAGTCTCCCCATTCATTTCGACCCCATTCGCCGACACCCAGCTCACACTTCTCCATATCCCCGTATCCGATGTCCCCGACTTTGGGTCAATCTCCGGAATACTATTACTCGTCCCCGTACGAGCCAATCCGGGAGTATGACTACGCTGGAGTGCCTTTGGAGCCCCCGCCGCCGCCGAGACCGTTGATCTATGAAGAGGAGGAAGAGAGGGGTCCTTCTACCGCGGAGATCATCGCTAGCCAGTCGCAGGAGGGCTATGTGGACGAGAAGCTTGCCGAGTACCAGTTGACGATTCAGCTGCTGCAAGGTCAGTGAAGTTTTGATTTATGGATAATTTACAACGTGGTCTAAATGGAGTCATATAATTTATCTCTTTTTAATCCGGATGAAAAGAAATTATAGAATAGGCGATAAGGTTAATAATCTTTTAAATTTAAGATAAAAGGTTTAATATAGACTTTTTACACTTCTAATACACGTATTGGAACAAAGTTTATAATAATTTGAATGTGATATTTTATGCAAACGTTCCCGAAGATATATCTCTGCCCTTCTTTTACACATTTTTATAATGAAATTAACAATATTTAGGGCGTGCATTACCAAAATAACGCTGAGTTTGCTCCCATTCACTCACTCCAACTTGAAATATTTGGTCAATGCTAAAATTACGCATGAACCAAGTGTTCAATTGAACCGGCTAAACAGGTCAGTTGAAATCGAAGTGTGGCCACGAAGCAAAGTTTAATAAATATTAGGGAATCAGTGTGGTAACCTGCTTGTGGCTTCTTTGATCTGTTTGTATTCCGCAACCCAAAACACAAATCACACAAGAAAGCAATCACTCGCCTAGCTGGCGAAGTTAACAAAAGTGATCTGTGCCAAAAATATGCACGTTTTTTTACATTATTATGTCAAAAGGTTTATACTAAGTTGATAGTAGCTTGCTTCGCGCTTAGTGCCATAGACCACTAAGTATCTATTCCGGCCATACCATATTTTTTATTATTACTTCATAATTTTTTCCTCTTCGATAAAAACGAAATCTCTTTTGTACTTTGTGGCTTCATCATCCGACTAACAACTTTAATCAACTCTGATAATCTAGAGATTATTTAAATGTTCATCCCATTTCGTTTGTATTTATCGCCTCTAATTGTCATTTCCAATTGAGTGTAGCAGCGTAATTAAACGCTCGATCTATCAAACCGAGACGGTTGTTAGAGGGCTGATATTTTCGATTGGGAAGATGAATTCCGCAGAAGTTTAAAAACCTATTTAGAGGCTAAAAAATTCACCCATGCCGGGATTCGAACCCGCAACCTCTGGCTATCCGTACCAGCGCTCTACCAATTGAGCCAATGGGCAACTCACGGCATCAGTGAAATTTCGAACCTCTTTACAATATTCTCTGTATTACGTACAGGCAGCGACATCTGACTTAAGCAAATTGCATTACTTACAGCCCCGACTACCTACTTTGCAGTTAGGTTTTAACATCGGAACGATATCACTGTACCCGCAGAAGTGTTTAGCTCGAACTGTGTTGAGTTTTTTGCTAACCGCGGAAAGCCCAGAAGGGTAATACGATTTTTGAGTGACCTGAATTCATCATATCACTGCTCCCCAAAAACTACTGAAAACATTGATCAAACAGTATCAGTCTCCCCTGTCGTATTATTTCATGTAACCCCTCTAACGGAAAATTTTATCCCTGTATTACACACAAATTGCCTTAACATCGCGTGACCGTTGGCAGTAGGCGGCCGCGACGTTGATACGTATAAAAATATATTTCCGAAATCCAACGCAGACAGCCACGATCAAGTTTACCACGGTGTCTAAAAGTGTCACTGTAACTTCCTTAATACCTTCGTCATCAGTTAACTTTTCATCTCACATTTCAATGTCTTTGGTGTCTCTGGGAGGCTGTTCTAGTATACAACAAAGCATTTTAAACAAAGCGGATAAACATATTCTGTGTTCAGTCACCTTCAGTCAGATAATGCTATATTGCAAGTAAACAATTGTACAATGGGGCGGACATATTACTTTGAGCAATTTCAACCAATCAACGGCAGGAAGCCTGCACCCAGCAGTGGGTGTAAACGAGGTGAAAATGATGAGGTGCTCTGACGATGTATCGATTTGGCATCAATCAATTAGCCAGTACTCGTCCACTACTGGACATAGCCTTTTCAGAACGCCTTTTCTCTGTGTCCTTGGCCATCCTCATCCAACCACTTCCTATGCATGTCCTACGCTGCGTTTACCAGTTCGTGGTCTCCACTCGAGAACGTTTGAACCCATCGACCATCGGTTTTTCGGCATATGTGACTTGCCCACTGTCACTTCAGCTTGCTAATCCTATAGGCTAACAGTCAGTTTATATATTTTAGTGTAAAAACCTACCGTAGGTTTTGGAAGATGGTCGTTTGTACTGACAACAACGCAATGACGAAGGTTTTCTTTGGGATCATCCGACTGGATTGACGTAGATCTCAGTAAAGATTGCACAATATCCAAAGCCCATACGTCATAGGAACAATATCCTCTGTCAAATCTGGCACAAGGTGGATGATCTCACATACAACGTTGCCAGTAGACGTTCAGTGTTACAACTAACACACATATGCGTGTAATATAGGGTATTATTTATTTTGGACGTTCACTAATCGCTCGGTCGACGCACTGAGCTCTTCATCTTGCCAATTTTTAAATTCAAAGCTCGGTCAGAGCTTGAAGTAACTGACCTCAGACCAGCTACAGCTTTTGCGTTGTGGTCATGACAAATCTACGTTTCTAAGCGTGTCGATGGTAAACGTTTACCGTCGTAGTGAAATAATTTGCCAATCAGCGAGAATGATCGCTGATTGTTGCCAAGCAATAAGTCTACAAAATTTAGAGTGATGATGATGGTGCTATCACTTTAAGTTTATTTATTCAATACAATAAAATACACTACGGTTGTAATTCATCAAAAATATGAAGAAATATGAAAAAAACCTGAAGAAGTTTAACTGCTGACGTGAAAATAAAAGTTGTCATCGCGGTTGATACATTTTGCAGTATCATCTGCTTACCTTGGGCCGCCTTACATAAAGCTCATTTCTAACAATTTGTTGTAGGTACACTGCGTAGACTATGGGTTAATCGACTTTGAAACTAACATCTAAACCATGAATTAGTTCAGTCAAATGGGTCCTGTACTACATTTAGCATTCAGATTCTCTTAGCGCAAATGCATGCAACTGCACGACGTCAGTAACGAAGAATGGGCCAGTTAGGTACCTCGAGTTTAACGTCGCTCGTCGTTTGAGTGACATATGCATCCGTGGGGCACCCGAGCGTCCCACAAAATTAAATCATGTTGGCGTAGCACCAACAGCTTTTACAATTTACGCTAAAATCTTCGCTTATTGACACGGTGATATATAGCTCGTAAGTAGTTGATATACTTAATTTTATCTATATGTCTGGCCCAAGAATAGAACCCGCCACTGATCCAATGGGCCTTTTTTAGGGTTCCAAAGTCAAAGAACCCTTATAGTTTCGTCGTGACCGTCTGTCTGTCTTTGTCCGTATGGAACACAGGCACGACAAGTGCTAGAAAGCTGACATTTGGCATAGACATACATAATAATCACGCCAACAAACCGGTACGATAAAATGTTAATAAAAATTTAGGTTACCTCCCCCCTCTACATCTAAATAAGGGAAGCATTTTTTTTCTCGCTTGTACCATAGAGTGGGATTGGTCGCTGAAAAATATTGAGTATAGGAAAACCGATTTAGGAATTAGTTTGTAAAATAAGCTTAAAGCACAATTTTTTGTTATAGTAGTGGGTCCCCACCCTCTCTCTACAAGGTGGATTTTAGAAACGTGAAATAAATCAGGGCAGTACTACTTAATTATAATTAATTTAAAAGGCAAACTATCAGGACCAAGAAGGCTTCACAAGCTATCGAGCCATAGGCTTAGAAAAGGAAAACTTCGTAAAAAATCCATTGAAAATTACTTTAATAAATCAGATAAATATCCTCCTTCTTCGGAACCCAACACCGCGCGTGGCCCGACACGCACTTGACTAGTTTTTTATGGACTCTTTATTACCATGTGAGCTGGGCGACTGTCATATACTTCGAGGTAATTTTTCTAACATGAATCATTCTATGTCTGTTAATTCACGATAATCACCAACATTCCCTGTGCCCTCGTAACTTTTGCAATAGTACGTATTTAAATATGAACAGGCATGGTTTGTAAAGTCCCCATGGTTTAAATCCATCTAAATATAGTTAGCTACTTGGTAGGAGATATTATCTCGTATTCCTCCTCACTTTTATTATATTTCGCCTGAAGAGTTGAAGGGGTTCTGTCGGGGAGGGAGTCGTGGTGTAAATGGCTTCTGTTGTAGTACCAGTAGGTTCTGTCCTCATATATTGTATGAAGTCAACTAAAATAACCTTGCTTATATTGTACATTAAGTGCTGACTAAATATAAAGTGCAACTTATTGTAATAATGAGGCTACTCGCCTACTACACGCCTATAAGTTTGTATGTTTCCAAAAACATCGAGCTCTAAAATCATTCTGTGTTCTGGCACTCTGGCAGAGACACAAGCGCCGGCGTCGCCAGTCCCATGTTCAGCCTCCTGTCTCCTGGCTGCCAGCCAGCCAGACAGTTTTCCGATAACTTCATTGAGTGCCTAGAAAAATTCTAGTAAACTTTTCGCTTAAGCACTGTCTTGTAATTAAGTGCAGATTCTTGCACGTCTTCGACAAATAAGGTATTTGTTAGATAGTTAACAAGGAAATTGTTTTCTACGTCTAAACCAGAGATTTATTTTCATATTCTTTTTCGTGTCAAGATCAGTCGTCCGCGTTTATTTGACATAGTATAATAGATATTTAAGTAAATGTATACAGGGCGTCCCAAAGTTATGGGACATGAAGAGAAAGTACCTCAACTATTGTAGATAGGGTATTTTGCTGAGAGATGACGTTACGTTATTTGTAAAAGTTAGTAATTCTGCATTCATAGATTTTCTAAATATTACTTGCCTTGTCTGGGCATCGAACCAACTTAAATGTAAAAAAAAAACACCCTACTTTTATGATGGCAATCGAAAGAATGGCTAAAAACTAATCACTCTTCTTAAGTAACATAGTATTTTAAAAGAAAATACCCTATCTACGATATTTAAGGTACCTTCCCTTCATGCCCCATAACTTTGGGTCACCCTGTATAGTAAAATATATAGAGCAATGTATAACGTACGCACGATAAGCTGTGAATACGTGCAAACCTCATATATACATCTGGGGTAGTTGTTTACCACTTTTTCTACACATATGTTGATCGGTCTGTAAATGCTTAGTTCTAAAACTCTATTTTACCTCAAACTCTTGGAAAATTTGAAGCTAATACGATTCTTACGTCAACGGCGTGGGCGGCCATTGAGCTACGTCATAACTATCATTGATGATTATCACTTCTTGGTCTATTTTTACTAGAATTAGTGATGAAATTCTATACTTCCCTCCGTATAATATTTACAAACTTTAGTTGCCAGATACTTTTTAATTTAACAAGTATAGAGATATAAAAAGCAAACTTAAACTCACACATTTATCCTTTAGGGGTAGGCAGAGACCACGGTCAGCCACTATCCTGACACAACTCTTTGGCTTCATCAACAGTCATTAGTTGTTGCATGCGCGCACGCCGGTGTCGGGTACTTTTTATCTCGCCGTTTGCTAGTACAGCCTCTATTTAATCGAAGTATGTCCGCCTGGGCATCCCTTACTGCCCCCCCCCACTCACATCAGGTCGATATATTTCTATTTCGATCTAAACAGTATTACATATAAAAAAAATTAGCAATGCAATCAATGGATCAAAACGACCACATAAAACAAAATCGATTATCATAAAGAATCGAATCGGTAACTTCATAGAAAGTCACTATAGATAGATAGATAGATAGAGAACACTAGCTGTCAAAAGTTAAATTAACGGTTGGACTGATTAATTGGCGAGGTAAGCCTGTATACTTCTTATGTATTATCTGCCTAGTTCAAATAAAGAGAAGGATATTTTTTGTAAATAAAATGTAATTTATTTTTTGCCAAGTAAAACTAATCAAACATAACTTGAGGACTGTTAAGATCTAGGCAAGTGGCAATAATTGCCTCTGCCATCCCCATGGGACACAGGCGTGAGCTTATGTACCTATTGTAGTGCATAAATAAAAACCAAATACATTAAACCTTCTAAACGTTGTATCGCTTGCAAAGAGCTTCTTTAATATAATAATAGTAACTTCCACATAACAATCACTTGCCCCTTTTATTGCGTAACTTTCCACTGTATCGAGTTAGGCATTTAGGCGACTCCAGAGTGTCAAAATATGTATGTATCTGACAGTTCGGAGTAGACTAAATCAGACAACACCATACAGTAGAGGACTTATGTGATCAAAACCCTGGCCCCAAACTAGAATACCCTATGCTATGGCAACCAGGCAAGGACCTCATTAACATGAAATTTCATACACCCAGATTGAGGCTAGGTCAAGTTTAGGTCAACTGCACTTCATCGTAAATTAAATGTGTTAAACGTAATGCCACAGTAGGTATAACAATGAACTCTGAAACGAGAGCCCCAGGTTCGATTCCCACTGCGGGCATGTACCAATGACATTGTTTTCTAAGTTATGTACGTTTGTGAAGTTATAGTAGCAATTCTACTAGCTAACCGTGAGGAAACCTGCGTGTCTGAGGTGTTGAAATACCTCAGCGCTGGAAATTGCCAGTCCGCGGTGGATACATTGTGGTAATTAAGCCCCAACTCTCTCACTGAGAGAAGGCTTGTGCCCTCCAGTGGGATGTTTTAGGCCACTTATAAATGTAATGTAAAACAAAGCAAATAAGTTGCAACCTCTCTCTCGCATTAGCTTAGGTCGAAACGCCTTAACTGTACGCAAAACGCAACAGACTGGGAATAGAATTTAGCACATTTCTCAATTTCAATTAGCGGCGTGCGATGTTTAGATCCCAAGTCGCATGTGTTAAATACATCTATTTCTGTATTCATAGTGACCTACTTGCGAATGTTTGATTCCTTGAACTATCGGTTGCGTAGTCTGGAGGAATTCTGGCTCGTTTTATGGTGGTCTTTAGCGTTGGTATTCGTTTATGGTAGAGTTCTTTTATCTTAGTTGTTATTTGAGATTAGAGACTATTAGAGAGCTTATGCAGTTGCATCAATAAAAATACCGAAGTAGGCAACACCAGGATATTGTCAAGTTTTCCTTTTTAGTGTTCTAGGTTGGCTAAAACGAATCTCTCTGTCTTACTCTCTCTCTCTCTCTCTCTGTGTCCTAAAGTACATGGCGTGTGTTGTGGAAAAGAATAAATTATTTAGTTCCTAGTGCAGTCGTCTTCTAAATCTACTGATCCATCGTCTAAGTTATGGGTACCTAGTACCATCTAGTACTTAGTATGCGCATTAAGGAACAGAACAGGCGGTGGGCATGCGTGGAAATTAAGCCCATACTCTCTCTCTGAGAGAAGGCGTGTGCCCTGCAGTAGGACGTTTATAGGCTCCATTATCATTACATTCTTTAGGTATGTTCATTAGATTTTTCGATTAGATTGAACCTCCTAAGCCATGGAGGTAACAGTTACTTCAAGTCTTCTAAAACTACGTAGATTTTGAAAAACTTATTCTCTTTGTTGTCCAAAAAATTATGAGGAAAATATTGGCCCTGGAACAGTAAGATTTCCGGACTTCCTACTAAATCATTGGGTGTGAAATGAGAAAGTCAATTCGTGATGTCCTATTTCTAGGACGCAAGAGCTTAGGAGGTTATATAATTTGTGTCCCCACACCTCCCTTCCTATTTTTAATCGACTTCAAAAAAGGAGGAGGTTATCAATTCGGAGGTTACTTATTTTTTCCTACTATCTTTTCGCATTATCATCGTCAAATGTTAACCGTTTTCGAAATTTTTTTTTAATTATTTTTTTGGACGTAATATTATTTTGACTTACTCATCCATCTGCTCCAAAAATCCACGAACCAAAATTTGAGTGGTATAAAATGCCATTTAGCATTAAGTACGTCTTTGTACAAACCATGTTTTCTGTGTTATAATTTTGGTCCGCAACAAGTCTATCTAGTGCTGCAATTAGCGTTCAGGATTTCTGTATGAAGAATCTCTCGACTCTTAACGCATAATGGACGGCTGCGTAATATCTCAATACAACATGTTCATAGTGGTAGGTACTTAAAATAAAGATGAGAGTGGGATTGTTATATTTAGCTCGGTTTGTTATAGAATCTTGTCGATACCCCGCGTCCTACGTTTTGTTCTCGGATGTGATTCATGGCCCTTAATATAGGTATATCCGTTTTATTCAAGAGTTGCATTCTATACTTCATACCATGACTATGCGAAAAAGAAAGCTTTAAGTAAGAGTTAGAGAGTTTAAATGGAATTAATTAATGCAATATCGATATCAACCACTGCTGGGGCACGGGTCTCTTCGTGCATCGCAGGAAAGTTTTGCCATACTCCACCACGGGGACAAGTCCGGGTTGGTGGAGGATTGTAAAACAGTGGCAGGCCTTACTGTCGGAAGTTATCAAGCCGCCCATAACGGCTCTGACATGGCTTATCGACTGCCATTACATGACAGCCGTCACCAACGGCTTAAAGTGCTTAGCGAAGCACGGAAGCGCTCGGAAAAAATGACACTAGCGGTAGTCACAGGATGTCCACCAATCCAGCACCTGACCGCGCCTTGTTGTTGCTTAACCTTAGAGATTAATTGCAATGAATCGATTCCACTAGGCCATAAGCACTTCTATCAAAAAACAAAAATGCCTTGAATATTCACAAGTTAAATTGTATTATAATTATAGGACTAACATTCATAATAGCATACATTCATAAGTGTCCTCATTTAATTACAATCACTAAAACGAGAAAGACAGCATGCTTGACGTTAGACCAGCCTTAAGGGTTCCGCTATTGTTTCTGTTGAAATATATTCATTTATCTGTGAAAGCTATGCCTTCAGTGAGTTCAGTGTGACGACTGAAATAAATCTATTTCCACCTTCATGAAACTTTTTCTAGCTGCGTGGGCGGCATTTTATTAGACACCTTAATAAATCTAAAGTGATATGTCGCTCTTTTTATGACAGCTGACGTTTGTTTGTAATCCAAGGTACCTAGATGTTTTCTTTTTGTTAAAAAATTGCTCATTTCGTGTCAAGACGTAACTTTGGCGGAATTTGTGGACATTTGCTGGTGGCCATATCAATAACAAATAATAGTAATAATGTTTTTTTGTTAATCTACTTCGAGAAAAGCCACCTGCGTGTATACTTTGCATCAGATAAATCTTCCATAGTTGCGAAAAAAAACGTTTAGATTTTTATATTTATTTATGTTAGATGAGTTACAAGTCTTATGGCATGTCCTGCCCTAGATGGGTGTGAAACGACTTAGTCAAACGCTTAGCGCCCTATTTGTTCCACACGTATTGAATAGACTTCACTTCGTTATCAACCCTTGTATGTCCCCACTGCTGGGGCACGGGTCTCTTCCTGCATCGCAGGAAGGTTAGGCCATACTCCACCACGGGGGCCAAGTCCGGGTTGGTGGAGGATTGTAAGACAGTGGCGGGCCTTACTGTCAGAAGTTATCAAGCCGCCCATAAGGCCTCTGACATGGCTTAACGACTGCCATTATATGACAGCCGGCACCAACGGCTTTACGTGCCTTGCGAAGCACGGAAGCGCTCGGAAAAATGCCACTAGCGGTAGTCACGGGACTCTCACCCATCCCGTACCTGACCGCGCCTGTTGTTGCTTAACCAAGTGATTGATTCCAATCACTCGGTTCGCCCAGGCCACGAGCGCTTCAGACTTCACTTACACTATTTTTATTTTTAATGCACTAACCCGTGCTAAGGAACAAATTTAAAAACCTATTTAGAGGCTTAAAATTTTAGCCTCTAAATAGGTTTTTAAATTTGTTCCTTAGCACGGGTTAGTGCATTAAAAATAAAAATAGTGTAATCATGTGGGTACAATGATATCGTTCCGATGTTAAAACCTAACTGCAAAGTAGGTAGTCGGGGCTGTAAGTAATGCAATTTGCTTAAGTCAGATGTCGCTGCCTGTACGTAATACAGAGAATATTGTAAAGAGGTTCGAAATTTCACTGATGCCGTGAGTCGCCCATTGGCTCAATTGGTAGAGCGCTGGTACGGATAGCCAGAGGTTGCGGGTTCGAATCCCGGCATGGGTGAAATTTTTAGCCTCTAAATAGGTTTTTAAATTTGTTCCTTAGCACGGGTTAGTGCATTAAAAATAAAAATAGTGTAATCATGTGGGTACAATGATATCGTTCCGATGTTAAAACCTAACTGCAAAGTAGGTGGTCGGGGCTGTAAGTAATGCAATTTGCTTAAGTCAGATGTCGCTGCCTGTACGTAATATAGAGAGAATATTGTAAAGAGGTTCGAAATTTCACTGATGCCGTGAGTCGCCCATTGGCTCAATTGGTAGAGCGCTGGTACGGATAGCCAGAGGTTGCGGGTTCGAATCCCGGCATGGGTGAAATTTTTAGCCTCTAAATAGGTTTTTAAATTTGTTCCTTAGCACGGGTTAGTGCATAAAAAATAAAAATAGTGTAATCATGTGGGTACAATGATATCGTTCCGATGTTAAAACCTAACTGCAAAGTAGGTGGTCGGGGCTGTAAGTAATGCAATTTGCTTAAGTCAGATGTCGCTGCCTGTACGTAATACAGAGAATATTGTAAAGAGGTTCGAAATTTCACTGATGCCGTGAGTCGCCCATTGGCTCAATTGGTAGAGCGCTGGTACGGATAGCCAGAGATTGCGGGTTCGAATCCCGGCATGGGTGAAATTTTTAGCCTCTAAATAGGTTTTTAAATAGACTTCACTTTTTTAATAAGTTAAGAAATTAAATAAAAATAAAACGGTCTCCATGATCCAGGTGTAAAAAATTAAAACAGTTTTTTTATGCGCCACAGGCCTTCTCTCAAAGAGAGAGAGAGAGAGAGTATGGTCTTAATTACCAAGCGTGCCCACCGCAGATTAGTAATAAAATTAAACAGGCTGTATTTGGTTTCATGCAACTTGGTAAATTAAAAGAACATATAATAGGGGTTGATATTAAAGTACATACATGTAGGTATTGAAGAAATATATTTTGTAGTCGGTGCCCAAAATGTATGTGCTGCTCATGTAACGTGACACCGGCTCCAAGATATATAAGATAAGATAAGATGAGATGAGACGAGACGAGACGAGACGGGACGGGACGGGACGGGACGGGACGGGACGGGACGGGACGGGACGGGACGGGACGGGACGGGACGGGACGGGACGGGACGGGACGGGACGGGACGGGACGGGACGGGACGGGACAGGACGGGACGGGACGGGACGGGACGGGACGGGACGAGACGGGACGAAGGGAGTCGAATTTCAGCGACGTCGTTTTGCTCTGCCCGAAGTCCAACTTTCCATCAGTATCCTTATTTATGTGTCAGTTTTATGTACATCTATTTGGCTTCACAATTCCTTGCTCTTTTATTTCTCCTCAACTCCCAGAAAACTCCAAATCATGACATACATAGAAAAGAACTGTCTACCGATTCTAGGATTCTCTCCTCAAATTGGGAGTCACGATCCAAAAATAAACTCAAGTGTCGTGTAGTAAAAAGTAACATCGATCAATCTTGTACTGTCAGTCGGGCCATTCAACGTTTGGACACCGTGGCGTCGATTGCTGGCCCAGTTGAACTGAAGCCACGCCACGCCCAGGCAATACAATTGTCTCGCATGTAGACGCATGCCATAGAGCCCACCCTGTGTTTAAATTGATCACATCATAACGCACCATCACATCTTTTACGATAACATCACATATCACACACACACACACACACACACACACACACACACACACTTAGCATGAATGCATGTAATAGATTAAAATTACCATTTCGTCCCCCAATAAGAGAATTTGCTTTCAATGTTTTATTGGTATTGTATCTCAAGAGCTGATAAAAAGAATTGTAGGTATATTGTAAACACGTCCGAAGGTGTCCCGCTCGAGGTCAATGTCCCAGCCCTCAACGTAAAAATACCAAATGCAACGGAAGTGGAGATGACACCGGCAGAATGCGGTCACGCCGATGACAGACGAGGGTTTTCTGAAGAACGCGGTTTCATGAATTCAAAGTTCCGGGAAAGTAGGGCAGATGAAAAATACGTGATATTTTGTGACTGATGGAGCACTGTTTTATTTTATAAAGAGAGTACAGACGACGTAACTATATCATACATTTTATCTTCTCCTTCTTAGCGTGTCGATGGCAAGCTATCGATGTGATAGGATTTGCCAATCAGCGTAAGAGACACGCTGGTTGTGGCCCAGCTTGCGCCACATGTAAGGGTTTAGTGAGTACGTCATTAGCGAAGGCTCCTTTCATGCACGTTTTATAATATAAACACTCAATCTGCAGATTTGCTAAAGGTCATTCGAATGGTGGCGTGGTGGCCGGCTCATCTATCTCCCTCCAACATGGTTGAGACTGATGATGACCGACCCCTGTGTTACGCTCGTGAACAGTGCTGTTTGTGTGTATGGCCGCAGCACTAATGTTTTCCCTACTTTTGTAAAATTGACTAATGTTTTGGCACTTAAAGTTATTGATGACAATCATGGAATCTTATCAGATAGGTAGCAGCTGATATAATGGGCTTAAGATGATGTAAGGTGAGAAAAGACGGTCAGAGTGGAGTTCTTTTTCGGCTGGCTTTTTCAACAATACACTACGGCCTAAAAGTAGCGGCTTACATTTCAAATTTACATTCAGCAAACAGAATGTAAATTCTTTTAATTCTTATTGATTCACGATGCTCATATTATATGGGTCTAATCGCGATTATTTCTAAGGAAACGTAATGTCTATGTAAATTCTTTACGTTGAAACAAAAACAAAACTTTTGATTTCATTGTTTTTCTGAAACTGGATCCTGTTTCTGGTCAGTTGTAGATTAACTTTACTGTGCATTAGTAGACTGCATTCAGGGCTGGAATATCCATTAGACATTTTGAATTGCATTTCAAATGATTATAGAATAATATTACAATTTTGTCGCGGCGAAATGTTCGTGAAGTACCTAAAAAACAGCGTATTTACCTACTAATATCACCTCAGCGCTTGCAATTGCTAATCGGCGGTATCTCTCTGAGAGAAGTTCTGCCCTACAGTGGGACGCATATAGGCTACATATAAATTACATATATAAATGTGAAGTCGTAAAAAAAAATAAGACGTTAGAAAAGAGTAAAGGGGAGCATTGCCTATACATGAGCCAAATTCGATAACGAATGGCGATAAACAAACCGTTGCTAGGCGACTTGTTTACACCTTAAAGGCAGATGTTAACAACCTTTTCTAGAAATCGTTTTCATACAAATAATAATCGTTCCTCCTACTAATGTAAAATGCTTATTTATGTTTATATGTTTATGATTTTATAGTGAAAGGCTTAACCGATTTGAATATGACATATGACAACACTGAAAT
This sequence comes from Yponomeuta sedellus, assembly GCA_934045075.1. Classification (NCBI taxonomy): domain Eukaryota; kingdom Metazoa; phylum Arthropoda; class Insecta; order Lepidoptera; family Yponomeutidae; genus Yponomeuta; species Yponomeuta sedellus. Next base: position 24,279,310 of record OW203724.1, read on the forward strand.
ATGAAATTAGAAACACAGATTTAACAAACATCTACGCGAGCCATGCCGCATGATTTTCCTAATAGAATTAAGCGCTTTTAAGCAAAAAACATACAAACTCTTCAACTTTATAATATTAATAAGTACCTATAGATGCTACTATGAAAATGAGTAGATTGGGACCTACTGCAAATATTGCAATAAAAGAAAGTTCTTTGTATACATTTTTATTCATATGTTCACACTAATCATCACTGTCACTGGCCAAAGAGGAGGATGAATTTGTGTCTCCGGAGACTTGAATTATAAATTCATCAATGACATTATCCATTACACCATCAAATTCGGCGTTTTCTTCTTTTCTTTAATTAAGTGTTCAACACAACGTTGCCATGCTGCTGGAGTAATTTTACTTATTGCCTCACCTAACAGGACCTTTATTTAGTTCAGCCATTTAAAAAGTTTTATTTTTTGCAGCAACAAGGCCTTTTACTTATGATTTCTATCGGATTTAATTCACAATGATATGGGGGCAATCCATATTTTTGTCTTGTGCCATTTTGTCACACATATATGCTATATACTTATGCCATATACACAAAAATTGACAAACGACTAAACTTCACTTGTTGACATAAACTAAATTTCCCAAAATGTTTGTCACACCTGAATTTCATCCATGTTTCTTTTTCTGTAGGGCTGTCGCGTAAAATTAATGTCGATTTTTTTATAGTTTTTCGAAATAACAAGGTAATATGCATGTTATTTGAGTGATTCTAGTTAAATATGCTGCAATAGAAATTGTTAATAAATAGTTAGCAAGTAAAAGGCTATAATCATGTAAACAATAGAAGATTTGTAAAACGTGAGTTGTGATAACCCTAAATTGGTTTGTTTACCTCTATTCTTTATCGAGTTTGGCAGAACTGTAGGTGCCTTGACATGGTTGATCCGTAACTGCCTACATGTACCGTCGTAATGCAAGACACAGATCTTTGTCCGTGCTTCGCAAGGCACGCTAAGCCGTTGGTACCGGCTGTCATGTAATGACAGTCGTTAAGCCATGCCAAAGGCCTTATGAGTGGATTGAGAACACTGACAGTAACCCGCCACAGTCTTACAATCCTCCACCAACTCTGTCTTGGCCCCCGTGGTTTATATCATACCTAGCGATCGACCATGTCCTATAATGTATATATAAAAATGAATCGCTGAATGTGTTGGTAAGCGAAAATCTCGAGAGCAGCTGAACCGATTTAGCTTATTCTTTTTTTAGAATATTCCTCAAAGTACGAGGATGGTTCTTACGCAGAGAAAAATTACAAAAAATTAAAGAATTGAGTGTCAGGCGGTACGAAGTTCGCTGGGTCAGCTAATGTATAATAAATATAGAGGCTTCAAGGCTGTATTTGTTCTACAAAGTACACGCAGTTGGAAATTTGTTTAGCCCACTGTTCCAGAATAATCGGCTTACATACCACCACCCTGTCATCGCCACTCGTGTCAATTCCGGATTAACGAATTCAAGCGCTGTGGGGACATACCTACTCGTACACCTCAACACTTCACACAGGTTTATAGGTACCTACTCGTACACGTCAACACTTCACCCAGGTTTCTTCACAGAAAACGAATAATTTAACAATCAATTAATCAATTTTATTTGCTTGAACATAGGATACATAATACATTTATTTTACAATAGAATTATAGATCAACTATGCTCTACCCATATGGTGGTGTAAATTTCTTATATAATACACTCTTTTTACAAGCTACATGGATGCCATGCATTATCAACATAAAATACATAAGTCTACAATGTGTTGTGCTTACGAAAGTTTTAGTTCAAAAACATAAAATACAATTAATTTCAGCATTTCATTTGTGGTTAAACTAGACTTTGCATATTTTGTAAACTCGTTTTGCAATAAACCTTGATTGTAAGAAATTTAAGTAGGCCTCTTTTCAAAAAGTAGATATTATCGAGTCCTCTCAGAGAAATTAATTTAATATATTTTAGAAGCCACTCTCCACAAACTCGGCCCCCGTGGTGGAGTATGACCTAACCTTCCTACAATGCAAGAAGAGACCCGTGCCCCAGCAGTGGGGACATACAAAGGGTTGATATCAGGATATCAGAAGCCATTCCGAGAATACTTTTTGACAAACTTTGAGACAAAAATTGCTGTATTAGGAGGGATTGCCGTTGCCATATCCTTATTACGTTGAATGTTTATTTTACATCAGATTTTTATTAACTTGTGAATTGCAAATACAAATACAGCTACCGCGTAGATGGAACGGTAATTACAAGATTTGTAGCTTTTTAAAATACTCGTTGCAGCTGTCAGTACGTGGCACTACTGCTTGCAATGGTATCGTAACTAGTGCTAGTAAAAAATTATGACCATCATGAGTGTGTTTATCATCATGTGCCATATCACGATATGACTGAAAAGTATTTGGATGCTCTCAACTGGGCACCATCATTTTTTATGCATAGGTACGCTTAATTTGTATACAGCGGTGGCTCAGTTACCTTCTATTTATAACTTGCATGCACTTTATCTCAACGCTCGCGTTCCTTTATAGGCCTGTTATCCTTGACTCGGTGCAAAGGATGATATCATCGAATAACTTAAGTTGTAAAAACTTGTTACTATAAAAGTATTTTAAAAGTATATATGTCAAGGCAAAACTCTTAAACGGTAAACTAGTTTTGACTGCTAGAATCAGTCAAAAGTACGTTTGTCCAAAGCTTCGGGTCAGTAACATTTGAAATACCAAATTGTAAAAACACCTAAAATGATGTATCAATCAATCTGCGACAGCGTGTATTAGCGTGGCGAGCGTGTTAGGTTGAACATGTAGGGCCGAAATATTACTTTATTTTTTGGAAATTTAATTTTAGCAGTCAAAACTATAGTTTTGACCGTTTAAGAGTTTTGACTGTAACATATAATATGTATATCGTCTGGCAATAATATATCCTATCTTTAATTTGTTAACTTTACAGTATGGATCAAAAACATAATTCCATAGACATTGATGATAGGAGGAGTTGAATAAAGTCAATTTACGCAAATTTTTCGAACATACGTCAAAATATAACGATGTTGCTTCGTAAAGCTTTAGATACATGACAAAGTGTTTTATCCAAAAAAAAAAATGAGGTAGAAGTTACTGCTAGATCACGGTTGACATCAATAATTTATTTATTTTCTAAAAGCTTCTTTTTAAAATAGGATACAATCCTAATACAATAGTGAAGCATAAACACAATGACAAAAAAAAAAAACAATTATACAATTACTCGCGGTATATTGATTTTCCCATGGGAATAAGATTAAAACGTAGCCTATGTGTTAATACAGAGTGCGAGCTAACTCCGTACCAAATTTTATTAAAATCGCTCCAGCCGTTTAGACGTGAAGAAGTAACAAACATACACACTCACAACTTCGCCTTTATAATATTAGTGTGATGTGATGTAATTTTCTAAAAGCGTATTCTAACCAGAATACAATCCTAATACAATAGTGAAGCACAAACACAATGACACAAACAATACACACTAATTACAACAGCACATTACTTATTTATAACTTAAAATAATCATGCAACATGACAGTAAAAGCAATGCTAGTATATACGATCATTGCTATTCTATTAACTTAGGCGTTATGGAAAGTTAAGGGCCAATTTCTGAATTGAGAATTTCATTAAGTAAATACTTAAGTAACGTTCTCTCGAAGAAGAGAACGAGGAAACAGCATTACAGTTAAGTATTTACTTTGCGAAATTCACAATTCAGAAATTGGCCCTAAGTCTACCGTTTTACTGATTTCCTTGACAATATAAAATTGAACCTCTATGATGGCGCAGATTAGATTAGATTAAAAAAATCTTTAGTGCACGATAAGCATATTTGTACAAAGTCGAGCTTAATACTAATGAGCATTTTCTTCCAGCTGACTTTGGGTTATATGGATAGTGGTGTGGGTAGTGCCCGGAAAGAGTTATTGTGACCATACCATATGAGCGCCCTAGCGCCCATTAGGTAAGCAAGTGATACTTGGTATTTTATACTAAACCTAATCACGTCATCGCTGCAAGAATTTCCATAGTTCCAGGAAAGCTTGCGAAACTGCCAATCGATACTTCCTCAGTTCTAGATTTACGTGACCGAAACTAGAGAAAGGGTCACGTACGGATCTACTTTGCAATATTTAACCTATATTCCACCTGCGTTATTCATAGAGGTATATGATCTCTTACCGTATTTTGATGCTGAATGAAAGATCCAAAGGTTGATTGGAAAGAATCGCTAAAAGAGATTATGAATAGAAACAAAAAGTGCAAAATGGTTTCCTGTTCCCGTTTTCCTAAACTTCCGTATTATAGCTCCGTATATAGGACGTCTGAGCCGAAGTTATAGGAAGTCTCATAATAGATATGATCTGAATCTCTGGACCACGACAATTTTGTTGAAATCTCGGGAATGACCTGATTAACACTACCTTTTTTATGTAACCCATAAACGTCGCACTACAGGGCACAGGCCTTCTCTCAGAGAGAGAGTATGAGGTTAATTATCTCGCGTGCCTACCGCCGATTGGCAATTTCAACCGCTAAGGTATTCTCAGAACTCAGAACACCTCAGACGCTCAGGTTTCCTTACGATGTTTACCTTCACAGTTGGCGAGTGGTATTGCTTCTATGTATAACTTCACATTAATGTGATCTAAGAATTCGATTTTTTTATTTAACATTTCAATGCGAATGTGATCCGTCAGGATTAGGCAAGTGGCAGTCGCTAGTCTTACCCTTCTGGGATAAAGGCGTGAGGTTATGTTAGTTATATTTCAAACGATTATATTTAGAAGAAATTCGTCCGCAGTTAGCTTTGCTCAGTGATTATTTTCCTGTGTCAATAAATCACAAGACACGCAACTCTCAATGATCATAAACATCGCGTCGCGTGCATTTCTCGCAATGTAATTATTAGGGTTCCGTAATCCGATCACAAAATGGACCCTTAAGGAATTAATTTTAAACTTTCGCTTATTTGAAATGGTTCAGTTGTCGATAGATAATTATCCAATTATTATTAATTATTATACAATTATTCTTCGGGGCTTCGCAAGGCACGTTAAACCGTTGCCTGCTGCCGGCTGTTATGTAATGGCAGTCGTTAGACCATGTCAGAGGCATTATGGGCACTGTCTTACAATCCCCCACCAACACGGATTTAGCCCCGTGGTGGAGTACCTATGGCCTAACCTTCCTGCGATGCAGTAAGAGAGTCGTGCCCCAGCTGTGGGGACCCACGAGGGTTGACATCGAATTATCCAAAGCTTTTCAAAAGAAAATATGTTTATTTACAACTACGTAATACGAATTTATGCTGGAAACTTCGAAGTACTTAGTCTTGACTTCTTTAAGGATTTACAGCTGTTTTACGATCCAATCCCCTCAATACAAAAACGTAGTACCGTACATCATATCTAGTTCAAAGATAATCTATAATATAAAAATGAATCGCTGAATGTGTTGGTAAGCGCAAATCTCGAGAGCAGCTAAACCGATTTCGTTAATTCTTGTTTTAGAATATTCCTTGAATTACGGGGATGGTTCTTACGAAGAGAAAAAAATATAAATAAATAAAGAATCGACTGTGAGGCGGTACGAAGTTCGCTGGGTCAGCTAGTGGTATAATAAATATCAGTTGTCGTCCTATGAATGTAGTAGATAAGATAAGAATATTCTTTATTGTACACCAGAGCACATATTTTAAAACATGTAAAGATACAAAGTACAATTGGCGGCCTTATTACTAAAAGCAATTTCTTCTAGACAACCTTACGACGGAAAGTTGCTGAAGGAAATAAGAGACGGGTAGTCGGTGCAAATATGAATATATTAATACACTACTTACTTAGAAGAGTTATCTCTATAATGTCTTCTAACATGGCCCAGATGACCTAGTGTGTTCAAGTCCTGAACAATGGGGTCTCGGATTTCTAGACAGCCTTGCACAACCGGTTGTCCTACGTTCCACAGTCTCGATTTAGTGTTTTATGCAGTTTCTAAAGGCATATACTTCGTTACCTACAGTATGGAGAATGGTGACGATAGTTGGGTGGTCAAGACACCAAAGACGCGGCTACATGTAGATAGAAATACTTACAACCATGGAGATACGGTTTTTACAAATCATAAAGTCAAGCAAGTGCCACAAATACATAGAATTAGTGTTTTTTATACATAAATAGTAGTTTTGTTCGCTCGTAGCCCCGGCTGCCTGAGTGATCTCAACGATCGCGATGGTTTAGCATCGTAGGGTGAGTTCAGGACATGGATAGGTGACCGTCTATGACTAACGCTAGTGACATTTTTTCGAGCGGTTCCGTGCTTCGCAAGGCACGTTAAGCAGTAGGTGCCGGCTGCCGTCCATAGATGGCGTTGAGCCAATTCAGATGCCTTACTGCGGCTTGAAAAGATCTGACAGTAAGACCAGCCACTAGTCTTGCAAGCCTCTACCAATTCGGTTTTGACCCCCGTGGTGGAGTATGCCCTATACCTTCCTTCCTGTTCCGTTTGTTTAGTTTTAAAGTTTACCGTTTTGTTTTGTAACTTATCCCTTTTAATCGATGTTCTTAAATGCTGTGACAACCTTTGATTGAATCGTCACCTAGAACGTACTTTTCTCTGAACCATTTAATTATTAATAAAATAAAAACATTTATAATCAAATACTGTAGTGGAAAAAAGGCAACGGAAAAAAACTCCACTCTGACCATCTTTTCTCATGTCATCTTAAACCAAATACATCAAGTTGCATACCTAATAAGATATCATGATTGCCATTAACAACCCTTAATGCCAAAGCATTAGTCAAATGTCTCACAATAGTAGGGGAAAACATAAGTATATGTAACGCTACCCATTGTTAACACATTTAAAAAATACAGCACAAAAAAGGACAAAGCAATTTGTAGAACCAATATTGAAATTGACGAAAGTATGATCGGATGGTAGGAGATTGTGAAAGATAGGTACTGCACATATTAAAAAGCTGTACATGGAAGAAGCCTAATTTACCAATAACTGATGTCGGTAGATTACGTTCAAGCTTAGCGTGGAGGTTCTAGAGTGGAGACTTCGTCTAACAGTGCAAACCTCTTTACACCATATTTTTATATTTCTTTAATGTCTTCTGTTTCGTTATCAACCCTTGTATGTCCCCACTGCAGGGGCACGGGTCTCTTCTTGCAATCGCAGGAAGGTCGGCCATACTCCACCACGGGGGCCAAGTCCGGGTTGGCCCCCCAATGTCTTCTGTTTATCATTTTCAAAATTTAAAATTACGTCACCAATTTTTGACATTTCCTTAATTTTTTAGCATTACTACTTCACATTTCGACTGGAGCTGGCTATTTTTACCTGCTTATTCTGTTTTTATGCAGTTTTCTGTTTATATTATAAATAAAATAAATAAACACATTTAAATAAAGCACAAAGTTGAAGTCGTTCCAGTTTTATTATTTATTAAAAGTTTTACAACATCACATACCTACATCGTTAGGCTATACTAGTCCATAGGCGTGATCGTTGCAAAGACGAACCGTTTTATAAGACCGTTTTGTGTTCCACGACGATAGGACCGTTTTACGTTTCATCTAAGGGCCGGGACACATAAACACGATACGACGTTGTCGTACCACGATGCGGCGTCGTTTCACGATGCGACGTTGCGTCGTGGGAATCTACGACGAGCATCGTAAAAAACTACGCCGCGACATCGTAACGTGCCACGATACACGGCACGACGTCGCGTCGTAGAAACTCACGATGCGTTCCTGTGTTCAGGCCAGTTGTTAATGCTCGTGGCCTAAGGCCACGAGCAGGCTTAGCTCGCATTGCGAATAATATTGCCGCAATTTTTTTTGACGGATTTTAAATCGCTGACTGATATGGTTGGGGAATAATTATCGCAGGGATTTATATCGCAAGTGCGTGCACTTCATACATATTCCATATATCTCAGATTTTTACGGAAAAAATCTCATAGTGAAAAATCGTACTAAGCCTCACGCTTCCTTACTCAAGTACTATATACTAGCTATGACAATCTGCAGGCATTCTTTGAACGAGGCGTGGGCGCTTAACAGCCTCAGTTCAGATTGCAGAAGACTCGCCAAACCGGATCTCCTTGCATATATAAATACGAAACGCGTGAAACTACAGACCCGGGCCCATTGTACTTGTAGGTACGTAGGATATAAACTCGACTTGTGCCGCAAGATAAATCTGTTTTGTATGCTTCTTTGAGCTTGAGAGAAATACGACTTAGTAATGTAGACTGCAGTTTTCTGTTATTTAAAACATTCTGCTTACACTTACTCGTATATGTACTATTATATTCTTTTGACTGCACTAAACCGTGCTAAGGACAATTTTAAAAAACCTATTTAGAGGCTAAAAATTCCACCCATGCCGGGACTCGAACCTGCGACCTCTGGCTAACCGTGTCAGACGTAACCGTGGATTTTTTAGCCTCTAAATAGGTTTTAAAACTTATACTACATACTTTTCGGCACATGCTATACATATGCCTAAAGATTCCGTCTTTCTATTTTTATTTAACACATGTCAATACAAGCCTAATATGAAGTCCTAACTTACATAAACAAGACATACAGTTGACAACACATCAATCTTTTCACTCATGCGATTTACACAGATGCGTAAATACACAGGGCGTTTGGATAAAAAATATAAAGGTTGACCTGTTGTTGACTGTACATGCCTTTATCTAAGGGCCCTTATTTTTACCAAACTGCGGCGCAGTCGAATAGGAGGGTAATGTGATTGGGCGTATGTATGTACGTCAGTATGTCTGTTTCTAAGTTCCCTCTAACTCCTTAACCAATTGTCAGATTTTGTCAAGTGAAATATCAATCACTCAAAGCAAATTCAACAATGTAACACAATGCGAGATGCCTAGGTTGGTTCCGCCTGCTTAATAGTTGAGTTGAGACGTATTTTTTATTTAAGTTTTTAACCAAATGGCTAGTTGTTAACCAAATAGTAACCAAATGAATGCGTATCAGCGTTACTATTGCCACTCGTACATAAAAAAAGTATAAGTGATATCCATAAGGCTCAGATATAGAGCGGTGGTAGCGGAGCGGCTTAGAACGTCGGCTTCTCGATCAGAAGGTCGTGGGTTCGAACCCCGGCATGTACCACTTTGTTTTCTAAGTTACCTACAGTTGTGAAATTAAAGTAGCAATACCACTCGCTGACTGTGAAGGAAAACATCGTATGGAAACCCTAGTGTCTGAAGTGTTAACGTACTTCTGCGCTTGCTACGTACAATGGCCCAACTATGAGGCTAATTGCAGAAATCTCAAGTCTAACTAAGGCTGAGATATAGTGTCATTCTTGTGCATAAATTGTCTTATAGCTAAACGAAATGGTCAAGTTTGACGAATGAGGTGTCGAATAAAAGCTGTTAGCATCTGCATCGTTATATACCATTTACGAGTGTGATTTCAATTACGAGGTCTTGTTGATTAATCTCAAATCAATAGTTATGTAGTATTAAATATGTAGTTATGTAGGTACAATGCAACATAAAAGGCAGCCAACCTCAACAAAATTACCCCAATATGTTTGCACTGTTTACCCCGATCTCCAAATGTAATACTCTACATTTTTCATTATCATATATTAATTGAGATTGGTGCGGTGTTCCCCTCCCTTGCAGTCTGTGCTATGTCATCTTTAATGACATAGTGTAGAGAGTGTGCGACACTATTTATCTTTAAGCATGATGAAGCGCTCGTGCCCAAGTGAAACCGAGTGATTGGAATCAATAAGGCACGGAGGAGGATTTTGGAGTCGGTGCCCAATATATATGTGCTGGTCTGGAACTCGGCATCGACTCCAAGAAAAAGTATAATAATAAATAAATAAAGTAAAATATAGTATAATATACGCGTCGAATTTATAACCTCCCCTGTTTTGAAGTCGGGTAAAAAGTAGAGATAGGTCTCCTAAATTAAGCTAAAGTTTGCCTTGTTATGTCTGCACGAGTTGAATATCATGGAAATACAATTTTTACTCTGAAAAAGTGCAATCTACTCAACCAACCATGTGAGCCATTCAAAAGAGTCTTTGTCTCATAGTAGGAAGGGCATAATTTAGGTCAGTCGAGTTGCGCAGCTCCCCAATTGGGGGCACCAGTCAAGGGCAGAGCAGGGCTTTGGCCCTTCGGTTCAGTGTAAAAGAGAGCGACAGAGGAAACACCATTAGGTAAAAAGAGATAGAAATGACGGCCAAATTTTCTGCATCTGATTTTGCAAAATATTTCGTTTCTTTTACAATCACTCTTCGTTATCAAGCCGCAGTAAAATTCGGCTTTCTTCATTTAAAACGGTCGTTTGTCGAAAAAAAGCGATAAGGCTGTGTATCAAATGACGTGGTCGTGAGTGAAATCGTCTGCAATAACTCTAATCAACTTCGCTTCATAATACTGGGTCACGCAGGAGAACATGCCTATGTGTTTCTTTATGGATGGAGATGCCTTTGTTATTAGCTTCTGTAATTTATATTTGGGATATTTTCGGATTTCGATTTGCAAAACCATAGTCATTATAGTTCGAAACGATTCGAAGTAAACGTCAGTTACACAAAGTGCCTTCAGTTTTGGGACATGGATATCTATCGCTATATAGAACTGGTATGTTACGACAGAGTCGATACCTATGCATAACCGTGAAATACGAGTATTTACACCATTCAAGAATCCTTCTTACTTAACTGTAATATTATCAAAATAAAACATACCTACACCCTAGTTTCATACGACGATGACACATAAACAAACCAGATAACTCAGTGGCATCAACATGATAAACCGACGTCTTAACAGTTACCTACCTAGGCAAAAAAGCCGGTTATCAGGAACTTTCAAGCTCTAGAAAGCTACCCATCAACGTCTAGTCGACGTCTGGGCTGTCAGATAACACGTGGGAGGACATCGGGCATGCGCGAAGCCTGCCAGCCTTCCCTTCGCACCACACACAACATAAGTTGAGCGAACAGTATTGAGCGAACCTCCGAGCCGTGAGGTCATGTCGCGATGTCCAACGGACGCGACTCGCCGTCGCAGCGCGGTCTCCGCGACAGGGTCAGCTTTTTTGAGAAGGTTTGGTCCGGGAGCACCAGCTCCGACACCGTCGATGCTACAGCCGACGTAGAAGACATTGAGAAGCGAATCGAGCAGCGCAAACGGACTGCCGAATCGCCGAAAATCGAAGTTAAACTTCGGCACACCGAATCTCCGAGTAGGAGCTCAGAGAGGACTGAATCACCGGCGACTTTTGCAAAGTTGAGACATGTGGAGCCGGTGGAACAGATCGAAAGATTCGAGCGGCAGGTTGAAGAGGGCGACCTAGCCGCTGGAGTCAGATTTGTTAAGTTTGAACGTATGACTGTGAGAAGGACTGTGACGGAGACCAGGAGTGATGTGACAGATCGGCCAGATTCTCCTCAGCACGAGTGGTACTCCGAGTACAGGCATCAGGCGCTGCACAATGCACCGCGAGTGGAGTACGTGAGGAGCAAATCGGAATATGATTCGCATATCGCCGAAATACGAGGTAAATAATCAGGTTTAACGACATAAAAAGTTGTAATCAGAGTTTTACACTGTCTAATAAATTATATTAGTCGGACAGACTTAAATATGTAGCGGCAAACGATGACATCATGGTTACAGAGGCTGTACTAATCATATAGACAGAGAACACTTAATGGTACATAAGGTGCATAAGTCAGTCAATGATATATAGATGAACGGACGCATGGATACTGACTTCATGAAATTCCAAAACTCCATAATTTCATACTCAAGATATGTGGGAATTAAATTCAGACCACCTAAAGTTCACCTAAAACTCAAAAGAACTTTTGTTTTGTGAGTTTTTTTCTCAGATTTATGTGTATTTTTTCATCAGCCCACCTCTGCCCATTGCCGTAAGTAGGTATAAGAATTTATATTTTCCCTAATTCAAATTATCCCCATTTTTCTTGAGATATTGGTATAATTCAGATATCCAAGATAACGTTTCAAGCAGGTATTTAGAATTCCTAGAATTAATAAAATATCGCAGATTTTCTAACGAAATGTTTTTTAACCTTGAATACATTTTACCGAGACCTTGGTTGGTAAAATTTATGGCTTGTGTGTTCGGTTAGAGACAAGTTTATTTATCGAATCGGTGACGCATATTAGACATCGCTTAGTATGGTCATTTTGGAATTGGTTAATATGAGGATTGGCCACACCGGTTGAAAACTCAGGAATTCCAAATTACTATCTGTTAGTACAAACAATAAATAAAATAATACAATTCTTTGTTAAGATAAGGTATCTTATCTTGGCGAAGTTGATACTTTTGGATAATAAAACACTGCAAATCTGTTTTTAAAAGTGCACTTGACGTTTTATCTCTGTTTTAGTCTGTTATTTGCCTTTCGGGTGTGACACCTACATCTTGAATGTTATTTTCAATCGTTTACTATCAAGTGCGTTTAAAAAATACCTGTTTCATTTTCTTTTACCTATTTGGGTATCTCATTGGCGATATTACTACAAATTTCGAATAGGATCTATATCGTTGATGATCTTAACAAAGTAGTCCGGCACAAAATGACCCAAACTGTTAAGTACCAAATTGTTTAGTCTGGACGAAAGTATTAAGATGCAAAACCCTTGAGTGACCGGGGAGGACCTTGAAAGCCATTACAGGCACTTACTGCCAGTCCGATCCATTCAAATAAACATCCAATTAGCACCTTTACAGTCTGGATTCCAACTAAGCCAAGCTTGCTTACATTAGATGTGTTTTCAGTCATAAACGGTGTCACGGCGCAAGAATGACATCAGCTTCAAACGATTACCATAAAAACGTGTGATCCTTCGTCTTGCTATACAAAACAAGTACATATTTAAGTCTAACAAACTAGATAAAACTAGATGTTTTAAGGGGTGCGGCTCATGCCAATAACCCTTCAAGATAATCTGTATCAAATGAGTTTCAACTTCACTGAGCACTGTCGTGCAGGTGTAATCTCATTGACAATATATTATGCACACTATGTTAACCATCATTGTCTTGAATAGAGTATTCAGATTGTTTTAGTACAATAGGATTATGAATTGCTCTAGATTTCTTCTTCTTCTTCAGGCTATATTAGTCCACTGCTGGACATAGCCCTCCCCTAATGAGCGCCATAGCGCAACGTTGTGCCATCATTGGGGGGTAATGCCCATAATCCCCACGCTGGGCATGCGGGTTGGGGATCGCAGTCTAAAAGCTTACTAATTGATAATTATTAATCGAAAACTACGAGTAACAGAATTTCCTATTACAAGTAAAACGCTTGCCTCTACTTTTTGCTGAAGACTTTTTATTTCAGACCTGTTTGTTTCACTGAATGAATCAAAACTGCAATATTTAGCAACATTTTTTATTCTCGACAACTAAATGCCAGATCAGAATTCACCAAAAAAAAATAATGAAGTATCGCTCTTAAGACTTTTTAAAAAAGAAGGAGACATATTGATTGGTTCACAAAGTACCTATAAGCAAGTTAAGTTAACATGTTTAAGTAAGTAAACTACGCACTTCACATTATTGATTTGAATCAAAAATTTGAATAATTTTCGTCTGGTGAGACTCTTCCAACAGAAAAACAAGTGAATACAGGTTCAAATCAATAAGTACTTAGTGCAATGGTCAATTTAGAAACCGGAGTTATGACATTCTTTGGCTATCCGTACCTAATTCATTAGGTGTCAAGTGCTTGTGACATCTGCATAAATTATCGATGAGTATTCTAATGAAACCCTTGGTCACCATGTGCACAACAATGCGTTCGTGTCGCATAACCATTAACCGCAACTGCCCGTCACAATACCTAATGCTTATACACTTCACGGATTCGCCTCTATCTCGATTCTAATTAAGAGGGAATATAATATCGGAAAGCGCTCGTGGCCTAGTCGAACCCAGTGAATGAAATCAATCAATTGAGTTAAGCAACAACAGGCGCAGTCAGATGCAGGATGAGTAACCGTCCCGTGACTGCCGCTATTGGCATTTTTCCGAGCTCTTCCGTACTTCGCAAGGCACGTTAAGCCGTTGGAGCCCGCTGTCATGTAATGGCAGTCGTAAAGCCATGTCAGATGCCTTATGGGTTGCTTGATAACTTCCGACAGTAAGGCCCGCAACTCTCATAAAATCCTCCACCAACCCTGACTTGGCCGCCATGGTGGAGTATGGCCTAACATTCCTGCGAAATAAATGGAATAAATGGAAAATAATTTGAAATGAATTGTTTTTCTCTTTCACGTCATATGGAATAATATGTGTGGATTCAGGAATAAGTTTGAATTAATTAAGTTATAAGGAATAAGTTACTTAGATTCTAATTAAGGGATAATTGAAATTTACTGGGAAAATATGCAGAATAGAGAAGACAATGACAAAAAACACATGATATGGGAGCAAAATCCTGAAAGGTAAAGAAACGTCAAAGACAATAAAGAAAAAGTCAAACTCAAAATTTAATAAAGATATCAATGTCCCGGCATGAGGAATATGTTAGCACACATTTCGTTTACGTAAATAGTTAATTTGCTGTAAACGACTATACAGTTTTTGTCTTCACTTTCATCAGAAACGTAATGAATCATCATTTTGAAAATAATTATTATAGCTCTTCCACATGTGAAAGTCATTAAAGACAGTAAGGATACTATAGAACCGAGATTAGTTACTACTCAGTAGGTAGGGCGTGGCTTTGAAGTAAACCGCGAAGACTTTAACTATGAGAATTATTTGCTTTAGCTTAAAGGACAAAAAGGATATTGCAACAATACAATACTTTATTTAGTATTTCAATATTAGGATAGTGCTTAGCAATATATTTATTTGCATTTCAATGTATATTTTCCACACGGCCCGGTGTGTCTAATTGTACACATTCTTTTACGTATTCATTATTATGTGTTTGGGTATAGAAACTACATTGCAAATTAACCGTGTTTTGCAAAATTCACGAGACTCCGGAGTAATTATTGGGTTTAACGATTTTACTACCTGCCTCTTAGATAACTATATAGAGTTTTGAACCTACCTCCGAATTAGGGAAGGTTACTGTGACGAGCAGATAAATTTCTATACCATTTAAGTTTAGCGGGCTGAAAATACGTAACGAATAATTACATATATGTATCTGTGATGTGTGTATGAGTGTTGGAAGCGTCCAGCGCTAAAAATCGCCAATCCGCAGTAGGACTCTCTAAGAAAAGGCCTGTATCCTGCGGTTAGGACGTATTTAGTTTGTTGCATATTATGTTAACTGCTTGTAGATTAAAGCAAAATGAAATAAAGTTTTCTAAGTAGGTATTACATAAAGACCGACACAATTTATTGCTTAATGAGCAGGCTGAGATAATTGTCAGGCAAGGTGATTTCAAGTGCTTGATTTTATTAATAGCAAACCAGTAGGTGCTACGGATAAATGGCAATTGACAAATTGACATTAGCTATCAGCCTGAGGTCAGGTTGTTCGCTGATAAATTGAAGAGGTTAACAGTTTGCACCGAATATTATGTAACGTTAGTATAATACTATTAATGCAGTGTCATAAATTTCATCAGCTCTACAGCGCCCCTATAGTACGTATATGGATATTTGCTAATCCACACCGCACCGCTTGAACAGTTTATGTGTTCAATAATTCCAAATTTTCAAAAATCATTGCTTAGTGCGTATAAGGAGCATATGTAAAATATCACTGTTCTAAATAATCCGTTGTCTCGCTCTGAATCAGTGATGAATTTATTTATAAATAAATAGCTGACTCAGCAGACGTTGTTTTGCTATATAAATTAGCCTACGATCTATTCTCAGACCTTCCAAATATACACAAAACAATTCAGAAAATAGGTGAAGCCGTTTCGGAGGGTTCGATAACAAACACTGTCACACGAGATTTCAGAAGAAGATAATAATATATCTCTGTAATATAAAAATGAATCTCTGAATGTGTTGGTAAGCGCAAATCTCGAGAGCAGCTAAACCGATTTCGCTAATTCTTTTTTTAGAATAGGTATTTCTTGAAGTACGAGGATGGTTAATCTCCATAAGGAGAGAAAAAAAATAAAGATTCGTCTGTTAGGCGGTACGAAGTTCGCTGGGTCAGCTAGTTATAGATGTATTAGAAGAAACTTTTTCTAATATATGTATAATATACTCTATAAGGACTCCCATATAAAGAAGCAGAATATCACCATTGCAGTCCTTTTACAATTAATTCAGTGCTTTCACTGCATCAGAACTTTTTATTGCGAACTAACTTGTTTTCACCTTATTGATATAAAAAGTGGATTGCCCATATTATTTCTCAGCGTTTCTAATCACATGTCTGAATATGTCTCTGTGGTAATTCCTGTCCACAGTCAGCAGCGTTTAGGGCATGAAGACAACTGATTGATTCATGCCGGTCGTGGTGATTATTCTAAAAAAGACCAAGAAAAGCAGATAAGTTAAATCTAATTGGGTATTAGACTCATTTGTGAAGGGTCGTAAAATTTTGCTGTGTGGTAGTGGCAGTAGTGTTCCGTACAACAACGTAGCTGTACAAGTAATAAATGCTTGAGTATTCGTTCTGCATAAAGCGATAAGGCATGGCCGAACACTTTAGTGCCTTCTGTGTGTTCACTATATTTTATTCCTATAAAATTTCGTGTGAGGCAGTTTCTTTTATTGCATTTCGCGTTCGATTACTTCATTCCAATATCCCTTTTACTTGCGTGTAGGTCTAGTTTCATAGAGTGTTGTCATTTCTGTATCAACATTTTGGTCTTAAACGTTTAATGGAATTTGTGTGCTTTTCAATTATTATCCATTTTACGAAAAACATAATCCATCATCATCAGCATCAGCCATCTGACGCCTGCTGCAGGACACAGGCCTCTCTCGTGGTTTATGAAGCTTCCCGGTCTTGTGTCGTTCGCATCCAACGAATTATTGTTATTTAGGTATTTCCAGATTCACTTATGTGATCTTATCTCTGTGAATCAGAGCGAAACTTGGTCGGACCTTCCCGGCAAAAAAATAATTTAATGAAGTTCATAATGTGTAATACGAAAGTAGAATAGATAGAGAAGAATAGAAACAATAAAACGTAGGATCGATCGATAATCGTCACGACAATCGTTATTTCCGCAACATCGTTATCAACCCTTGTATGTCCCCACTGCAGGGGCACGGGTCTCTTCCTGCATCGCAGGAAGGTTAGGCCATACTCCCCCACGGGGGCCAAATCCGGGTTGGTGGACGATTGTAAGACAGTGGCGGGCCTTACTGTCAGAAGTGATCAAGCCGCCCATAAGGCCTCTGACATGGCTTAACGACTGCCATTATATGACAGCCGGCACCAACGGCTTAACGTGCCTTGCGAAGCACGGAAGCGCTCGGAAAAATGCCACTAGCGGTAGTCACGGGACGCTCACCCATCCTGTACCTGACCGCGCCTGTTGTTGCTTAACCAAGTGATTGATTCCAATCACTCGGTTCGCCTAGGCCACGAGCGCTTGTAGGTCCGCAACATAATATCCCAAAAAAATATTTACGGTTGCATCTCGGCTTCGACCTTGAGAATTCCGCGTCATTTTGTTTTGTCCCACTTCTTAACAACTTTTCTGGTCCCCGATTGCCGTAGTATTTAATAGTTTCGATTGCCGTAGTATTTAATAGTTTGAAATTGTGGCTCACCAAAGACCATAGCAGTAAAGGCTTTCATCTGTATCCTTTTAAATACCTAAAAGACGTAATATTAGTTCGTTATTATGGTGTTGGTGTTACCGGTGTAGGCGTGAGAATAAAGTATGCGACCGTACACATTGACGTTGATGAAGCGTTTAATTGCATGGCAACGGGTGCGGTGTAAACAAAAACAAAAGAATGTCGTTCGTTCCATAGCAATCAAGGTCTTTTTTATATGCCAATGAAACTGAACTTCAGCTTGCCAGTATTCCTTAACATAAGAAGAAAATCAACGACCTTCCAACACTTCTAGTGCGTTAAATAGTCAAGGTCCGTACTGTCGACAAACATTTGCAAAATCGTGTTTTGATAATGATTCCAGCCTTGCTCAGTTAAAATCATCAATGTTAACTAAACCAGTAAAGTGTAACCACAACCCACAAAACTGAATGAACTTGTACTACTTATATTTGCATATTCAAGTAACTAACAAGACTATCAACAACATTACAGTTTCAAAATTATAATTACCACTTCACTAAGAAAGTTTTAAAGGTGCCACAATAATGTTTACTGAATTGCAAAACTTGCAGACCTATGTGCATCTCTTTCATTGCCCGATGTACCACTGACCTCATCCTATAGTCATGCAAAATCGTCTCTTGTAGGTACTTCTGTAGTAACATGTAACATTGCTAGTAAGCAACAACAAACCTTATTTCTCTGGAATAAGCGATTTCGTGTGGTCAGACGGGTCCCCTACGTAGTTTCGATAGCCGACGGTTTTTGATATATTAAATTGGTAAAGCGATGGCCACTGGAACTTTATGGCTCAGTAACAAAGAATTGCTTTTGTTGGTCGTCCAACAACGCGATTGTTGTCTGGGCCGCAAACCGGATGGTCTCGCTCGACTCAAGCTGAACCGAAGCTCAGATTTAGAATTATTTCATCGCGAACTATGGGTCTTTTTCAAGCGATAGGTACGCTTGCGAGTAGATGAATTAACATAGTGATTCTTTTCTCTATCGTATAAAACGATATAAGTGATTTTCCCTTTGTTGTTAATAGGGAAGAGTGTCTAACGTAAACAATCTAAAGATAAATCTATGTTTTAAAATTATCCACTAACCTTTTACTCACGTAAGTAACTACGACTTAACGTCAAAGCATGGACTCTGTAGATTTTATCGCCTTCATCTACATAACATTATACTCGTATTAAAATATTTGTAGTCAACTCTGCTGTAGGTACAGTACATAATCGTACGGTTGTTAATTCTCGCAAGTTACTTCTCTTTTATGAATTGATGAACGCTTAAAATGTTCAGCCCAATTGCATTCTTCATATTTTCCTCGTCATAGTTGGCACAGCTTTTGGAATGATTACTGACATAATGCCATGTACAGCTCGGAAGATGATTTATTATTGTTAAACCGTTCTCTAAATACCAAGTACCTACCTCAGTCATTTAACATTTTTTTCTTTAACTATCGCAACTAAAATAAGTCTCTTTGCTTTGATTCGATTAAGCAAAGACTTTCCTTTAGGACATTCCCAAACAATTCTGGTGCAAAAGTATCCTCCTTATTATGCCCGACCCACCAAGCCTGTTCTGCCAGAACCTATACGTTCAACTACAGTGATCGTCTACTTCAGTAACCCTTAGTTATCATGGTATAGAGGCCAAAATAGATGTTGATGTGGCCCAGTATACAGCGTCGCGACTTCGTCTCGAGACAGGAATGCAAAATGAACACAGAGTAGAATTTCAAAGTGTTTCGTCCGTCCAATAGGTTTGTTTTGTATGTGCGCTATGTTACCTGTTGCTATCGATTCGTGTAGGGAACAGCATTTCTGCCGTAGGTGCTTAAAATAAACCTGAATAGAGTATTGCTACGAGATTTTACCTCAGAATTCTACCGACGACGCCTTGAACTCTAGACGTTAGTCCACAAATTATGAATATGATGCTATAGTTGCATAATGCTCTTGATTGAAAAGAAGACGAGTTATAACTGATATACCCATTAGAACATAATGTATATGTATCATTCCTTTTTGGTTATAATGATCATGTACGATCATGTGAAAGTCATTGCCGTGGTCTCTTTTACACATCCTTACAATCTTCATATCTGTATCGTGTAATTGAAGTAACTCAAAACCTGAAACCTTTACTATGGATAAACTAATAATAATCTGTTATTGCCACGTCTAATAAGCTAAAGTTAAAAGTTGTCAATGAGATTTTTTTGTTTTATGTACAATTTTAAGACTTTACATGGTCAATTTGAATGAAAAATAAAGGTAATTTAGAGGAAAACTTGCCTAGACACGCAAATACACTATCAGACGATAGAGACATCAGATGAATATCTATAAATTATGCAAAGACAAAGTAAAAATATTATTGTCTCTATCATAGTATAGGCTGTGGTATAGCGGCCGGCAGACGTATAAGAGATGCACGACAAAATTTTGTCAACTTGTTCATTGCAAAAATTATTAAAGAGTCACCAAAGCAAAGCTGTTGAAGGTATTTTTTAATGTCACGTACAACTGTTACGTAAAACCGGGCAGTAAAGTTGGCGGTGACCTCATAGCTCGCATTGCTATTGAAAAGCGTGGAATAGGAAAAAATGCCTTTACTGCTGCACAGATAAGGTTGGTAGTGGAACTGCTGAGATTATTTAATGAAAATTAGCCAGTCGACATGTTTATTGTAGAATGATCTTCGGAATCAATGCATAGGTCGGATTAGCATTCATTTGTCGTTAGTGCTGATTTAAAATATCACTCTAGGTAAATTTAATAAATTCAAGCTTATGTTAGAAATAATATTACTATACTATTTTTATTTTTAATGCACTAACCCGTGCTAAGGACAAATTTAAAAACCTATTTAGAGGCAAAAAATTTCACCCATGCCGGGATTCGAACCCGCAACCTCTGGCTATCCGTGCCAGCGCTCTACCAATTGAGCCAATGGGCGACTCACGGCATCAGTGAAATTTCGAACCTCTTTACAATATTCTCTGTATTACGTACAGGCAGCGACATCTGGCTTAAGCAAATTGCATCACTCACTTAATAGGTTTTTAAATTACTGTTTGATTTCCTAATAAGAAACCTAACGAAATAAGATGAGGATTAAAGATTAACATACACAAGTAACATAAAACGAAAAAAGATCTAGCGCGAAAATAAAGTTGATATTAAAATAAAAGTTGTAAAGTCGACAAACACGTGAGAAGGGCTTAGACATAACTGGAACTCTGTAACAGTGTTTAATTTTTTTTAGTTCACTCAATAATGTCATCGCCGATAGTGATGTCAAGTTTTGTTAAGTTTGTGTGATCCAGTATTTCTTAATGGCTTGTGATGCTTCTAGATAATTATATATTACAAGGATCTAATCGCTATTACTTGTTAGGTAAAACATAATTACCTTAATTCCCGACGTTTTAGCAAACGTTTTAGTAATCTGTTGCTATGGAACTATGCTCAAGAGTGCAGCGTTCTCAGCTTTCAACTCTAGTCACAGTCGAAAATAGCTCCATGCCTTTTCTCTATCTATCTTATACAATATAACTTTACGTCATATTTGCAAGGTCGTTAATGTCTCCGGAATTACTTGACTTGACATTCGGTAGATGTAGTAGGTAACTTTATTTTCTCTTGAATTAACTTTATGATTAATTGATAAGGCATTCCCTCCGTCAACTCTTAATATAGATATGACAACATTTCATTATGTTTCTAAGCATGGCACTTGTTTGTTTTCTTGTTTAGGTACTTTGCAACGAGATAAGTTAATCAACGTCTTGAGTAATAGCGAACAAATTATTATGATTTCATAAAATTTGTTTGGGCTTCTAATGGTCGCATCTTCCTACGGTCCGTTTGGGTCTGGGTAGGATAATTTTGGGCGGAGTTGTCGAGGCGGATTATTTTCAATGTATCGGTTCAGCGTTCATTTGCATGTTGTGGCAAGATATATAGGGATTGTTAATAGAAGACTTCAAAACGGAAAAGCTGAAATCAATTCAAGGGGCAAAAAAATCCCCAGTGATTGTGTCGGAGATGGCGAAAGAACTAAACTTTCTAGATAAACAAATCGATTAAAATTTAACGTTTTCACGTAGTTACTTTAGTCAATCTCATTTTACTCTAATAGATAAAAACATCGTGCATGCAAATGAATCCTCGAGACCTATTTATAAACAGCCTAACGCTAAATTTAAAGTGGATTTTATCAGACCGTTTGGTCTAGTCCGCAGCTCAAACCCGAAACTAAAGTTAACCAATTAACAGCAGTTTACACGCGACGCCGCTCGTAAACTACAATTTCGAATCGATTTGTCTGAGTCAGACCCCTTTTAGGTTTGTGCCGGGCTGAAATATGATGACTTTCCACAAATAATTGAGTATTACGAGTGTGCTCTACATTTCATAGCGGTTCTACTCGGTCGACTTGCGTTGTTATAGTATTTGGTGTAATTACCGCACGTATTTTGGTGAGTTTTATGTTGGTATTATTTTCTAGTGATATATAATCGGAGCAGTAATAACCAATGCAATTTGTGTATTTAATTTTTCTATTTTCGACTTCTCTAAAAATATATTTTACCACCGCGGTGTTCACAACTCTTATCTAGTCTAGAACGACTACCCTAAATGATGAATACGTTCTGTTTGATGTTATTCGCTGAGAGCTTTAACCCAATTAATTTGTTCCCGTTGATGTTACAACACACTTATATAAAGATTTTATGATCTCTTCATAAAGTTTAATTTGTTTTCGATCACATGATTTATTTATCCTATAGCTATATTATTTGGTTACTTTATCTACGTTGTAATCCTCGCAAGTTAGTTGAAACAATTCCATGGAGAACGAGAGTAAAGTTGATAATTTATTACCTGTACGAAATCTCCATTTTTAGGGTGCAACAAACTTATAAAAGGAATAGTTCGTACAAATGCGTAAAGCACTTGAAAAAACGCTCCTTCTACGGAACCCTACAATGCGCACGACCCCACACGCACTTGACGCATGACAAATTTTACTTTTAAATTTGTCATGCTTGCAATTCGTACCTAATTATTTTTTTACTACAACTATTATTATTATATGACTTTGGAATTTTTTGTTGTTTCCACATTTGTATTTGCGGTGTTTGGACAATGATTAAAACCATGTTTGTGTCTGTGTCTGTGTGTGTGTGTGTGTGTGGGGGTGTGTAAATATAATGAGCATGGTAGAGCATGTAAAGCGTTCGCATCCGAGCGTCTAAATGAAAATTATGTAGATTTATTAAAATATTTCTCCAAGTATTGAAAGATTATTATAAGGGTAAAAATAAACAGTATTAAGCATCTTCTTCTTAGCGTATCGTGACATCGTGGTGAAAGGATTTGCCAATCAGCGTTAGGGACTCTCTGATTGCTGCCCAGGGTGCGTCAGACGTACGGGCTCACTAAGTACCTCCTACCTCGATCGGGTAGACTCCTTAGGAACTATATAGGTACCTAATTGTATTTATAATAATTGATAGACTATCAATAATATTGAATGTACATTAACCAATCCGAACATAATGTATAGGTCATAGAAAATCGTCACTGCTCGGATTTGTCGTAGGTAACTCGTAATCCACGCGATACGGACGATTTTAGATATTAGCTTGACTTGAACAGTGTATCCATGTTTATGATAAATTTAAATAGATTTGTTTGTTTTAATGCATTGATATCGATGCGTATTAATTGAGATATCATAATATCAGTTATCTTAATATTTAGTAACAGTATTCTAAGAAGCAGGTCCTGACGTCTCGTGTATTGTAAGTGAACGTATTTAGGATCACTATGGATCGTATGATTATGAATCATAGTCTACGATATTAAACGGAACTTAAAAACTCAAGGTCTTATTACTCTTCGGTGTATGTGCGTCTGAAGAGTAAAACCAAGCTTTTTATTCTCATATAAGCCTAGCGACACAGTATAATTATAAAGACCGAATAGATGCTAATCCAATCGAGTACATCAACCTGCATTCGTCCAGTACTAGAAAATGGCTATGCCCATGCAGGACATACTTTATCCTAGGACTATCCAACACTTACCACCGTCCACCGGGAATTTGTTTGCCACCTGTGTCGCCGATCGTCGGTCCAGTAAGCCGGGGGGTCCCATTGACAGCATGGGTAATTGACTTAAAATATTAGTATACGGTAATTGACTTAAAATATTAGTATAAAATTGTATTTATACCGTACCACAGAGGAAAAACCCATACACACGAAACTTACTGGGAAGACATGCATGATGGATGACCTAAGGTGTCTTACTTTAGCCTGCGGACGGCCCGATCTAGTGTATTTTCTTTTATTTTATATGCGCCCACAAACGCGTTAAGTCATTGTAGTGGTTATATACTCTTTGATTGTGGTGTCAATGTATCAACAATGTAAAATGTCACAGTCAGTGGATTTCCACTCATTTTGGAACCTTTAGGTTATACAGAATAAGCCAAGCCCCCTGATCACATGACGTAGGCCTGCTAACGTCAACGACCGAAGGGCTCGCCTAGCGCCAAGGATCTGTTGGCACAGCGCCGGCGCGCCTCATTCACTCACTGACAGGTGTGAACCGACGAGTGATGACAGAATGTCACCAGCTCACTGATTTAAATGTCCCACTAATGTGTGGCTACACGGTCGATTTGCGGATGATGATCTGTCCCACGTGAGATTTTTCATGTCAGATTTGGAGGGACTTCTGACGATAGCCGATGAGTAGGCAGCGTTGAATACCTGTATGCCTCTTCTTCTTCTTCAATCTCTCTCTGTTTGTCATCTGAAATGAAATGAAAAACGTTTATTAGGTACTAAAAGTTACAGTATTTGTCCTGGCTACCAAACTAGGATACCCTGTGCTATGGGTAGCCAGGGTATGGGTATCTCTACGTAGAGCAATGACATTACTGATTTGCGTTACTTGCTCACATTCTCGACTTTTCGGCAGCGTCGGGAATTTAGGTTATTGAACAGGTCGGCCTCTTCCGATAAAATTGTAAATAGTTAAGTAAGTCCGGACTTAACTTAATAAGATTTACCGCATATGTTGTTAAGTTTAAAGCACTGGAGCGTCCCTTCAGGTCCCTTTAGCTATGTTTTGTGAGCGAAGGTGACACTGGACACTGTATAGGTAAATCGTCTTATTACGTAGATGCAAAGCCCAGTTTCTTTTATTAAGTTTACCAAATAAATATAGCGATTAGAACAATTAACTATTATTTTTTCTAGATCTATTCCTCAACCACGTAGACTTGTCTGAAGCGGCACTAAATCTTCTCTTTTAGTACCATGTTAAAGGGCACCTTCAACAAAAAAGAACTGATTAAGTGGCGCGGAATATTATTCGTGTCAATTGACAACCATTTATACTATGGGTAACGTGAACGTGACGCTAAAATTGTTCTATCAATAAAAATCTAAATTATTATGTTCAAAACAACATTTCAAAGGAATGAAATAGAGCAGTCAAAACGATCGATGGCAAAGCTAAATGAGCATTATTAGAACTCTTTATGCACCAGCAGCAACAGAAATAAATATTCAAAATCTTCTCTAGGTACTTAATAAAACTGTGACTGACTGACTGACTGACTGACTGACAGACAACTAACAACTTAAACTTGTGGGACAAGAATCATGAAATTTTGTGCTTGACTTCCTTACGTAATAACATAAGAAAATCCATCGCCTAGGGGATGGATCTTTGTACGAAATTCGTTTGAGCAAACGGTTAGTACACTAGACCTATTCTATATTCCGCAACGCCTTTATGCAGGCAGGTTGCTATTTTTTTCTGAGCGAGCCCCAATCTCAATACATTTCCTTCTTATTTCTATGCTTCTTCACTAATGGAGATTAGTCGTCAGCTCCCCTTATTCTCCCAATACATTAGTGGGGCCGATATTTAGTCGCTCGTCACACGATACACGGTCAAGCCAGTGTTGTGTGCCAAGGCCACAGCATTAGATCATCGCACGAGTTGTGGTCACACCGCTCTACCACTTGTTTACTTTTAGCTTTTAGTCTCGCCACCGGCTTATATATTGTTAGAGGCAGGCTCGAATCGCGAATGTGGCAGATCTAATTGTATGTTAATCGTTCCCAATAATCATAGCGTCATGAATTCGACTCCACTGCAGGGCAGAGTCCTTCGGGAAGAGAATTCGTGACCACTGCAGATTGACAAGAGCTTCATTATCTGAACGTCTTATTCACTCATCGTTTCGTACCTCAAAAGGAAAATAGAACTCTTATGGGATCACTTTGTCACAGACTTTGTTGTCCGTCCGTCCGTCTGTCTGTCTGTTACGACTCTTTATCTCGATAACGCTTGGGGGTAGAGAGTTAAATTTAAAACCGTATACTCAGTCCCTTGAATTTGTAAAAAAACATAACATTTAAGTTAACCCTTTACCAGGCAATGGCAAAATAGTTCACATAAATTGAACCTTATCATTTTGAAACAGAGTCCAAAACCAACGAAAAATTTATACTAGCTCTGCCAGTTAAATGGTAAACTCGAAAAAAAAGCTACGTCCGTTTATGTCCCATAAGGCGTATATTTCGACACTCAAGGGAATCAAAATTCAATTGTGCTAGAACTATGAAATTTTGCAAGTACTACCACAAATAAAGCAATATATTGTAAAAAAATGTAAAAATTAAGTTCGGGAATAACTCGGAAAAAAACTGCGAGACGCGATTCCTAAACTATTTATAAATATGTACCTAAGTACAAATTTGTACGGAACCCTCGCTGCGCGAGTCCGGCTAGCAATTGGCCGTTCTTTATTATCTTTCTACCTACCTCCTCATCCTTGATCTTTCCGGTCTACCGGCACTGTTTTGACGTTACAACATATACATGAACAATTGACCCCATCTAGAGCAAGTACGAGTAAATGAGGAGTGTAAAATTATTTCATTTTAACCGGATAAACTTACTAGGCTTTTTGGCGGAAGAGTCCGACCAGGTTTCGCTCTGATTCGCTCAATGACTTAGAAAGTCATGTAAGATTTTTATATCTCATTTGCAATGTTTAATTTGTACCATCACCTAATTAAACTATTTTCGTACTCTAATACTTTTTTTCAGCTTGGGTAGATTAACCCGTAAGTTCATTATTGGTTACAACCCATTATGGATACAAAAGGGTAACACCCTTTCTGAATATTTGAAACAGTTCCTGGTCTCTGCCTACCCCTCTGGGATACAGGCATGAGGTCATGTTATGTTTAATTATTTTGTGCCATTAATTAAACTTTTTCGTACTCTATTACTTTTTCAGCTTGTTCAGACATGCGTAGGTCAATGAGCCGTTTTCAGTAAAAATTCACAAAGCAGTTAAAAGATGGCGTTTACTGGCGTGGCCATAGAATAACCGGAATGCGGCTGTCAAACAGCAGCTGCGGTGGTAGCTCAGTCGGTAGAACCATGGACTCGCAAGCGAGAGCCCCAGGTTCGGTCCCGAGTGCGGGCATGTGTCAATGACTTTGTTTAATTTCAAAGTTACGTACATTTGCGAATTTGTAGTCGCAATACCACACTCTAACTGTGAAGGAAAACATCGTGAGGAAACCCGCGGCTTGGTTGGCTCCGCACGTATTGACTAGTCTTTCCTGTGGGCTAGGCCGACTAAGCTGTCAGGGTGGTATAGGTGCTGGGCAAGCCTACACCATCTATAAAACCATGTCCCAGGCACTACAGCGTCGGAGTGGTCCCTTCACCCATCTAGTGTGAGTGATGCCACTAGACGCAGTATAAATCGTCTCATTACGTATGCAAAAAAAAGGCCAATATATTATTTATTAAGGCTGTCAAAATTAACATGCGCTGAGCAAAATTTGTCAGACGTGTTCCTGATCATGTATTTGCAAGCCTATAGGCGCCATCTATGAAGTGCGTTCTGAATTTGTACTGAAATCGGCTCATAGTTATTTACATTGTTTTATTTTGTGGTATTTATGGGTACTATAATGACGGCCTCGGTGGCGCAGCGGTTTGGCACGCTGACTGTAAAAGCGAAGGTCTTGGGTTCGATACCCGGCCGGGTCAAAGTAGGATACGAACTTTTCTAGTTTGTCTCGGGTCTTGGATGTTATCTATGTATTTATTGTATTAAATCTATCGTCGAGTTAGCACCTATAACACAAATCATTTAGTTGTACTTAGTATAGGGCTAACGAGATCTGTGTAATATGTCCATGAATATTTATTTATGTATTATTATTTATAATGTGTATGAGTACTCGAAAACTGTAATGTTATTAATTGATGTTTCCAAAATTGTTAAGTTTTGATCATAGACTACTACATTTGTTTTCTGTTTTGATTAGATTCTGATTGTAATCCACTGTCCACCGATGCATGGTTTCGGGTCAAAGGTTTCAACTTTTGCCCGAAATAATATATTTTTGTTAGAGACTGTAGTATAATATTTTTTAAAATGAGGTAAAATAAAATTAAGTTAAAAATATAAGTATGATAAAACAACCAATGATGGTTACATAATAAAAATGGGCCTGAGCGGCCGCGTCCCTTAAATGTGCTTACTTTACACTTTATAATTTACTCGTTAAAAGGTACACCTTATATAATAGTATAATAGTACATGTTATTCTTATACTAAATTTACAAAGATCCCACTTAGGAGGTAATCCTACTGAAGCGTGGAAGCCTGCGCTTCAGTTAAAAATTAATTGTAGAAAGGTTAAAGTACATCCTACCGAAACGTGGAAACCTGCGTTTCGGTTATTATAATCAATGTTATTGAAAGTGCCGCAAAACAAAAACAAAAAAGGGTAACTGTACGGAACCCGCAAGCAGACCGGAGAGCTCAGGCCTGTCAGCTTATCCCGGGTTCCGTGGTATATAGAAAAACCCAGAGATAATAAGAAGAACGGGAAAGAAGGAGAATTGTAGAGGAAGAAGCAGGAGGCGCCCTGCTGGTGTGTTCATCGTCCTGGGTCGTGGCACGCTTCCAGGGCGGTGCAGGCGAGTGCTACGCCTTCTGTAGCCGGCTTCGCAAGCCGAAGCTGGCTTCTTGCCTGCATCCTTCTCGATTGGTTTAGAACTAATCGTCCATCATAAGACCGGCAGGTCAACTGTAAAGAAAAGACGTGATACTACCCTGCCGTAATACAGTTAATACTAGTACGGAGGGTACTGGACCTTTTCTTGCATGAAACTGTAATAGTTACGGCTTATCTTTGTACCATGTAAATGTTGTAACAAGCGAAAAAGAAATTTAATTTAATTTCATTTCGTTTATTGAAAGGGTATTTATATCTGAATATTTCAAACAGTCTGAAGCCGTGACTTTCCTCAAAACTTTTCTGCAAGGTGTAGTCATAAACATGAACCGGATAATACTCCCGGTGTCAATGTGTGTGTTATTGCGTACGTGTACTATAAAGTCACGGTGCATTATGTAAGTGTGCGTCCAGTATTAGTGTCAAGGTTAATGATTTTTGTTGGCGTATGTGTGTTGCTCAGACTGCCGACTCAGATCATCATGTGATCTAGATTTTTTTGTTCGTGAAAAAAAAAACTTTATTTTCTCGTGGATATGCATTTCGTATTTCATAATTAAACGTTTTAGTAATATGAAATGCAAGTCCTTGGACAATTTAGTCAAGAAAAAAATAATTATTACCGATACCTCGTAGATTGACGAATCAAATATATATTGCGAATGTGAGTGGAAGGGTTGGTAAGGGACGTACGTCCGAGGTGGATACATCGACCAAATAGGGGATGTATTAGCAAAGGGAAAGATAAAAAGTACCCGGAACCGGCGTGCGTGCATGCAACGACTTATGAACGTTGATGAAGCGAAGGTGATCTGTCAGGATCGTGGCAAGTGGCAGTCCCTGGTCTCTGCCTACCCCTCTGGGATATAGGCGTGAGGTTATGTATGTATGTATGTATGTATGTATGTATGTATGTATGAATGTATGTACCTCGTATAGTAACTACGAGTACCTATAGGTGCAGTCGACTCTAACTGTTAGAGTCGACTGCACTAAGATGTTTACATGCGTACACTATTCTCTACTCTATCCTCGGGCTTCGCCTTCTATTTTCCTCCTTGGTCTAGCCGTTAAGGCACTTAGCTACTAAGATAGAGGTCGTGGGTTCCATTCGCACTAGGGGCCGCAGTACATTTTTACGAGTATAAGTGGTGTATGTGTACGAGTGATGACCTTTACTGGTTACCATAGCAAAGGGTATCCTAGTTTGGGACCAGGTCTAGTGATTGTGGTGTGTGGAAGTTATTATTATTATTTCTATCTCCGATCATCGTTATGGTTACCTACCATTAGATTTCCATTTTTTTAGGCACAATAGATGACTTAAGTGGTGGTAGCGGAGCGGCTTCTCAACCGGGAGGTCGTATATTTGATTCCGGTACGCACCAATGACTTGTTTTCTAAGTTATGTACATTTTTGAATTTATAGTGGTAAAGCTAAAGGCCTGCGCAGACGAGGTATTATCCCCCGGGTACTTTTTTGTCCGTCGATATAGATCTCTTATAAATTGTGTCGAAAAAGTCCCTCAAGTTACCGAGAACATCAAGAGACCGGACAAAAGTTCGGTTTTTCTTTTAAAACACCTTTTCTTTTTCAACTTTATGTAAATTACAACACAACGTAATCTCAGAATATTTGCTTCCATAGCGTACGCTTCACTCAATTTCCGGGGAACAAATGACCGCACACCGTAGGCGTTGAGTCCGCGACAAGTACCCGGAGGACAAAGGGACATAAGTCCCTCGTCTGAGCAGGCCTTAATCGTCAAGGAAAATATCGTGAGGAAACCCTAGTATCTGAAGTCTTAGCATACCTCAGTGCTTGCTACATACAATGGCTTAACTATGAGGCCAACTGTGGAAATCTCAGGTCAACTAACTACATAACTTTTATTTGAGGCAGACTATATGTACTGACTAATCGCAGCGACATTGTTGCCGCTCGGCGCCATGGTAATCGTCTGTTTGATGACGTCACGTCACCATCACTGCTTGATTAACAATTGCGTTCCTAGCTTGCTGTAATTAAAACGGCTATTGGTCAGATTTGACGTCTAGATTACCAATTGTGATTGTAATTAGATCCTAGCAGAACGTGGGTTAACTTCAAATGAGTTGGTGTATCTATCTTACTTCTAATTCGGCGATTGTGTTGAATACAATAATCTGAACTGAGTTTTACATATTTTTTGGGTCCTAGAATTTTGATATAAACATTTCCCGCTGTCACCGCTTTTTCCGGTGCAAGTAAAGAGGTGTATGTGTTGGTTTTATTATCTTTACCAAAATAAGTGCTCTTATTTTGTATAAAGTCACGAACGAACGTAATCTTCCGTAAAAGGCAAATATAACTAATAGTTTTTTCACTAAATATATCATATATGCACAGATTTGGAAAGAATATAGAAGTTATTACCAACGACAGACTACATAAGGACTTGAAAATACCCACCATTAAAGAGGAAATAAAGATTAAATACGACATATACCTACAACAATAATTAAATCTCATCCAAATAAGCTAGCTAGCGCACTTGTGACCAAAACACGCGCATTGAAGAGAAAATCACCAAACGACCTACTTGGTTGAAAGCCACTCAGCCAAGATAAAGTAAGTAAGTAATATAATGGATAATGCTACCTACAGGGCATATAGCATAGAAGCCAGCTCCGACAATGACACCAAAACTCTAGGTAAATGGTAAATGTTAAACGGAAACAAAAAAAATTTTTAAGTGTTCTTGGGTGAGTCCTCACCTCAGATGATCTGAGGTCCTCACTCACCCAAGACCACTTAGGGGGGATTTGCCCTGCAACGGGACACCCATATTATCAAATCAAATTAAATCATATATAAAATAAAAAACTCATGGATCGAGTCATATTGTCACTAGAAACTGACAGGTCGTAGGTTCTCATTTAATGGTGTGCTTCCCGTTTGATGCACTCTGCTTCTTTCTTTCGCTTTAAAAATAAACTAAAGTAGCCCGAATCGAAATATTCTAACCAGATAAAATTACTTACTTTTCGAAATCCAATATTGAAACAGATCTTGTTGGTCTGTTTGGGATATTTCAGTAATCGGCATTGCTTTAACATATTTTTAAAGCAATGCCGATTACTGAAATATCCCAAATAGGTAGAGTTTTGTTTTTTCAGATTTATCATTCTCGAAATTACCACTGCACCAACATCCAACGATATCAAGCATCCAGAGAAAAACATACTTTTCTTTTCGAGGATATGGAAAACTGAAACATTTTCAAGTCTAAAGAACTAAAGTAAATAACAAAAAATAACTGATATGTTGATATGTTTCAGAAATGTCACATTTTTTAAATAATCAAAATAATATTTCACATATGTTCTTATTTATTAATACCAATCAATCATTAAAATCAATTTATTTAAACGTTAAAATATTAAATTCTGTTTGCTGAATGTCAATGTAAAATGTAAGCCGCTGCCTTCGGGCCGTGTTGTAGTGGAGAAAAGGCAGCGGAAGAAAAATCTCCTCTGAATCTCTGATCTTTTCTCACGAAGTCATCTTACATCTTACGTCAATACATCATTTGCCACCTCTACCTATACCTAATAAGAATTCATGATTGCCATTAACACAACCCTAAAAGAAAATATAAAAGAATATGTTACACACTTGATGCAATTTTGACACTTCTTCTGTAACTTTATCTATCTACGACCTATACAGTGTTAATAGGATTTCCCACTAAGACTAGAAGGCTTCATAATTCATGAGGCCAAATAAAGATTTTTTGGGCCTGCGATAAAGTAATGGAAACAAAAGAATGATGCCATAAACGCACAAAAACTTTTGCACAGATTCAAAGCCCAGATAAAGCAGTCCAAACAGTTAAGCATCTAAAGGCATATCATCACGCGACGTCAAGAACTTTGTTGCTTCAGTCAAGGTTTTTATTATTTCCCTCGTAAACCTAAATATGGTTAATATGCTCCCATTTCATAGAATTTTAAAGCTTTGACGTATTAAGCCAGTAGCGCCGGGCCATTATAAGTCAATTGGTTGGTAAGGTTGCGACTTGAAACTTACCTGGCTCTTTATGGACGGATATTTTCTTGCACAGTTTCTGCAAACTTGTTTAGTGCGGCTTTCTAATTACTTTTAACTTGTCTTTTAAAGAAATTGCATTTTAATAAACATGCTGGATACTATACGTGCTTCGGTTGCTAAGTCTATGCTCTTATTTGAGTTGTTATTGGGTGCCATTACAAATGTATTGCTGTGTCTCCATACCCCCTTGAATAAACGTTGAATCTGTGAGCGATGATTGGAATTTTGCTTACGTAGGCAGAAAGCTTTCAAAGTAATAGAGAGAAAAGGCGGATCCAGTTAAGAGCAGAATTGAATTGATGATGACGTAGATGATGAAATATCATCTGCGTCTGCGTTAGGAAGACCGTTTACAATAGTCCCCAGTTTTTTTCTTAACTCGAAGATAAGCTCATTTTATGGTACTTTAAACAACATCTCAGTATTACTGCTAAATAATGTTATTGCCGTCTGAACCTTGCTGAAAGAAAAGAGTCACGAGGAAACTTCTCTACGTTATTTTCCGAAGATTTCCCCAAAAAGCTAGCCATTTTAAGCGGGGTCTAGTTGCGCCAACCCTATCCCAGCACGTGGTAGTCCGTACCCGCTGGTGCCACGTGCGTGCAGCCTTCGTGAGCCCTGCCAGAACGTCCGAATGCGTGACAGCTGACTGGGGCTCCGGGAAATTCGCCCCCTAACTTGAACGACGGCTTCTGGGAGTCGAGGCAACGGTTTCGAGTGTAAAGGAATTGCAGTTTAAGGGGTCGTTGGCCTATTTGTGTATGAATTTGTCTGCTAATAATGAAACTTGTGATGGAGTCGCTAATCACCATCCTCAAATACGCTAGGTGTATTTCCGGCGCGTTACGAAATTGGTCTGTTGACATAGTACTGTCAATCAACGATGGATGGCTTGGTATCACGTATCATGCATGTATTTTATTTCATCGCAAGACGTACGAAATGGTTGATAGTTGTATAATAAAGTAAGAGTTGTATTCTGACAAGGTTTAAGCCTTCCTCATCTAAAAATATGTTCCAGCCACTAGTCTGGGTGCTATTGATGTAAAAGGCCAGTAACAGTAAGACATTATTATTAGGTACGTGTTGGGACTGGGTATGTAATCGTAAATCATTAAATACATGAGTTTTAATCATTGGAACCATCTATTGCCGAACCATGAGTTGTTCCCGTGTAGCAGTTTTGTATTTCTGTTGTTAAAAGCATAATTAAATGTTAAAAGTAACCGGTGTGAGTGCACGCGACGCCTAAATTAAGAGCGAAATAGGTGTGTCAGAATCGTGGTAAGTGGCATACCCTGGTCGCTGTCTACTCCTCCAATATACATACGTGAGTTTATGTAATGTAATGTATTATGTTTAAATATCTACAGCGAATTTTTTACACAGCACATATTCCCAAGAATAGCATTTCGGTCAGTGCTAGAGAATGTATTAACATAACACAATCTTTAAGTCATCTAAGTGTGGCGAATTCGACCAAAACACTTCGCGGCTCCAAGGTTGTCTGGCCAACTTCATGTGGAGTGTGATCTCACCGTGTGTATCCTCGGGAGTTGTTGCAAGATTACCAGCGCTGCAATTGTATTGTGTTACAGAGTGTAGGAGGTACTTTTTGACATTGTTGCTTTCATTGGGGTCAGGTAAAACGTTTATGATCGGCAAAGGTCGTGAAAGAACCGAAACAATAGTCAGACCCGTGGTTATGGGGCAAAAGGCATTGCACAAAATGGACATGAAAGTATAGTTTCTTATGGTCGGTCATGACCTCTTTTCTTTTCTGTTCCGTGTTGCGGACTCTTTCAAATTAAAATCTGTCAGTGTGGCAATTTTTTTTTTATTTTTTTTTTCTTGAAGAGTTTGTCTTAAATCTAGGTACCTATATATTTTTTGACAATCAAAGAGTTTCTGAAACATCGGTCAATAGTTTAGTTACTGAAACGAAAGTCGAGGTTTCCGCTTCCGCAGTCTTATATTTGTATTGTTTTAATTTCTTTAACAGTTTGTCTTAATTTAAATGTAGGATTTTTTTACACCGACGAGTTTCAAAAACATCGGTCAATAGTTTAGTTACTGAAACGAAAGTTTCATACTTCCTTTTTTTGGATATGATTAGTACTTGAAAATTAGGGTTAACGGGCAGTAAAAAGGTAAGCACGTAACATCGTAGACCCAGTCTTGTCAAGTGTACCCTGTCCTATTTGAAAAAAATATATATTTTATTCATTTATTTGCCTCTTACTTAATTTAAATGGATTACAGACTAAGCCTAAAAATAACTGGTACTACATAACAAAAGATTCCTTGATATTAATATTAGTATCCCACTTAGTTCAACCTGCGATAATTTGCGATGACTTTCATTATTTCTTGTACCGTAGCGGATATCCTTCCTATCATAGAACAACAAAATCTGGTTCAGTTATATAAATGTTATTTCATTTGTCTGAGTCCAAATAAACAGATAGTTTTTAATTCGCTTATTCAGACAGGGCTATGAACTCATAATCTATTCCTAGCCAGTCGGTATGCGTGCATTTAGATTCCAACTTCCGATATTTGGCAATTGCTGAGTAGGTATTATTAGTGCGATGAACTTGCCAGATTCTCGATTTTGTTTCGTAGAGTCTGATTCAGGACTACGGCATCAGATCGTTGCCGTCGACAACAATAATTTAATAATAATATAATAACCGTACGGTTACAGTAGTCATTAAGCTGCTGTTACAAGTGGCATCATTCTCGCTGGCACATTCTAACACTTTTAATCTCTCTATCTAAACAGCCGTTAAACAGAGCCCATTGGTATATATCAACTGAATGCAGTAATATACTTAAGTAACCTACGCCCAATATGCAAAATAATTTTAAAATATTTGTGCAATTTTGAACATTTATCAAAATTACACACAATATAATATTTTAGAATCGGGTAGAATCATTGTGTACTTTAAACAAATTGTTAATCAAAGGTTTTTTAAACGTTTAAAAACTTATTTTAAAAACCTATTTAGAGGCTAAAAATTTCACCCATGCCGGGATTCGAACCCGCAACCTCTGGCTATCCGTACCAGGTTGCGGGTTCGAATCCCGGCATGGGTGAAATTTTTAGCCTCTAAATAGGTTTTTAAATTGGTTCCTTAGCACGGGTTAGTGCATTAAAAATAAAAATAGTGTAAACTTATTTTAATTAAGTTTTTGGTTTTCTACCAAAACCGAGGTCATAGGTTTGTTTCCCACTGGACGCCGCCGTACATGATTTGAATAAATGGCCTCAGTCTTGAGATATTTCCACGTTTGTAATCCGCATTCCTGGTTAACATAGACCAGCGTACGTTGTGTGGATGTTAGTGTATTGCGAGAGTAAAAACTGGGTTAGGTTCGAGTCCCGGCATGGGTTGAATTTTTGGCCCTTAAATAGGTTTTTAATAATAATATTACTTTATTAAAATTACTTTACTTATAAAATGTATAAGTCTAAGTTTCAGAGGGTAGTCAAGATACTCCTTTTAAACTTTGCAAATGTGAACAGTAAAAACATTTTCAAGTGTAGTACAGTGCTACACAAGAAATAAGTTTCGCGGATGTACCTGCGCAGATGACCAAATTTTGGATGTGCGGCAAGTTGATCGACCAATCAGATAGTTTCATTTTATGGCAGGCCGCGCGCCTTTGTTGCTATTGATTGATTCAACGTCATCTACTCGTATACAGGTGACTATTAGTTTGCCAATATTAGCGTAAGCGAAATAGGTAGCGCTATTCTGCACCGTATCGGTTAAAGATCATGTTGAATGTACCTATAGCTTCGGGTAGTTTCGTTACACTTCTTCCTAGTCTGCGCGAACGTAGATTCCCGAAGGGACTTTTATGATGTGTAGTACTGTACTGCTATGAACAGGAAGGTTGCTTATCTTAAAACCTAAAATGCTTATCTTAAAACCTGAAACATAAATCGGCGATTGGTATTGCATTGAATACAACATAATATTTGTGCTTAAAGTAATTAACAATAACTATAGGTGCGTTATTTATATTCATGTTTTACAGATTTCCCTGCATCTCGCTTTTGCCATTTTGCTCACGAAATACATTTTGTTTGTTCCAGATGAACAAGAGAGGGTACAGAAGAAGACATTTGTCAATTGGATCAACTCACATTTATCGAAGGTACGAGTGTTTGCTGTGTGGTGTCGGCCTAGAGAATAGCACCAACCCAATTCTTCCCGCGGGTGTCGTAAAAGGCGACTAAGAGACACAAACCGCGGGGTGGGCAGCAGCGCCTCCGCAATACAATTGCACCGAACTGCGATCCCCAACCCGCATGCCCAGCGTGGGGATTATGGGCATTACCCCCTATGATAGCACAACGTAGCGCTCTTTAGGGGAGGGCTATGTCCAGCTGAGCAGTGGACTAGTATAGCCTGACGACGACGACGACGAGTGTTTAAATAGATGATATCAATTCTTTGTATGTCCCCACTGCTGGGGTACGGGTCTCTTTCTGTGTCGCAAGAAGGTTAGGCCTTTCGCCGCCACCGGGGCCAAGTTCGGGTTGTTAGAGGATTGTAAGACAGTGGCGGGCCTTAATGTCAGAAGTTATCAACCCGCTTATAAGGCCTCTGACACTGCTTAACTAACGTGCCTTGCGAAGCACGAAAGCGCTCAGAAAAAATGCTACTAGCGGTAGTCGCGGGATGGTCACCCATCCTGTCCTGTACGCCTGCTGTTGCTTAATCCAAGAGGTTGTTTCTAATCACTCGGTTCCGCTTAGCCATGAGCGCTTCTTGTACACTAGTTTAGGTGTAATAAAGTAGTAATAATAGTATTAGTCCACCCCCATTCAAAGGTCTACCCCCATTCAGAGGCCCTTGCACTTGGTACACGGCTTAGGCATAGGTACACGTGAGGTAAGACTGTTTAACTGGATTACAAACGATAACCAGCGATAATTCACCCCCATTCAAAGGTCTAGAGAGGCCCCTGCCAAATCAGGATTTATTTAGGGGCTGCAAGGTTTCGATAGTTCAATATTAGCTGATTTCATATTGCATGACAACCGTGTGTACGACATCGCAGGATCTAAAATATTATAGGATGTAATGTACAATAAAAAGGTTTATTGCATACCATCCGTTTTGAGATAATAATACATACAATGGTAATGCACGATAAATGGTATCCAATACTACGGAGTAAAAAGGAAATACATTACAAAATGGTTTAAACCTTCAAGTAACTTTGTAAATTTATTGTTTAGGCAAATTCATCCAAACCGTGTGATTGGAATCAAACATTCGAGTTAGGCAACAACAGGCGCGGTCTGGTGCAGGATGGGTGACCGTCCCGTGACTACCGCTAGTAACATTTTTCCGAGCGCTTCCGTGCTTCGCAAGACACGCTAAGCCGTTGGTGCCGGCTGTCATGTAATGGCAGTCGTTAAGCCATGTTAGAGGCCCTATTGGCGGCTCGATAACTTCTGACAGTAAGGCCCGTCACTGTCTTACAATGCTCCACGAACCCGGAGTTGGCTCCCGTGGTGGAGTATAGCCTAACCTTCCTGTGATGCAGAGACCCGTGCCCCAACAGTGGGGGCATACAAGGGTTGACATCGATATCGATAAAATTTTGTGTCACAGTGTTTGTTATCGAACTCATCCGAACCGCCTTCAACGTTTGTTTTTAATTTTTTTATGTTTATTTGGTAGGTATGAGTAAGTCGTGGCAAATTAATATGGCAAAACAAAGTTTACGGGATCAGCTAGTTTGTATACACAATTTGCAAGGTACCTATAGTGTAAGAATCTGGTGTCTTTTAAAGTAGGGCTTACAACTATGTGAATTTATATTCCACTAGTTCACTAAGTAATTACTATCTTAAATTTTTCCTAAGGGCCGATTTCTGATTTGATAATTTCACTTTAAGTAATCTTCTGTCACGCTTTTTTCTGAGAAATTCGAAGATACAGAACTACAGTTAACTATTTACTTAGCGAAATTCTCAATTCAGAAACTGGCCCTAACTTTCTTTTGACTTCTGTAAAGGATAAAGACGTCAGTATTATTACCCAAAGAAGCTGTGATTGTTACCTCATGGTATGGCTAGGTCAGATGTATTCACGTGACCACTTCGTTGCAGCGTGTGCCGCCACTGCGCATCGATGACCTGATCCACGACCTGCGAGATGGCACCAAACTGCTCGCCCTGCTGGAGGTGCTTTCGGGAGAGAAGCTTGTAAGTCACTGTGTATACGATTGAGGAGGTTAGGAACAAAAGGTGTCATTTACACTTTTCATGTTTCTGAGTAAATCGAGAAAATAAATATTCATTTTGTAATTTTCTTATACATATATGTGTCGGTTACTAGCTACGCTTTAAGGTATTTAAAAGTATTTATGTAGGCGTTAAAATAAGGCGTTATACTAAGTTTGGAGTTCTTTTGTCCATTTTTTCTCCAAAATGATCCAGATTTTGAAATGGACACCTAGTTTAATTTGTAACGTTCATTAAGCCGCAGTATCTGCGCTACTTTGAATAAAACCTTTTCATTTCATTTCATTTCATTTCATTTCATTTCATTTCATTTCATTTCATTTCATTTCATTTCATTTCATTTCATTTCATTTCATTTCAATAAAGCCAATATTTAATAAAGTATTTATGAAATGACACCTTTTGATTATATAGTAAGTAAATGTTACCATTTGATTCAATAGACTTGTAAAATGTCACCTTTTGAAAATGTCGACTTTATCAACGTCTGATGTATTTAGTAAGAAAATGTCACTTTTTATAATGAAATCTTGATCACTGCTGTGGTTGAATAAAAATGTCTCTTTTTGTACCTGAAGCAGCTATTGAGGCATTGAATTTTTAAATTCAATGATTGAGGTTGATTTTTCGCTTTCTTCCCACTATACCAGATTCCCAAAATACCAGATTCCCGAAATACCAGATGATCAAAATAGCAGATTCCCACAATACCATAAGTACATGTATGAATAAAATTAATTAAAATAAGATTTATAAATTTAATGATTTATTTTCGATAATCTATCTAAGCATGCCTCAACAGATATCGTATTTTGCTGGCAATCTGAAATTATTCCGTTTATTTTACTGTCCTTAACGATATCCTTTCCTCTTCGCTTTTTGTCCACACAATGATGATAGCTCTTTTCTATTTTAGTGTTTTGAAAATATGCTTCCTTTTTAAGCAGTACAATAAATTGCAGTAATGTAGGTTTGGCAGGTACGAGTATCTTTGTGTTCAATCGCCGATGCTATGCTACACACAGGTTCGCTCGCTTTTAATTCGCAGTCTATAATATTAATAAAAGACGATGACTGCTAACGACTTACTTAGAAGTATTTTGTATTTGCCTGTACAAATTCTGGTTTTGTGGGAATCTGGTATTTTGGGAATCTGGTATTTTGGGAATCTGGTGTTTTGGGAATCTGGTAAAGTGGGAAGAAAGCGATTTTTCTACGAAATTAGTCGCCTTTTTAAGTTGATCATTGCATGTAATCATAGAATTCAGGGTTTTGAGTCGGATAGCGAAAAAAAACCGCGTAATGCCGAATACGTAAATCTCACCTTTTGTTCCTAACCTCCTCAATTATGTTTTATGTCCAGTAATGATCCATCATGAGCTGCAGAAACCCACCGAGAAAGTATTAAAGGCGCATCGAGGAAATAAAATCATAACTTGTTTTTTAATACGTTTTTATCTAAAACTGAAAGATATTTTTAGAACCTACAGACTAGAACCCTGGATCAATAGACTAGACTTTAATCGATTTCCGCTTAAGACGGCCGTTTTTGGCGGAAAGCGATTGAAGTCATTAGTTTTCAATTCTATATAGGTTCTTATCTGTAGGTTCTAAAAATAGTTGTCACAGTCAGTGACGTAGCTAGCATAGGTGGCACCCGGGGCGGATTTTATACGTGTCACCCCAAAACTCATCGACCTACTATCTTAACAATATACCTCTCCAAGAAGTTTATGTTATACGGGATTTAGGCGTTCTGATTGCTATCAAACTCACATTTAACAATCATATTAAAAAAAAAATCTGAAATTTTGTTTTATAAAAAAATGCTATAGGTTTAATAAATAATTGGATAAACTATGTCACTTCTCTTGTTCACGTGTTGAAAACTTTGTTTAATAAAAAAATGCTATAGGTTTAATAAATAATTGGATAAACTATGTCACTTCTCTTGTTCACGTGTTGAAAATTTTGTTTTATAAAAAAATGCTATAGGTTTAATAAATAATTGGATAAACTATGTCACTTCTCTTGTTCACGTGTTGAAAATTTTGTTTTATAAAAAAATGCTATAGGTTTAATAAATAATTGGATAAACTATGTCACTTCTCTTGTTCACGTGTTGAAAATTTTGTTTTATAAAAAAATGCTATAGGTTTAATAAATAATTGGATAAACTATGTCACTTCTCTTGTTCACGTGTTGAAAATTTTGTTTTATAAAAAAATGCTATAGGTTTAATAAATAATTGGATAAACTATATCACTTCTCTTGTTCACGTGTTGAAAATTTTGTTTTATAAAAAAATGCTATAGGTTTAATAAATAATTGGATAAACTATGTCACTTCTCTTGTTCACGTGTTGAAAATTTTGTTTTATAAAAAAATGCTATAGGTTTAATAAATAATTGGATAAACTATGTCACTTCTCTTGTTCACGTGTTGAAAATTTTGTTTTATAAAAAAATGCTATAGGTTTAATAAATAATTGGATAAACTATGTCACTTCTCTTGTTCACGTGTTGAAAATTTTGTTTTATAAAAAAATGCTATAGGTTTAATAAATAATTGGATAAACTATGTCACTTCTCTTGTTCACGTGTTGAAAATTTTGTTTTATAAAAAAATGCTATAGGTTTAATAAATAATTGGATAAACTATGTCACTTCTCTTGTTCACGTGTTGAAAATTTTGTTTTATAAAAAAATGCTATAGGTTTAATAAATAATTGGATAAACTATGTCACTTCTCTTGTTCACGTGTTGAAAATTTTGTTTTATAAAAAAATGCTATAGGTTTAATAAATAATTGGATAAACTATGTCACTTCTCTTGTTCACGTGTTGAAAATTTTGTTTTATAAAAAAATGCTATAGGTTTAATAAATAATTGGATAAACTATGTCACTTCTCTTGTTCACGTGTTGAAAATTTTGTTTTATAAAAAAATGTTATAGGTTTAATAAATAATTGGATAAACTATGTCACTTCTCTTGTTCACGTGTTGAAAATTTTGTTTTATAAAAAAATGCTATAGGTTTAATAAATAATTGGATAAACTATGTCACTTCTCTTGTTCACGTGTTGAAAATTTTGTTTTATAAAAAAATGCTATAGGTTTAATAAATAATTGGATAAACTATGTCACTTCTCTTGTTCACGTGTTGATAAAAACGTATTATAAAACAATTTATAATTTTTTACCAATGGTGACGATAGCTAGCGCACCGAAGCACCTGTGTCGGCTTGGTCCAGCTCTTTTATCAGTATACACTAATCCTAGGCTCCGACGCGAATAGCTACTTCAGGGCGATCGCGTCGTATGATTGAGTTTTCCGGAACGAAGGCAAAACAGAGTTACGAGTATAATGCGTTAAATTGTGCCTCAGCCAACGCCTTTTGGATTTGCGCACTTCAATTAAGTACTAACAATTTTAAGTGGAAGTCATTTATTTTGACCCGTCTTCATCATTAGGGAAAATCAAGGATAATTGATATTCGCGATACCAAGGTCATTGCAATCAACGTGTTGTCCAGTAAATATTCTTAGATGTATTCCTAGTCACGCCAATATCAACCATAAGCTCGATATCTCAAACCTTAGAGGATAATCAAACTTTTCCTTAATGTTTATCTTAGGGTTGCAGGTATAGTCTCTTTGTGCTTTCTTCATGACTTTTATGTGTACAATAAAGTATAAAGAAAGAATGTGAATGAATGTGAACTCACCTGCTTTGTCTTTTATTTTCTGTTATCTGGATAAACGCTCAAACAAGTTTTAGTTATCATCATCATAGACATGATTTATAATATCGTGTATTAGTTACCATAAAAAGCTTACTCTTAAATGCTATTCTTGCCACTAGTCTTTTCATTAAGTAACATAACATTTACATACAAGCACATACATTGCTTCTGGCCCCACACTAGGATACCCTGTGTCGTGGTAACCAGAAACAACGACATCACAAACAAATAAACATCCAAGACCTGGGGTTTTTTTTTTGTTCCCAGCCGGGTATCGAACCCGGGACCCCTTGCATGGTAGGCAGATGCGCTACCGCTGCGCCACAGAGGGCGTCAGTATCCTCGTATATCGCCGTGACAGTCTGTTGCCAAAATAGAAACAAATTAATTAATCTTCTCGCAACCAGCCCATGGAGCGCGGGCGCGTACTGCGGCGCCCGCACTTCCTGTCCAACGCCAACACGGCGCTCCGTTTCCTGGCCGGCAAGCGCATCAAGCTTGTCAACATCAACGCGGCAGACCTCGTCGACGGCCGGCCGGCTGTCGTGCTCGGCCTCATATGGACCATCATCCTCTACTTCCAGGTAACGTTTAGGGACGCGACGGGAAGTGGTGACTTTTCGCAGAAGCACTGTGGGGGTAACATGGCAGCGTAGACTGGGCTTTTGTTCTACGATTTTCAAGATATCTCTTTTCTTTACGAACACTTTAACCACAATTTTATTGTAATAGTATACTTTAACTTTAAACGAACAAAAAGTGATATCTCTATGTCAAGAGTAAAAAAACGGTTGCCATGTTAAGTCTTCAGCTGCTCCACGCCAAACACTGATGAGTAACTCCCTGAAGAATTTCAGAACCATTCTAGAAACATCAGTTCAAATGAATGATGAGAAATGAAATGCAACTACGCCAACAGCTCCCATAGCCTTGGATATAGAAATTATTATAGAGTCCGAAACACTTGTAGTAAACGTAGATCCAAGAAAGCATTGTACGGATCACACTCTTATATTCTTGTTGGAGTGATTTAGAGAAAATTG
The DNA here is from genome assembly GCA_934045075.1 of Yponomeuta sedellus. Classification (NCBI taxonomy): domain Eukaryota; kingdom Metazoa; phylum Arthropoda; class Insecta; order Lepidoptera; family Yponomeutidae; genus Yponomeuta; species Yponomeuta sedellus. The sequence goes on from OW203724.1 coordinate 24,323,418, forward strand.
ATCATGTGTCATCAGTTCCTATTTAGATGAGTGTCTATCTAGTGTAGAGCGTTATTAATAAGTACACATTGCACTCAATCTGATACCTGAGTACATGGTGTTACAGAAATGTCTTGTCGTATTTTTTTGTGATTTGTCGTAGCGTTTTCATTGGTCAAATAAAACCACTTTTGTAGGTATTCTAACTTCAGCCCCTTGTCCAAATCCAATTGACTTTCAATCCCCTTTAGAACCGTAATGTTTATATCACAAAAGCTTGGGCGTCGCGTGCACCATGGCCTAAGGAAAGCGCGCGTCATCCTTTGTGAAGCAATAAGCGTTGATATGCGTTTGGCGTAGAATTTTGAAGCATATTATTTGCCCTCCTGCCCCTATTAGACCACCTATAGATTCAGACTAAGTATATCCCGTAATACTGACCGTTGTCCGCGGTGGTCGATTAAAGAGGCATTCGAAAAGAAGTAACCGAGTGGACTTATCATTTCCAGTACAGTACACATTTTTGTTGGATTTAAATGCATTTGAATACAACAAATGATGGCATGAACGCATTTTGAACGTTGACCGGCCCTTCCACCCACATTCGCTTGATATGTTTATTATTTTTTTTCTGCTTTCATCGTCTACATAGTATGTCAAAAGCAACGCCAAATTCCTGTCTCAATTCTAGTCACTACATTCTCTTTTAGTCCACTACGTCATCCAATCGGGACAAAACAAAAAAATTAAAGCTCTAACCGTCATTCAAAGTAACACCACTCATACTTCTCAAAGACCTAATTTCTACTGCATTCATCAATCTTTCTTTCCCGATTCTTCTTTTTGTTTGGGTAGAACGACATAACAAAACATTTCTGTATCATCCTGTGTAATATGACGAGTAATGTAACATTAGAAGCAGCCAATAGCAGACTTATAAATATCCATACTATATTTAAGTACGCAAAACTATTTATAAGCTTTGCTATTTGGTCCTATGATTTCTCATCACTGTGTAGGTGGTATGACATCTAAATTGTAACTAATATGCACCGATTGGCCAGTTAAAATGAGAAGATTAGTCGCTTGCAAGATTCGTTTACAACAAGATAGTGACAGCTCTAGCTATGATACTATCTTATTCCACACTCTAGTGGTTATTATTCATATAAAGACGATTACTCTAAAAATCCTCTCAAAAGTAGTTTAAATCTTCTGTGGATAGGTTTTCTCTTTACCATAGACTATTAAAACTGACTCTGAGGAGTGTTTTAAGCAATCGAAGTCTTGTAATTAAGACCGTAGAAGTAAAAAAAATTGCTTACGGTACCAGTATGAAACAGCTAATATCATTGTAACTAATGTTTTAAGCGTTTTCGAAATTTTCGTCACAGTAGGTTCAAGTTGGTTGTTCTGTGGGCACTAAAGAAATTAAAAGAACCTATAATAATAACAATAATGTTTTCAGAGCAATACATACGATTTTAAAGCAGTACCTATATATAGAAAAATGGTTGCTGTTGAAAATCCACACATTCAAAACTACAAATTAGTCTATATAACATCGAAACACAAATTTAATGTCCACATTTTGAATGATAGTCTTCCTCTCTTTTCGTTCCTATTTTGACAAGCGCTCTATATTTACGTATCTTTGTATGACTCATATAATTATAACCCATATGTTTGTGTTGTAAATTCTCATTTTAATTGGCTTGAACTCAATTTGTTTGCGCAAGCTTCGATCTGTATGTTGGACCCACAGGAAAGAAAACGGCAAAAGGTGGGTATTATAGCTTCACGGCTGTAGAATTTATTAGTTCAAAGGTGCTACGGAAAAGTCTTGTTGAACAACTTTTGCTATTGAAGTAACCCTGAAAAAGGGAGGGAGGGAGGGAGGAGGGAGGGAGGGAGGGAGGGAGGGAGGGAGGGAGGGGAGGGAGGGAGGGAGGGAGGGAGGGAGGGAGGGAGGGAGGGAGGGAGGGAGGGAGGGAGGGAGGGAGGGAGGGAGGGAGGGGAGGGAGGGAGGGAGGGAGGGAGGGAGGGAGGGAGGGAGGGAGGGAGGGAGGGGAGGGAGGGAGGGAGGGAGGGAGGGAGGGAGGGAGGAGGGAGGGAGGGGAGGGAGGGAGGGAGGGAGGGAGGGAGGGAGGGAGGGAGGGAGGGGAGGGAGGGAGGGAGGGAGGGAGGGAGGGAGGGAGGGAGGGAGGGAGGGAGGGAGGGAGGGAGGGAGGGAGGGAGGGAGGGAGGGAGGGAGGGAGGGAGGGAGGGAGGGAGGGAGGGAGGGAGGGAGGGAGGGGAGGGAGGGAAGGAAGGGAGGAAGGAGAGGAAGGAAGGAAGGAAGGAAGGAAGGAAGGAAGGATGGAAGGAAGGAAGGAAGGAAGGAAGGAAGGAAGGAAGGAAGGAAGGAAGGAAGGAAGGAAGGAAGGAAGGAAGGAAGGAAGGAAGGAAGGAAGGAAGGAAGGAAGGAAGGAAGGAAGGAAGGAGGAAGGAAGGAAGGAAGGAAGGAAGGAAGGAAGGAGGAAGGAAGGAAGGAAGGAAGGAAGGAAGGAAGGAAGGAAGGAAGGAAGGAAGGAAGGAAGAAGGAAGGAAGGAAGGAAGGAAGGAAGGAAGGAAGGAAGGAAGGAAGGAAGGAAGGAAGGAAGGAAGGAAGGAAGGAAGGAAGGAAGGAAGGAAGGGAAGGAAGGAAGGAAGGAAGGAAGGAAGGAAGGAAGGAAGGAAGGAAGGAAGGAAGGAAGGAAGGAAGGAAGGAAGGAAGGAAGGAAGGAAGGAAGGAAGGAAGGAAGGAAGGAAGGAAGGAAGGAAGGAAGGAAGGAAGGAAGGAAGGAAGGAAGGAAGGAAGGAAGGAAGGAAGGAAGGAAGGAAGGAAGGAAGGAAGGAAGGAAGGAAGGAAGGAAGGAAGGAAGGAAGGAAGGAAGGAAGGAAGGAAGGAAGGAAGGAAGGAAGGAAGGAAGGAAGGAAGGAAGGAAGGAAGGAAGGAAGGAAGGAAGGAAGGAAGGAAGGAAGGAAGGAAGGAAGGAAGGAAGGAAGGAAGGAAGGAAGGAAGGAAGGAAGGAAGGAAGGAAGGAAGGAAGGAAGGAAGGAAGGAAGGAAGGCAGGAAGGAAGGAAGGAAGGAAGGAAGGAAGGAAGGAAGGAAGGCGAAGGAAGGAAGGAAGGCAGGAAGGAAGGAAGGAAGAAAGAAAG